>JAZKJV010008365.1:600000-1053946 GCA_037367405.1 Ottelia alismoides | reverse complement strand
TAGATAAAACTGGTCCCCAGATGCTTGACTCAGTTCTATGGGCTTATCGGATGGCCGTACAAGTCTCCCTTTGGGTATGTCTCCCTACATATTGGTGTATGGAAAGCCCTTGCCACCTGCTAGTGGAATTAATTCACAAATCCTTATGGGCACTCTGTGTATGTAATCTTAATTATGAAAAAGTAGGAAAGAACAAGAAGTTCGATCTGAATACATTACTGGAATTACGAGACTTTGCATATGATAATTCACTCATGTATAAAGAGAAAGTCAAGCGTTGGCATGATAAACACATTCGAAGGAAGACTTTCTCTAGTGATAAGAAAGATTGGTTCTTTGATACGAATTGAAGATGTTTCCAAGAAAATTGAAAAGCAAATGGTCAGGACCGTTCGTTGTGGGAGTTGTGCGTAACAATGGAAGCATTGTCATATCTGGGTTGTCATGTGATGCATAGGCATTTGTTGTGAACAGACAATTGCTCAAGCCATATCTAGATCATGATATATTCCTGTCCGTTGTGGATTCTATATCTTTGGTATCGGATGATGATCTTTTATTTCCATCTCCTGCGTATGATACATAAGCTGACTACCTCTTGTATATTCTTTCGTTTCACTCTTTCTTCTCTCGTTTTATCGTTCACCCCTTTTTGTGTGTATATATGCTATACTTAGAATGTGCTTTATCCTAAGTATAGGGGAATGAAGCATTTGTGTTGTTCATCTTCATCCTGTTCATCATTCTCGTTTTTTTCCCTATACATAGGGATACTCTACCCTAAGTATAGGGGGTGATTTTGTTAATATCGTGTTTCTTTGTGTTTTCCATTGAGTTTGCACATTCTCTTCATTGCTTTTCCCTTTTGTACATTCTACTATACTTAGGATTACTTGATCCTAAGTATAGGGGGGATCACCAACTTCTCTTCTTTTTATCTTTTCTCTGAGTCATTGTAGCATAGGAGTGTTTTCAGTTTTCTATACTTAGCATGGGTTATGTCTTCCATTATCTCTCTCTGATAACTACAAGGACATAGTTCGAGCTAAGTATAGGGGGGTGCCATATATATTGTATATATACTTTAGACATAACTCGTACTTTTAAGATAAATTTTTGGGGGCTAAGCATGTAATTTTAATAAATCCATGTGTGAAAAAACTAACTAAAAAAACCAAAAACTAAAAAAAATAAAGGAAAAAAGAAAAAAACAAATAAACAAAAAAACATAACAACAAAATATAAAATAAAAAACTCTTGTATATACTTGTATATATTTTACTAACCCTTTTTACTTAAAGAAAATCCTAAAATTACAAAACCAGAAGTCTATAAAGAAATTACATAATTCAAAAAAAAATCTTTCTTTTACATTGGCATTTTTCTCCAAAAAACATAAAAAGTTCAAAATTAGAAATTGTTCAAAAAACGTGTTCTTTTCACATGTGTATCACTTTAAAAAAATCTTTCTTTGCATATTCATATTTTCTTGCATTTGCATGTGCATTTTCAGGATAGTATTGACATTTATACTAAGTCTGGAATAAAATTAAAGAATGATCTTAGTTGGACCTTAATACACTTAACTCCAGGGGAACCTCATAAGAAATGGAGTTAAGACTTTTCAGGTCCTAGTGACTTAATTCTTGGAGAACATAAGACTATGTTCACATGTCATCTTGAGTAGTCTAAGTGTAATATTTAACAACACACGCATGATTATTTCCGATCGTGTCTTATCTTGGACAAGCACTCTACACGTAGCTCTTCCATGGATTAGGTAGTAAGGAGGCAGAATCATTTGGCTTGGGGTAGCATACGAGGGTGATACATTGAGGTGGAACCTCTCTTTTTCCTCTAGGGAAAGAAGTGCATCTTAACCTGGTCTAGCAATGTTGAGGTCCAAAGACATGATGCTGTGGTCGCAATAACGCTTCAAAAGGGGGATAGTCTACTAGCTCAAGAGGAAAAACTCCTTATGTACATGATGCACCTTGTATATACTTGCAAAAAAAGTGGCAAAAATGCAAAATCTCCAAAAGTGGATAGGCTTGATTTAAAAGTAAAATGCCTATCGGAGGGTGTATATACAAGGATAAAAAATAATAATAAAAGCTTTAAAGACAATTTATGTAAGCCTTCAGCGATGACTTGTCTACACTGGTCTTTCATCCAAGGATAGGTAGCTACTCTGGTTATCGTCCATTCTTTTCTCCATCCCCTCTTCTTGAGCTGTTATAGTTGAGCTTAGAAGGGAATATCTCCTCTCCTCGAGGAAAGAGTTGCTAGACCGGGGAACTAGAGTTACCTTGTTGAGGAGGCCGTCTCTTTGCTCTCTTTGAGATGGGGAGCTATATCTCACTTACACTGTACAAGCAATAAAATTCATAGTCATAAGAATTTGTGTATGTAGACTTGTTCCGACCTGACTGTGAGGTGACCTGAATAGGAGTCTTGTGGAACTTAAAGGCTAATAGGTTTTAAATCATCTCCCATTAAGGTTCTGACACACTAATAATCCAAAGTTTGACATAGCTCCAAACTACAATTTTATGAAGAAAAGTTTAATACTTAATATTGTCCTAGCTTCTTTATTTTTGCTCCCTATTTCTTTTATTCCCTTATTCTTTCAAATAAGTGTTTTCTAAGGGACTAGAACAGATAAAGCATAGGGGGATGATGAATCAGTGATTCGCCATCTTTATTCATTTATTTTAGCTTTAAATCCCTTATAAAACACATGTATATAAAACTAACTCCATGTTCTTACTAATGTGCATCTGTGTGTGAATATCATATATTTGTTTGTTATTTTAACCTAAAATAAATAATGAAAGAAAGGAAAAATAAAGAAAAAAGAAGACTGTATATATGTAATAGATACAGGATGACCCGAACCATGAGAGAAGGTCAATACTTGACATGATCGATCAGGAATAAAGTAGAGGGAGATAGGATCCTTAATCAGAAAAATCCCAAAAATGTGTGTTGTAAATACTGCTCTATTAATTTGTAATTGTTGTAAAACTAATACTATTTTATATTTATATTAATTGACCTTAAATAAATAATTTTCAAAACAAAAGTAGTAAATAAAAATGTGGCTAAATAATAATAAAAAATAATTGCATAATGAAATCATGTAGATAACCACATATGGAAAATCCATTAAGCCGATAATTGAAAAATCAATTCTAGCTCCATATAACCCATATTGAAACAAACTCACTTCCATTATATTCTAAATTAAAGTATCTTTAAAAATGGTTGTGATTTCATAATTTTTGGAGTTACGGTTGAAAAGTCGGTTTTCTAGGTGGTTTGTGAAAATTTTGCCATTTATTTGTACAATTGTATTAGTAAATTTTTTAATATTTTACTAATTACTGAAATAAAAAATAATAAAAAATTAAAAATAAAAAATAAAAACAAAAAACTAATTTGCTTTTTTTACCCATATAGATAATGTCATATATGTATATAGCATATGTATATAGTTAATTTTCTTAACTAACTATTACAAAAAATAAAAAAATTAACACTTAATTTTCCAATAAATAATGTGACGAAAATAAAAAAAAGTTAATATTTGTAAATATTTTTTTAACACTTATCTTGCTACTTTATCTCATTCCAATTTTCTTGTCTCTTATCTCTTATCTCATCCAAAAATTCAAAAATTCAAACATGAATCCCATTTTATCTATTATTAAGGCTCCTTATCCATTTTTCAACTTGATCAATCTTTAGTGAGAGGAGCCTGATCTTCAAGAATCTTCTTGTCGTAGAAGGGTGCCTAGCCACCAAGCCGTCCGGTGATAGTGCGTCGGCCTTCATCAAGGTGATCATGGTATTTTCCGCTCCTAAGGTGAGATCCACACTTTTCTTCTCTTATTTTTATCCTAGGTTAATCGTAGTTTTATTTATCGCATTTTCTACATGTCATTTTTTAGATCTTAAATTCCATCCCGATTAGATTGTCCACCAACTCGATTTTTCATCTCACTTTCTAGATCTCTACGCATTCTTTTCTACCCCGCACGATCTCCCACCTCCGACCACATATTGTGATTGGAGATCTGGTTCCATTCACCATTTTCATCGGAACTACCACTCATCTACATCCTTCCGTTTTGATTTATGGGATTGAGTCATCATGCTTGAATCCTAATTGTTTATAAATAAAAAAATATAAAAAAACCAAAAAATTGTTTTCTTTCTTTCTAACATTTGTTTTGCCGGATAATTCTGAAGAACAAATAAAAAACATTTTTATTATATTATATTTTTATATTCTCTATTTCAACTTTACAAAAAATAAAAAGGTGTTTTTACTGATTACATTTGTAAAAAACAAAAAAAATAAAGAACGACAGCAGACGTCGCCCCCCATCCATCCGTAGGCGGTGCCCGCGCCTGCCGCTCCTCACTAGCCCTACATCACCGCTGCTTGGACCGGACCTCCCCACACGCACTGCCTCCACCTGCGTGCAAAACACCATCGCCCTCTATCTCGCTCGGCTGCATGAAACCACTCTCATCCTCTGCTTGTTCTCAACCGGGAGCATCACCATCATCTAAAGCAGCCCCACCCCCGCGCAAAGCCGACGTCCCATAGACAACACCTCCACTAGCACCTCTAGGATCGCCGCCAACACCGTGCGTCTTCTTCCGCAGCGCCGTCGTTGAGAGTGACCCTCGTCCGTCATCACCTCCATCCTCAGCCCTGTGGCCGTGCGGAGTCGAAGCAGTTGAGGTCATTTTTTAGGACACGTAGGATTCTATATGCTATTCATAAAGGACATCAGCAAAATCCAAAACTTGACTGAGCTTCTATGTAAGGAGATTGATTTTGTTGTCAATGAGAAATTCGTCCTTACATTCAATCAGATGAAAGAGATGTTTACTAGTGCTCCAGTCTTACAGCCACCTGATTGATCTCTTCCTTTCGAGATCATGTCGAATGCCTCAGATTTCATAGTTGGAGTTGTTTTAGGATAGAGAAGGGATGGGATATGATTTGCTATACACTATGCCAGCAAGACTCTAGATGAAGCATAGTGAAATTATATAGTTATTGGCTAGAGATGTTGCAGTTGTCTTTGGGCTAGAGATGTTCAGATCTTACCTCATCGGTTCCCATGTTATTGTATACACGGATCACACTGCCATACGATACTTTAAGGCAAAGAAGGATTCCAAACCAGACCTTATAATATGGATCCTTCTTCTATAGAAATTAGATTTAGAGATTCGAGATAAACCACGATTGAAAAATGTTGTGGCAGATCACCTTTCCCGTATCACAGATGCAAAGACCTCTTAGCCAAAACAAGATCCCTATTTCTGAAACCTTTCCAGATGAGGCCATTTTGTCTATGGACTCACTCCCATGGTATGTTGATATTGTGCATTATCTTGTCTTCAAGAAATTTCCACCAGATTGGACAAAGTACGAGGTAGACAGATTTATGTCAAAGATTCATTATTACCAATGGGAGGATCCATACCTATTTCGCCAGGGTATGGATTGTATCTGGAGAAGGTGTCTTCCTCCAGAGGAACACACCAGTGTACTTGACCACTATCACAAATTAGAATATGGTGGGCGTCATCCAAGGAAATTCACGACAACCAAGATTTTACAGAGTGGCCTATGGTGGACCACATTGTTTAAGGATGCTGCATAGTATGTTCGAGGTTGTACCGACTGTCAGAAAATGGGAGGAACCGTTGGTTCCAAAGATACCATGCCCTTAAGTTGCATACATATTTCTGATGTTTTTGATGATTGGGGGAAAAAAGTTAATGGGCCCATTTCCTGTCAACATGGATTTCAGTACTTACTGCTTACTGTGGATTATGTTAGTCAATGGGTGAGGCTATCCCCACCCGAGCCGCAATAGTCTTACAGTGTATTCCTTTCTCAAGAACCACATTATTGCATGGTTCATGATTCCCAACATACTGATTTTCAGATGTGGGAAGCCATTTCATTAATATAGAAGTAAAGACACTTGTGAAGGAGTACGCTATTGAGCACAGAGTTGCGTCTCCTTACCACCCTCAGACTAATGGCTTGGTTGAAATTTCAAATAGGGAGATAAATAAGAAATTGCCAAAAGCTTGTATGTCCATATAGATAAAACTGGTCCCAGATGCTTGACTCAGTTCTATGGGCTTATCGGATGGCGTACAAGTCTCCTTTGGGTATGTCTCCCTACATATTGGTGTATGGAAAGCCTTGCCACCTGCTAGTGGAATTAATTCACAAATCCTTATGGGCACTCTGTGTATGTAATCTTAATTATGAAAAAGTAGGAAAGAACAAGAAGTTCGATCTGAATACATTACTGGAATTACGAGACTTTGCATATGATAATTCACTCATGTATAAAGAGAAAGTCAAGCGTTGGCATGATAAACACATTCGAAGGAAGACTTTCTCTAGTGATAAGAAAGATTGGTTCTTTGATACGAAGTTGAAGATGTTTCCAAGAAAATTGAAAAGCAAATGGTCAGGACCGTTCGTTGTGGGAGTTGTGCGTAACAATGGAAGCATTGTCATATCTGGGTTGTCATGTGATGCATAGGCATTTGTTGTGAACAGACAATTGCTCAAGCCATATCTAGATCATGATATATTCCTGTCCGTTGTGGATTCTATATCTTTGGTATCGGATGATGATCTTTTATTTCCATCTCCTGCGTATGATACATAAGCTGACTACCTCTTGTATATTCTTTCGTTTCACTCTTTCTTCTCTCGTTTTATCGTTCACCCCTTTTTTGTGTGTATATATGCTATACTTAGAATGTGCTTTATCCTAAGTATAGGGGAATGAAGCATTTGTGTTGTTCATCTTCATCCTGTTCATCATTCTCGTTTTTTCCTATACATAGGGATACTCTACCCTAAGTATAGGGGGGTGATTTTGTTCATATCGTGTTTCTTTGTGTTTTCCATTGAGTTTGCACATTCTCTTCATTGCTTTTCCCTTTTGTACATTCTACTATACTTAGGATTACTTGATCTAAGTATAGGGGGGATCACCAACTTCTCTTCTTTTTATCTTTTCTCTGAGTCATTGTAGCATAGGAGTGTTTTCAGTTTTCTATACTTAGCATGGGTTATGTCTTCCATTATCTCTCTCTGATAACTACAAGGACATAGTTCGAGCTAAGTATAGGGGGGTGCCATATATATTGTATATATACTTTAGACATAACTCGTACTTTTAAGATATTATTTTGGGGGGATAAGCATGTAATTTTATAAAATCCATGTGTGAAAAACTAACTAAAAAACCAAAAACTAAAAAAAATAAAGGAAAAAAGAAAAAACAAATAAACAAAAAACATAACAACAAAATATAAAATAAAAAACTCTTGTATATACTTGTATATATTTTACTAACCCTTTTTACTTAAAGAAAATCCCTAAAAATTACAAAACCAGAAGTCTATAAAGAAATTACATAATTCAAAAAAAATCTTTCTTTCACATTGGCATTTTTCTCCAAAAAAACATAAAAAGTTCAAAATTAGAAATTGTTCAAAAAACGTGTTCTTTTCACATGTGTATCACTTTAAAAAAATCTTTCTTTGCATTATTCATATTTTCTTGCATTTGCATGTGCATTTTTTCAGGATAGTATTGACATTTATACTAAGTCTGGAATAAAATTAAAGAATGATCTTAGTTGGACCTTAATACACTTAACTCCAGGGGAACCTCATAAGAAATGGAGTTAAGACTTTTCAGGTCCTAGTGACTTAATTCTTGGAGAAACATAAGACTATGTTCACATGTCATCTTGAGTAGTCTAAGTGTAATATTTAACAACACACGCATGATTATTTCCGATCGTGTCTTATCTTGGACAAGCACTCTACACGTAGCTCTTCCTGGATTAGGTAGTAAGGAGGCAGAATCATTTGGCTTGGGGTAGCACACGAGGGTGATACATTGAGGTGGAACCTCTCTTTTTCCTCTAGGGAAAGAAGTGCATCTTAACCTGGTCTAGCAATGTTGAGGTCCAAAGACATGATGCTGTGGGGTCGCAATAACGCTTCAAAAGGGGGATAGTCTACTAGCTCAAGAGGAAAAACTCCTTATGTACATGATGCACCTTGTATATACTTGCAAAAAAAGTGTGCAAAAATGCAAAATCTCCAAAAGTGGATAGGCTTGATTTAAAAGTAAAATGCCCTATCGGAGGGTGTATATACAAGGATAAAAAATAATAATAAAAGCTTTAAAGACAATTTATGTAAGCCTTCAGCGGATGACTTGTCTACACTGGTCTTTCATCCAAGGATAGGTAGCTACTCTGGTTATCGTCCATTCTTTTCTCCATCCCCTCTTCTTGAGCTGGTTATAGTTGAGCTTAGAAGGGAATATCTCCTCTCCTCGAGGAAAGAGTTGCTAGACCGGGGAACTAGAGTTACCTTGTTGAGGGAGGCCGTTTCTTTGCTACTTTTGAGATGGGGAGCTATATCTCACTTACACTGTACAAGCAATAAAATTCATAGTCATAAGAATTTGTGTATGTAGACTTGTTCCGACCTGACTGTTGAGGTGACCTGAATAGGAGTCTTGTGGAACTTAAAGGCTATTAGGTTTTAAATCCATCTCCCATTAAGGTTCTGACACACTAATAATCCAAAGGTTTGACATAGCTCCAAACTACAATTTTATGAAGAAAAGTTTAATACTTAATATTGTCCTAGCTTCTTTATTTTTGCTCCCTATTTCTTTTATTCCCTTATTCTTTCAAATAAGTGTTTTCTAAGGGACTAGAACAGATAAAGCATAGGGGGATGATGAATCAGTGATTCACCATCTTTATTCATTTATTTTAGCTTTAAATCCCTTATAAAACACATGTATATAAAACTAAACTCCCATGTTCTTACTAATGTGCATCTGTGTGTGAATATCATATATTTGTTTGTTATTTTAACCTAAAATAAATAAAGAAAGAAAGGAAAAATAAAGAAAAAAAGAAGACTGTATATATGTAATAGATACAGGATGACCCGAACCATGAGAGAAGGTCAATACTTGACATGATCGATCAGGAATAAAGTAGAGGGAGATAGGATCCTTAATCAGAAAATCCCAAAAATGTGTGTTGTAAATACTTCTCTATTAAATTTGTAATTGTTGTAAAACTAATACTATTTTATATTTATATTAATTGACCTTAAATAAAATAATTTTCAAAACAAAAGTAGTAAATAAAAATGTGGGCTAAATAATATAAAAAATAATTGCATAATGAAATCATGTAGATAACCACATATGGAAAAATCCATTAAGCGATAATTGAAAAATCAATTCTAGCTCCATATAAACCCATATTGAAACAAACTCACTTCCATTATATTCTAAATTAAAGTATCTTTAAAATGGCTGTGATTTCATAATTTTTGGAGTTACGGTTGAAAAGTCGGTTTTTCTAGGGTGGTTTGTGAAAAATTTGTCATTTATTTGTACAAATTGTATTAGTAAATTTTTTAAATATTTTTACTAATTACTGAAATAAAAAATAATAAAAATTAAAAATAAAAAATAAAAACAAAAAACTAATTTGCTTTTTTACCCATATAGATAATGTCATATATGTATATAGCATATGTATATAGTTAATTTTCTTAACTAACTATTACAAAAAAATAAAAAAATTAACACTTAATTTTCCAATAAATAATGTGACGAAAATAAAAAAAAGTTAATATTTGTAAATATTTTTTAAACTTATCTTGCTACTTTATCTCATTCCAATTTTCTTGTCTCTTATCTCTTATCTCATCCAAAAATTCAAAAATTCAAACATGAATCCAATTTTATCTATTATTAAGGCTCCTTATCCATTTTTTCAACTTGATCAATCTTTAGTGAGAGGAGCCTGGTCTTCAAGATTCTTCTTGTCGTAGAAGGGTGCCTAGCCAACAAGCCGTCCGGTGATAGTGCGTCGGCCTTCATCAAGGTGATCATGGTATTTTCCGCTCCTAAGGTGAGATCCACACTTTTCTTCTCTTATTTTTATCCTAGGTTAATCGTAGTTTTATTTATCGCATTTTTCTACATTGTCATTTTTTAGATCTTAAATTCCATCCCGATTAGATTGTCCACCAACTCGATTTTTCATCTCACTTTCTAGATCTCTACGCATTCTTTTCTACCCCGCACGATCTCCCACCTCCGACCACATATTGTGATTGGAGATCTGGTTCCATTCACACATTTTCATCGGAACTACACTCATCTACATCTTCCGTTTTGATTTATGGGATTGAGTCATCATGCTTGAATCCTAATTGTTTATAAATAAAAAAATATAAAAAAACAAAAAATTGTTTTCTTTCTTTCTAACATTTGTTTTGCCGGATAATCTGAAGAACAAATAAAAAACATTTTTATTATATTATATTTTTTATATTCTCTATTTCAACTTTACAAAAAATAAAAAGGTGTTTTTACTGATTACATTTGGAAAAAACAAAAAATAAAGAAACGACAGCAGACGTCGCCCCCCATCCATCCGTAGGCGGTGCCCGTGCCTGCCGCTCCTCACTAGCCCTACATCACCGCTGCTTGGACCGGACCTCCCCACACGCACTGCTTCCACCAGCGTGCAAAACACCATCGCCCTCTATCTCGCTCGGCTGCATGAAACCACTCTCCATCCTCTGCTTGTTCTCAACCGGGAGCATCACCATCATCTAAAGCAGCCCCACCCCCGCGCAAAGCCGACGTCCCATAGACACACCTCCACTAGCACCTCTAGGATCGCCGCCAACACCGTTGCGTCTTCTTCCGCAGCGCCGTCGTTGAGAGTGACCCTCGTCCGTTATCACCTCCATCCTCAGCCCTGTGGCCGTGCGGAGTCGAAGCAGGTTGAGGTCATTTTTAGGACACGTAGGATTCTATATGCTATTCATAAAGGACATCAGCAAAATCACCAAAACTTTGACTGAGGCTTCTATGTAAGGAGAATGATTTTGTTGTCAATGAGAAATTCGTCCTTACATTCAATCAGATGAAAGAGATGTTTACTAGTGCTCCAGTCTTACAGCCACCTGATTGATCTCTTCCTTTCGAGATCATGACGAATGCCTCAGATTTCATAGTTGGAGCTGTTTTAGTATAGAGAAGGGATGGGATATGATTTGCTATACACTATGCCAGCAAGACTCTAGATGAAGCATAGTGAAATTATATAGTTATTGGGCTAGAGATGTTAGCAGTTGTCTTTGGGCTAGAGATGTTCAGATCTTACCTCATCGGTTCCCATGTTATTGTATACACGGATCACACTGCCATACGATACTTTAAGGCAAAGAAGGATTCCAAACCAGGCCTTATAATATGGATCCTTCTTCTATAGAAATTAGATTTAGAGATTCGAGATAAACCTCGATTGAAAAATGTTGTGGCAGATCACCTTTCCCGTATCACAGATGCAAAGACTCTTAGCAAAACAAGATCCCTATTTCTGAAACCTTTCCAGATGAGGCCATTTTGTCTATGACTTACCCCATGGTATGTTGATATTGTGCATTATCTTGTCTTCAAGAAATTTCCACCAGATTGGACAAAGTACGAGGTAGACAGATTTATGTCAAAGATTCATTATTACCAATGGGAGGATCCATACCTATTTCGCCAGGGTATGGATTGTATCTGGAGAAGGTGTCTTCCTCAGAGGAACACACCAGTGTACTTGACCACTATCACAAATTAGAATATGGTGGGCGTCATCCAAGGAAATTCACGACAACCAAGATTTTACAGAGTGGCCTATGGTGGACCACATTGTTTAAGGATGCTGCATAGTATGTTCGAGGTTGTACCGACTGTCAGAAAATGGGAGGAACCGTTGGTTCCAAAGATACCATGCCTTAGTTGCATACATATTTCTGATGTTTTTGATGATTGGGGGAAAAAGTTAATGGGCCCATTTCCTGTCAATCATGGATTTCAGTACTTCCTGCTTACTGTGGATTATGTTAGTCAATGGGTGGAGGCTATCCCCACCCGAGCCGCAAATAGTCTTACAGTGTATTCCTTTCTCAAGAACCACATTATTGCATGGTTCATGATTCCCAACATACTGATTTCAGATGTGGGAAGCCATTTCATTAATATAGAAGTAAAGACACTTGTGAAGGAGTACGCTATTGAGCACAGAGTTGCGTCTCCTTACCACCCTCAGACTAATGGCTTGGTTGAAATTTCAAATAGGGAGATAAATAAGAAATTGCAAAAGCTTGTATGTCCATATAGATAAAACTGGTCCCAGATGCTTGACTCAGTTCTATGGGCTTATCGGACGACGTACAAGTCTCCTTTGGGTATGTCTCCCTACATATTGGTGTATGGAAAGCCTTGCCACCTGCTAGTGGAATTAATTCACAAATCCTTATGGGCACTCTGTGTATGTAATCTTAATTATGAAAAAGTAGGAAAGAACAAGAAGTTCGATCTGAATACATTACTGGAATTACGAGACTTTGCATATGATAATTCACTCATGTATAAAGAGAAAGTCAAGCGTTGGCATGATAAACACATTCGAAGGAAGACTTTCTCTAGTGATAAGAAAGATTGGTTCTTTGATACGAAGTTGAAGATGTTTCCAAGAAAATTGAAAAGCAAATGGTCAGGACCGTTCGTTGTGGGAGTTGTGCGTAACAATGGAAGCATTGTCATATCTGGGTTGTCATGTGATGCATAGCCATTTGTTGTGAACAGACAGCTGCTCAAGCCATATCTAGATCATGATATATTCCTGTCCATTGTGGATTTTATATCTTTGGTATCGGATGATGATCTTTTATTTCCATCTCCTGCGTATGATACATAAGCTGACTACCTCTTGTATATTCTTTCGTTTCACTCTTTCTTCTCTCGTTTTATCGTTCACCCCTTTTTTGTGTGTATATATGCTATACTTAGAATGTGCTTTATCCTAAGTACAGGGGAATGAAGCATTTGTGTTGTTCATCTTCATCCTGTTCATCACTCTCTACTCTACCCTAAGTATAGGGGGGTGATTTTGTTCATATCGTGTTTCTTTGTGTTTTCCATTGAGTTTGCACATTCTCTTCATTGGTTTTCCCTTTTGTACATTCTACTATACTTAGGATTACTTGATCCAAAGTATAGGGGGGATCACCAACTTCTCTTCTTTTTATCTTTTCTCTGAGTCGTTGTAGCATAGGAGTGTTTTCAGTTTTCTATACTTAGCATGGGTTATGTCTTCCATTGTTTCTCTCTGATAACTATAAGGAAATAGTTCGAGCTATGTATAGGGGGGTGTCATATATATTGTATATATACTTTAGACATAACTCGTACTTTTAAGATACTTATTTTGGGGGGATATGTATATAATTTTATAAAATCCATGAGTGAAAAAACTAACTAAAAAACTAAAAACTAAAAAAAATAAAGGAAAAAAGAAAAAACAAATAAACAAAAAACATAACAACAAAATAAAAAATAAAAAAACTCTTGTATATACTTGTATATATTTTATTAACCCTTTTTACTTGAAAATCCCTAAAAATTACAAAACCAAAAGTCTATAAAGAAATTACATAATTCAAAAAAAATCTTTCTTTCACATCGGCATTTTTCTACAAAAAAACATAAAAAGTTCAAAATTAGAAATTGTTCAAAAAACGTGTTCTTTTCACATGTGTATCATTTTAAAAAAAAATCTTTCTTTGCATTATTCATATTTTCTTGCATTTGCATGTGCATTTTTCAGGATAGTATTGACATTTATACTAAGTCTGGAATAAAATTGAAGAATGATCTTAGTTGGACCTTAATACACTTAACTCCAGAAGAACCTTATAAGAAATGGAGTTAAGTCTTTTCAGGTCCTAGTGACTTAATTCTTGGAGAACATAAGATTATTTTCACATGTCATCTTGAGTAGTCTAAGTGTAATATTTAACAACACACGCATGATTATTTCAGACCGTGTCTTATCTTGGACAAGCACTCTACACGTAGCTCTTCATGGATTAGGTAGTAAGGAGGCAGAATCATTTGGCTTGGGGTAGCATACGAGGGTGATACATCGAGGTGGAACCTCTCTTTTTCCTCTAGGGAAAGAAGTGCATCTAAACCTGGTCTAGCAATGTTGAGGTCTAAAGACAGGATGCTGTGGGGTTGCAATAATGCTTCAAAAGGGGGATAGTCTACTAGCTCAAGAGGAAAAACTCTTTATGTACATGATGCACCTTGTATATACTTGCAAAAAACGTGTGCAAAAATGCAAAATCTCCATAAGTGGACAGGCTTGATTTAAAAGTAAAATGCCTATCGGAGGGTGTATATACAAGGATAAAAAATAATAATAAAAGCTTCAAAGACAATTTTTGTACGCTTGCAGCGGATGACTTGTCTACACTGGTCTTTCATCCAAGGATAGGTAGCTACTCTGGTTATCGTCCATTCTTTTCTCCATCCCCTCATCTTGAGCTGGTTGTAGTTGAGCTTAGAAGGGAATATCTCCTCTCCTCGAGGAAAGAGTTGCTAGACCAGGGAACTAGAGTTACCTTGTTGAGGGAGGTTGTTTCTTTGCTACTTTTGAGATGGGGAGCTATATCTCACTTACACTGTACAAGCAATAAAATTCATAGTCATAAGAATTTGTGTATGTAGACTTGTTCCGACCTGACTGTTGAGGTGACCTGAATAGGAGTCTTGTGGAACTTAAAGGCTGTTAGGTTTTAAATCCATCTCCCATTAAGGTTCTGACACACTAATAATCCAAAGGTTTGACATAGCTCCAAACTACAATTTTATGAAGAAAAGTTTAATACTTAATATTGTCCTAGCTTCTTTAATTTTCCTCCCTATTTCTTCTATTCATTTATTCTTTCAAATAAGTGTTTTCTAAGGGACTAGAACAGATAAAGCGTAGAGGGATGATGAATCAGTAATTCGCCATCTTTATTCATTTATTTTAGCTATAAATCCCTTATAAAACACATGTATATAAAACTAACTCCATGTTCTTACTCATGTGCATCTGTGTGTAAATATCGTATATTTGTATGTTATTTTAACCTAAAATAAATAATGAAAGAAAGGAAAAATAAAGAAAAAAAGAAGTCTGTATATATGTAATAGATACAGGATGACCCGAACCCTGAGAGAAGGTCAATACTTGACATGATCGATCAGGAATAAAGTAGAGGGAGATAGGATCCTTAATCAGAAAATCCCAAAAATGTGTGTTGTAAATACTTCTCAATTAATTTGTAATTGTTGTAAAACTAATACTATTTTATATGTATATTAATTGACCTTAAATAAAATAATTTTCAACACAAAAGTAGTAAATAAAAATGTGGGCTAAATAATATAAAAAATAATTACACAATGAAATCATGTAGATAATAAAAGTAACCACATATGGAAAAATCCATTAAGCGATAATTGAAAAATCAATTCTAGCTCCATATGAACCCATATTGGAGCAAACTCACTTCCATTATATTCTAAATTAAAGTATCTTTAAAATGGCTGTGATTTCATAATTTTTGGAGTTACGGTTGAAAAGTCGGTTTTCTTGGGTGGTTTGTGAAAATTTTGCCATTTATTTGTACAAATTGTATTAGTAAATTTTTTAAATATTTTTACTAATTACTGAAATAAAAAATAATAAAAATTAAAAATAAAAAATAAAAACAAAAAACTAATTTGCTTTTTTACCCATATAGATAATGTCATATTTGTATATATCATATGTATATAGTTAATTTTCTTAACTAACTATTACAAAAAAATAAAAAATTAACACTTAATTTTCCAATAAATAATGTGACGAAAATAAAAAAATAGTTAATATTTGTAAATATTTTTTAACACTTATCTTGCTACTTTATCTCATTTAAATTTTCTTCTCTCTTCTCTCTTATCTCTTCCAAAAATTCAAAAATTCAAACATGAATCCCATTTTATCTATTATTAAGGCTCCTTATCCATTTTTTCAACTTGATCAATCTTTGGTGAGAGAAACCTGATCTTCAAGATTCTTCTTGTTGCAGAAGGGTGCCTAGTCACCAAGCCGTCCGGTGATAGTGCGTCGGCCTTCATCAAGGTGATCCTGGTATTTTCCGCTCCTAAGGTGAGATCCACACTTTTCTTCTCTTATTTTTATCCAAGGTTAATCGTAGTTTTATTTATCGCATTTTTCTTCATTGTCATTTTTTTAGATCTTAAAATCCATCCCGATTAGATCTGCCACCAACTTGATTTTTCATCTCACTTTCTAGATCTCTACGCATTCTTTTCTACCCCACACGATCTCCCACCTCCGACCACATATTGTGATTGGAGATCTGGTTCCATTCACCATTTTCATCGGAACTACACTCATCTACATCTTCCGTTTTGATTTATGGGATTGAGTCATCATGCTTGAATCCTAATTGTTTATAAATAAAAAAATATAAAAAAACAAAAAAAATGTTTTCTTTCTTTCTAACATTTGTTTTGCCGGATCATCTGAAAAACAAATAAAAAACATTTTTATTATATTATGTTTTAATTTCTCTATTTCAACTTTACAAAAAAATAAAAAGGTGTTTTTACTGATTACATTTGGAAAAAACAAAAAAAATAAAGAACGACAGTAGGCGTCGCCCCCCATCCATCCGCAGGCGATGCCCGCGCCTGCCGCTCCTCACTAGCCCTACATCACCGCTGCTTGGACCGGACCTCCCCGCACGCGCCGCCTCCACCAGCGTGCACAACACCGTCGCCCTCTATCTCGCTCGGCTGCATGAAACCACTCTCTATCCTCTGCTTGTTCTCAATCGGGTGCATCACCATCATCTAAAGTAGCCCCACCCCCGCGTAAAGCCGACGTCCCATAGACACACCTCCACTAGGACCTCTAGGATCGCCGCCAACACCGCTGCGTCTTCTTCCACAGCATCGTCGTTGATAGTGACCCTCATCCGTCATCACCTCCATCCTCAGCCGTGTGGCAGTGCGAAGTTCTCTACACCCATCAACCACGACGGTGCCTTCCATTGCCGTGAAGCCCTACCGCCGTCACTGTTAGCCGTCGTTAGCCATCCGAGTAGCCTCTTTGTGTTGTGCACCTACCCTTGGGAGAGTAGAGAAAGAAGAGTATGGAAGCCCATCAGCCCTTGACCATCCATCTTTTTGATTTGAAGAGGACAACATAACCCTAGGTTTTTGGATTAAAAAAATTGGAAAAATATCAGTCACGCCCTCGGACATTCTCGAATTTGTAGAAATGCCCCTGTTAGAATCAAGCACGTGCGTTGCACGTTTACGATTGGGCAAATTACATTCTGCTCTGGAAGTTTTTTCATAATTATAGAAAGGCCCCCGTTCGAGTATAGATCACATGCATAATACGTTTATTATTGGGTAACTTACACTTTGCACCCTCTACTTATTTATGTTATTTATTTAACATTAAAACATTAAGTATTTACATTATAGTCTTTCATTTCTAGACTATTTATCTTGCATGATCTCTTCACTAAAATAAATCTTTTTATTAGTCAATAAATCTCTCAAAAATCATGTTATGTTCCTGATGTGTTTATCTTTTTAGCAAAAAAATTTCATTGCATTTTGTCATTATTTAATATTATTTAAAAACATGTCACTTTTCCTTAATTTGAAATTCGAAAATTCATAAAAATTTAAATATTACTGTAAAATAAAGTAGTTTCATTTCATTATCTTTTAAATAATATTATAAAAACATAAAATCTTATAAAAACAATATAATTTCTACAAAAATCCAAAAATCATGATTTCAGTTCTTTTTGTAGATATTTGCATATATTTCATTATAAAAATAATTGCCAGGAGTTTTGGGCATTAACACATTTTTAAGTTGCAAATTAGTCCAGGTTGTGCACTGTTTCTCATATTTGTCACTGCTTTATTTTTAGAAAAATTGAAAAAAATTCCGAAAACTCTACAAAATTTCACAAAAACATTTTGAAGTCTGTACAACCCAAAAAAATTTTCTCTAGATTTATCTGAACATTTTGATATAATTGAAAAATACAAAAAAAGAGTTTGGTGTGCGTAGTTCTTATGCACCTTCTGATCGACCTGAACAATAAATACGTATCCCCTCCACCCCTACTACATCTGCCTTGACTATGTGACTCAAAATGGAACGAAATGAGATTCTGTTCTTCGGTTGAAAGCTTCATCGGAAGGCTCGCGTATTTTGTTACGCCAGCTCAAAAAGTACCAGTTGCATTGGAATCGAGAAGGGCCAATAACGCGATATTAAGGAAAAAGTGAGGGGAACTCGGGTGAGTTGTCCGAACGCCCGCCGCCTTTCTTTAGAGAGTGAAGTCCCAAAATCCCTTTGGGCGTCCTAGGGTTCCCTCGCCTCCGAGCGCATATCAGTGAGTGTCCTCTCACGAAAATCACTGAAAATTGGAAAGTCAGAAAATAAAAAAATAATGAAAATAAAAGAAATTTAAAAATAAAGATAAATAAAAAATACACAAAACCAATGATAGTTTTCCTTTGAGATTCCTGCTTATTCTCTTAATCTATTTTTATCGATTATTTGAATAACGCTTGGGAATCGTAGCCTCCCTGAGTTCGATCCTATCCGCTACACAGGTAAATAAGTAGCAAGAATTTCTCTTACTTCATTATTATCTTTTAGTTAATTTTGCAGCTTGAGAAGAAAAAAAATTGTTTTGTTTGTCTACTGACGCTTGATTTGGTTGCAACGACTTATTCATAATTCAAATAATTAAATCCTCAAAAAAGCGTAATCAACAGAGGGGTGCGTTGGACATGCGAGCCCACGATGAGCCATTATGAAATAAATTTTATTGCCAATACCATTCCCTGATCTGAAATGAAAAATAATTAATTTGCATAATATGTCCCTTATTACAATTAGGGTTATGTACCATGACCATCTTTATGGTCATACAACTGTTGATTCAATTGTTTATGATTATTAAGAGCGGAACTTCATCTTGAGAAGGAGATGGAAACCCTTTCTCTAAAGGTTGATATCTAACAACCTCTTGTTACAGGTCCTCTACATAGGAATAGAGATTCGGAGGTGATAAAGGTGATAAATAAGTTTGGTTAAAGAGTTGACTTAACGAGATCGGGATAACTAAGGACTTATGTCATATGCTATCATGATATAGGCACGCATCCTCTAACCGGAGACTGATGAGTTACCATATGTCTAAGTATGTACATTTGGCAGATCAATAGGTTGATGACCTAACAAAGGTCTAAACACCAGCATGCTGGTGTGCATACAAGGGCATATGAAAAATACAATCTCTCAAAGGGATCAGAAATGATGACCAACCAATGAAAAGCAAGTGCAAAGTTAAAATTTATTATAAGTCTACAACAAGGATGTGTAGGTTTAAGTATGTACAATGTCGAACATAGGGAACAAGCCGGATAGATTGGGCAAAAATGCTAAAAAATGATTGTGGAATATTTGTCTATATGCACTCTTTTTGTGGGTTTTTAATTTTTAATTTTTATGTTATTAATTTTATATTTTTATTTCTAATTTTATAATTTTGTATTTTTCTTTTTATAATTTATATTTTTTATATATACCTTTTCTTTTACTAGATATATAAAGTTATATATACAATATATACCAGGGTATCTATAATTTGTAATAAAAAAATCAAAATGAAGAAAATAAAATATTATTGGGTTTTATATAATTCTTGTATATTTTTAAAGTAAAAAATACCCATAAATCATGTATTAAGTTAAATACCCGAAATTAAAATGGAGATATAAAATAGACAATAGAATAAAAAATTCTCCAAATCAAACATAAAATATAAATAAAAATATAAAGAAATTTAGAAACAGAAAAATCTATTTTTTTGGTTTTTTTATGATTTTATATATTTTTATAAAGTTTTTTAGAGTTTTTCTATTTTTGAGTTTTTTTAATAAGTTTTAGTGATTTTGGTCTGAAGTTGTAAAATAAGAAAATAAATAAGATTTTTTTTGGAATTTTTCAAAAAGATTTTATATTTTTTATGGGTTTTATATTGTAGACAGGGATAAAATGAAAAGTTTTGTATTTAATAAATAATAAAAGCTTCAAATTGTAAAGTAAAAATTTTTGCATGAATGTGTATGCAATTAGGAAGCTATACCTTTTTTGGGATTTTTCGAGTTTAATTGCTATTTACAATAAATACAAATAACAAAGAAAAGTTACACTACTAACAAGGGCATAAATGTAAGTAATAGAAATTTCTAGGTCCAAAGTGCAATTTCTCCATAAATTCAACACATTAACAACAAGTTTATATACCGATAAGAAATAAAAAAGCCCGAGTGGGTCAAGGTGCAAGATTGCCAAGGCCATGTGCATGTGCACGTGAGCCTCGTTGGAGAGGATCTAAACGCAAATATAATAAAGTTCGAGGGCCTACTATCAATTTTAACAAAAATAAACAACTAAATAAACTAGTTTCTAGACTAAGGTGAAATATAAAAAGCCCTAGGGGGTCCATTGTAAAATGTCCCCTCGAGTGGCACGTCACATGAGGTGATGTGGCATGGACAAACATATAATTATCAAAAGTTTGGGGGCCATTTTGCAAAATTACAAAACAAATTTAACTAGTAGAGAATTTTATAGTCAAATTATTAAATACAGAAATTGCCAGGGCTGAAATGCAAAATACCCAAGCCAAATGCAGAGGCGGACGGAGCATATCGATCACTTATGCCATGCGTTTCTTATCCGACAATCGATACTTCTTCACTGATGACAGCCACGATTAGATTGCTGATCTAGATAGGACAATGCAGGGAGCAACAGATCCAATAGAGGCTATAGCTTGCCAAGAACAGGGAAGAATCGGACGGTTCTAGGCGACGGTGGAAGAATAACAGAGGAACTCGCCGCCGGCGAGTTTGGATTTTACATAGCGCTGATCTCCAACCACCTTCTTTGCTTTAGAGGGCATGAAAGAGTTTCTGGGACATTCCTCGAGTGGCATGCGGCTTCAAAATGGCGAGGCAACGATCGGAGCGCCGCCGCAAGGTCAGAGAAGGAGGATAGCTCCAAGCAGCTTCAACCTCTACAAAATCGACTCCAGAGGGAGTCCTTTAGCATTTGGGTCCTGCAAGGTTAGCTCAAGAACAAAGAGGAAGGGTTCCATGTCTAGAAGGGTTGTGATGGACAGTGAATGGCATGGATGGAAGGTTTGTCGGAGAAGAGCTCCGGCGGGGCAGATCTCAGACGAACTACGGGGAAGCGATTAACAACTATTGTGAGTGGTTAAGTGATACATAAAAGCGTGAATCAAACCTAGAGTTACATCTAACTTTGACCGCTCGTAGATCTTAGTCTAACTTGATGCTTCTTGCACGTGAAGAAAACCTTGTATTTCATGTGAAAAAATCAGTAGATCTAATGCTTGGATCAACCTCTTGGATGGTGAGAAGGGCACGTCTCGTCAACGCACTCGCAAGCATCTCCTCCATCAAGTTAGACTTGGGATAGGTGGGCTCTTAATTTAGAGACTTCGATCGCAATCATGCTTCAAGAGGTATTCCTATATCTTTGCTGTGGTTTAAATGAAATGATTTGAGAAGTGTTCTCGGATCATTTGGTTTCATCTTTTAAAAATTTTAAATTCTATTGCCCTGTCCAACTAGTGCGACTAGTCACTTACAACCGAATACGATGCGATCTTCACTCTTCCAGGATGCACTTAAGGTTCTTTCCATAACCTTTACAATATACAAGCACCTAATGTAGAGAATAATTCAAAACTAGGGTCAATTTTGAATTTCATTAAAAATGGAGAAGTTTAAGGACTGAAATCAATCTCCATCCAAAACGGGCAAAACTCAGTAAGAGAGTTTTCCCGATATTTGGGAGGTAGTAGAAGGGGGAGCCCTGAATGTGGTTTGCAAATTCTGAACCATGTATTTGGAGATCGCCCCAAATTATTGGATATGTCGATCCTGTGGAATCAATGTGGGTGTCGAGAGCGTACCAACTAATCCTTCCAAAAGTCAACATCTTGAGGAAAAAAAGAATATTGAGGAAGAATGAAAGATACAATGACTAACAAGAAATAAAAAGAATGTTAAACATTAGAAAGCTCACAATAAGCTAGGGTTAAGGAGAGTTGTTAAAATAAAAAATAACAAAATAGCGGAGGTATGCGAGACTGATATTTGAATCAAAATTTAGATCCACACAAACACCAAACAAATTAGGTTCACCAACTCAACACTTGTGAGGCCATGAAAGTTCAACTATGTTTATCTTTTCAATTTTAGAGTTATTGATCCAAGCAAAATTTCTAACACGTCCTTATTGGTTAGCCCTAGAGGAGAGTGTGTAATCCTAGGAAAGTATTCTCGTACTTGTTCCACCTCCTTTGTATCCTATGATTTGCCCCTTTTGAGGTCCTTAATATCAGTCTTGGGGGGCTACTCAGCCAAAGATGAAGAGATAAGGCCAATAGGTGAAATAACTGTTTCCTTAAATAATAATGTACTTGGACAAAAGACGATGAGAGATACACCCATGAGGGAATGACCTATGATCCTTACATCATACCAAGTCAGATACTTTACACAAGGCAAGAGCACCGTCATCAACAAGGCCTTACTCTCCTACACGCGATAAAAGCGCTAATACTTTGTTGGTCTCATGTGATAATTGAGACAACCATAGGTCGAATTTTTATCTCTAATCCTTAAGGGACATTCCTTACTCAATCTAGAACGTACATGAATAATATGAGGGATTTGTGAACCCCAAACAATGATGTGTATTAAGATTTTCAGTTAGAGTAGAAGTTTATTTAGCAGCCTCCTTATTTTAATTTTTGGATTTTCAATTTTTGACATAAATAAGCACCTAAAGATTTTTTTGGATTATTTAGACCTAGGTGCTCAAAATTAGAGGGATATAGCGAAAAAGCAATGCAAGATAACACTAGGATAAAAATCTCACCCTAGTGTCTAAATGACGAATGCTCAGATAGAGAATGTATAATGCTTCCTAGCCCTCTCCATGCGGGATGCAAAACGGAAAATTTTAAACCTAGTCTAAAAGATATGCGAAGCAGTGAAATCACCCTCAGTAGGAATTGTTA
Organism: Ottelia alismoides; assembly: GCA_037367405.1. NCBI lineage: Eukaryota > Viridiplantae > Streptophyta > Magnoliopsida > Alismatales > Hydrocharitaceae > Ottelia > Ottelia alismoides. Next base: position 1,030,765 of record JAZKJV010008365.1, on the reverse strand, counting down.
TTAGCATGATGCATAAAATTAAGTTTGATCTAGATCCAAACACAGGCTATAGAAACATTCAGATATTAGGTGTGTGGGCCTAGCTTACTCGATCAAGTAATCATAATGCTATGGAATTAATCGTTAAAAATAAATAAAAATAAAGTAGGAAAGCACAAATCACGGGAAACAAAGAAAATAAAGGTAAAATAGGGAGGACAAAAGGTAGAAGGGGAAGGAATCTGCGAAAAAAAATCCGATGAGCCCCCAAGTCAACAATCACTTGGTAAAATAGGCTCGAATGTTCAAGTGTCCACCTGTATTATTACAAATTCATAAATAGAAAAAATGACATATCTCTTAAAAATAAAATAAAGATGTTATGCTAATTTCCACTTTCTCATGCTCTCTCCAAATGATCCACAAGATAAAGGGCCAATGTCCTCACAGCTTGGGTGCACCAACCTCCTAAGAAGTTGCCTTCGACATGAAGTCCCTCCCAAGAAACATCAATAGAGAAAATGGATTAGCACAAATAAAGAATTATATAAAATAAAAAATAGAAAATAATGAAAAAAGAAATAAAGACAAAATCTCTCCTAAGCATTGCTCCTCGACAACGATATCATTTGATTGAATAGATTTTGATGGGGATCCTAACCCCCGATCTTGATGGATTTGTCGTACTCGATAAGTCAGGTCCAACAATCACTATGTCGATTACTCTTACGGTATTCAGATTGTATCTCAATCTCTCATCAACAATTAACCCACAAGGATGCTCAAACAATAACTACAATGAGCTAAAATTTATTATACTCTACAAAATGATAAGTATAGCATGCAAGTTTAGGGGTCGAACCGCAAAGTAACAATTGGGATAGCCATAAAAATTAACGTCAAATCAATAAATGTTTTTGTATTTTTATAGAGATTTTTTTTATTTTTTATGGATTTTGAATATTTTGTATTATTTTTTATTTTTAATACATATATATATATATTTGTTATTAATTTTGCAAAATTTATATTCTTTTTATATTTTTCGATTTTTATTTTTCTTTTTGATATATATGTAATATATATAGAGATAAGGGCATCATATGTAGAATATAATAGATATATGTGTGTATATATATATGATATAAACATAATATATATAATCCTAAAGTACAATCCTTTTTATCTTTTTAAGGGTTTTTAAATAATTACGATATTTAGACATGATAATAACAAGTAAGATATAATAATAATATATAGGCTATATATAAAGTAATATTTTTATAAAAAACTATAAGTAGTTGAAAATGGTAGAATAAATTTTTTGTGTTTTAATGTTTTGTTCTATTTTTGTTAATTTTCATTTATATTTTGCTAATTTTCTTGTGTTTTTATATGAATAGAGTTGTCAAAACAATAACTATGAATAATAGGTCGGATTGCTATGGAATTTAAAAAAATAAATATCACAAAATTTCCCAAAACTATTTTAATGGTTAATACATATAATAAGAGAAATTCAGAAACTAAAACCAATATTTTTATATTTTAGATAGTTTTTAATATTTTTATAAGGTTTTTAGGGTTTTTCAATTTTTAGTGTTTTTCTTTTGTAATGTTTTAAGTGATTTACATTTTGTAGTTGTAAAATATAGTAGTAAATATTCTTTAATTTTTAGAATTTTTCATAAGATTTTTATAATTTTAGTATTTTTAAATATAAAAAGGAAGAAAATGGACTAATTTTTAGTTTTATATATAGGAAAATATGTTTAATTGTTTTTAACAAAATAAAATGCGAAATCAATAGAAACTAGAAGCTATACTTCGCTAATGTTCATGCTAGGAAAGCAAATAGCTAAAGAAACTTTGGCTCAACCTTTGGGAAAGGGATCCTGGGCGTAGTTCGCATGAATGTCTCCGGCTCATGGATCACCAGATCCAAGAATCTTCCTCTGTGCCAATTGGTCAAACAAGCTCGCTACTATCACCGACAAACTAGGGCATGAGAGTGGAATCGGGATCAAGTTTGAATTGAAGGTGGAGGATGATTTTTATACATAGTCAACTTTAATAAGGCCACGACTCGATGCATCGATCCATCGATCGAGGAAGCATGCTGGTGTAAAATACCAGAGATTAAGGAATAAAGAAGGATTTGTTCCTGTAAATTGGAAGTATCGAGCAGAGAAAATCGAGTAAATGATATGGTCAATGACTCTAACATGCCTAGGGTAGCAGAGTGTCCAGTTGATCGAGTGGTCAACCAAGGTTGGGTCCCCAATGGTTCACATAGGCGCTAGAAGACAAAACATAAATAAAATATGAAATTAATTCATACACGAAAAGTAAATGATTTTATTATTTTTTCTTGAAACATGAAAAATATTTATTATTTTATATAGTATTCTATGGTGATTTTTATTTAATTTTTCGAGTTTTTATTAGGTATTACTTTTTATAAGTATAAATACAGACATATTTACCTATATATTGAGTATTTTATTTTTATTTTATCTTTTATATTTTATTATTTATACAAATATTTTATATCTTTATAAGTTATTTAAATAAATAAATAATAAATAAATTTACTTATTCTATTGTTCTAAAGTTATTTGTTATTTTAAATAAACATGTATATTTATTATAAAGGTATATACATGTGTACTTCATTTATGTACTATAGTGTACTTATTTATATTATTGTATTTTAATTTTTTATTAGATTATTATGTACATGTATTTTATATAATATTTACAAAATTTTAAAAATATAAGGAAGCAAAAAATAAAAGGAATAAATGTAATAAATATTTTATACATTTATATATAAGAAGGTCCAAAAGCTAACTTTTGCATCTTATTTCCAAATTGAATGAAACCACCTTCATTAAATAGTAATTTACTTTAATGAATAACAAAGGTGAGTTTGATGAATTTTGAGATTTTATGGAGAATAAACAAGTATGGAAAATTTTGTTATTCTGAGTGTCTATGGCACACTATGCATTATTTACAAATGAAATAAAATTTGTATTTTTATCTATAAGTTTCATTTTCAAAGGTTATTTATTTAATATATAAAATAATAAAATATGATTTGTCCCAAAATAAATTTATTGAGGAATTGAAATTTAGGTTTTTGAGTGTTTATTAGACCTTATATCGTCCTGCTTTATTCCTTGCCAACCCAGACATTATGATGCCTATTTCTCAAGATTTAGGGTCGCTCAATACATATGGTATTTTATTTTATTCTTTATTATTTAATTTTTTCGATAAATAATACATTTTATACATGATAAATGTATCAATGAATGAATGATATTATGTATAAATAATGCCATTTATATGTGTTTAACTAGGGATTCAAGGCCAAAATGAAAGAATAAAGGTGTTGAAAAAGAGATTCATCGGTGGTTCAAGATACTTTTAAAACTTTATGAAGAATATTTAACAAGCATAGAAATAATCAGATAAACATTCCAATCAACACACTTGTATAGTATTTTTACGTGGAAATCCACCTGGGTAAAAACCATGATCGGAATCTTCCTGATTCAGGATTTTCCGACTAGTTGAGCTAATAAACTACTTAAGTAAATATCAAGATATTTATTGTATATCTCAATCGTTTACAAAGATAACTCCACAATCTTGGGTCAGACACACACTATAGCACTTACAGAAGAACGTGTGAGCTTCGTGAAGGATATGGAGAAATCCTCAAGCGCATCACGGAAGCGTGATCGTCGTATCGAATACGACGAAGAACGACTAGTCGCACTAGTTGTTCGGAGCAGCGGAATTTTAAAAAAATTTTAAACCGATGAAACCACATGATCCGAGAACCGTTCTCAAATCGTTTCATCTATAACCACATCAAGTATAATGCAATACCTCTTGAAGCGTGGTTGATCGAGTCTCTACGAAAAGAGACCTCCTGTCTCAAGTCCGATCGTCGGAGTAATGGCTTGCGAGCGCGGAGATGAGTCGCGGTGTCCTCGCAATCCAAGATGATCCAAGCGCGGTTGCTCCTGATCTCGTCGCACGAGATCAAGCGTCTCCTTCGTGAGTGAAGCACTCCAAGAAGACAAAGAACCGCAAAGAGTCGAAGCGGCAGCACGATGGCGCGGGCGTCGACTTTCCTCTCCACCAAGGTGGACGGCCACCAAGAAGAAGAGGGAGAGAGGGCTGTCGTGTATATGAGAAAGAGAGAGAGAGTTTTGCTACAATAGCATGTGTAAAGAGAGAGCCAAGAATGCCTCTCTATTTATAGGGTTTTGGGATCCATGGATCTCAATCCATGGGACACATAAAATCAATGGATGAGATTGATTTATGTTCATCCAATGGCTGAGATTGTTGTTGTCAAAAGCAACAAATTTAGGTCAAAATATATTTAATAAAATCAAATATAATTTGCTCCTAAATTAACCCAACAAATAAGGAGAGAAGACACATGGAGATTTCATCTCCATGTGCCTTCCATGTAGGCGCACACCCACTCCAATTAGGAGTGGTGTGCCGCCCACCATGGATTGCATGGAGATTTCAATCTCCATGAGATTGCAAATCTCCATGTAATCTCTCTTATTTATTTGCAACAAAATAATTTGGGTTTTATTTCTCAAAAATAATTCATAATTATCTTTGAGGAAATTGCAATCTAGCCATGGAATAATTGTGAATCATATTCACAACCCAAAACAACATGTAATTCATATTGTTAATTAATTACACAATGTGTATCCAATACACATCATAATTAATTAACACATATAAATTATAATTAACTCTCTCTAATACATTATAAATCACATTTATAATATATCATGAATAATTGGATATCTCTATCCACATTATTCTTATCCAAACTAATTAAATCACATTTAATCATATTGGATAATTTCTCATACATCATGATAATTAAAACACTTTTAATTATCAAATTCTCTTTGCTTAGATCTTATGGAATTGTTCTTAAACCATTTAAGAACAATGCTATTTCTCCTCAGATACTTGGAGATAAGGACAGGGCGATTGTATTGTTCCACGTATAGTGACTTGGATGTTGAGATCATATCTCAACTCCAGATCCTATGTACCTCCCACTGATGCTTGATCAAATCAAGACCGTAGACTTAATCTTCTCATTGCATCTGAATCTCATTCAGATCAATGTCCAGTTCATGGACTAAGATTAGGTCACTTCTCTAATGAGAGGAGTCACTAAAATCCAATCCTGTTTCATCACTCCCTCGGAATGGAAGCGTCATGGTTATACAATCGTATATGATCAAATCACCCTTCAGGTATTCCTAATACCTGCACATCCTACATACTGGAAGACTCATGATCATCCTGAAGATAAAGATCACTTTTACACTGTCATCTTCAGGGTTAGATCATTAAGTTTCTCAATCTTGGTCATCGGGATTTGGTATAGATCATATGCTTTCACAAAGCATATATCTTACCTTCAAATTCATGTCATGCTTCCAAAGCACGACGACCATGCATGGAATTTGTTCAGTCCCAATACCTCATGAGTGAGCTCATGTCTCCCGGTTCACAAGTGAACCTGTATGATCCCTTTGAGAGATCGCATTACTCATATGTCCTTACATGCACACCAGCTCGCCGGTATATAGACCTTGATTAGGTCATCAACCTATTGGTCTGCCAAATGTACATACTCAAACATATAGCAATACATCTGTCTCTAGTCAGAGGATGCATGCCTATGTTGTGACAGTATTCAACGTAGGTCTTTGGTTATCTCGATCTCGTCAAGTCAACCCATTGACTTGACTAACCTGACACCTCTGAATCATTATTCCCATGCAGAGGACCTGCATCAAGAGGTCAGTCAGATATCAGTCATATGAGATAGGATTGCCATCTCCCACTCAGACTGGAGATCATCACTTAATGATCATTTGATGATGCTTGATGAGTCCTCTATCTAACTCCTTAGATATTCATCCAAGCATCAGCCTCTATGATCCATCCAATGAATCAACAGCTGTATGATCATCAAGTTGGCCATGGTACATAACCCTTATTGTACAGAGGGACCCTATAGTGCATTCATTCATTAACCTCAGAAAGGGGAGTGAAAAATAATCAATAATTTTCATTGATAATTTATTCATTACAATAACACTTATTGTAGAAATGGTTCGCCCGGGGCTCACATTGCTAACAATCTCCCACTAGCCCTCAGAACCATTCAGGTACAATCTTTAAACCCATACTCATTACATGCTGGTCAAAAACCTTCTGTGTCAGAGGTTTGGTAAGAGGATCAGCAACGTTGTCGGCAGAGGCCACCTTGGTGATGATGATGTCACCACGCTTTTGTATCTCCCGAATGATGTGGTATTTCCTTTCCACGTGCTTGCTCTTTTGATGCCATCTGGGTTCCTTTGCCTGGGCAATGGCTCCCGTGTTATCACAGAGTAACGGGATGGGAGTATCAGAGGAAACTACGCCAAGCTCCAGAACGAACTTGCGCAACCACACCGCCTCCTTTGCAGCATCTGATGCGGCAATGTATTCGGCTTCCGTTGTTGAATCTGCAGTAGTGTCCTGCTTCTTGCTTCTCCAGCTCACAGCACCACCATTCAACAAGAACACGAACCCCGATGTCGACTTTCGATCATCCACATCCGATTGGAAGTCAGAATCTGTATATCCCAAGACTTGGAGATCACCATCTCCATAGACCAAGATGTAATCTTGCGTCCATCTTAGATATTTGAATATGTTCTTTACTGCATTCCAATGTTGTTCTCCATAGCAGGATTGGTAACGACTTACCACTCCCACTGCATGGCAGATATCTGGCCTAGTGCACATCATGGCATACATTAAGCTTCCTACGGCTGATGCATAAGGACATCCAGCCATGGCCTTCTTTTCCTCAACAGTTTGAGGAGCCATTCCTTTAGACAGGTGGATACCATGTCTTAAGGGTAGGAATCCTTTCTTAGAACTATCCATACGGAATCGTTCAAGAATCTTCTTAATGTATCCATGTTGTGACAATCCCAAAATCCTCTTTTCTCGGTTTCTGAACAGCTTCAGGCCTAAGATGTAAGAGGCTTCTCCAAGATCTTTCATCTCAAAGGTATGGGACAGCCAAATCTTTACACTGGTCATCATCCCTGTATCATTCCCAATGATAAGGATGTCATCTACATAAAGCACGATGAATACAACGGCGCTCCCACTAAGCTTCTTGTATACACAAGGTTCATCAGGATTCTGCACAAAATCATAACTCTTTATGGTTTCGTCAAATCTGATGTTCCAACTACGAGAAGCTTGCTTGAGCCCATAGATGGATTTCTTCAGCTTGCATACTTTACCATCCTCAGTCATGAAGCCCTGGGGCTGCTCCATGTAGATATCCTCCTCGAGGTATCCATTGAGGAAAGCCGTCTTGACGTCCATCTGCCAGATGTCGTAGTCAAGATATGCAGCTATAGCTAGCAATGTCCGGATGGATTTAAGCATAGCCACAGGAGAGAATGTCTCATCGTAATCGATGCCTTCTCTCTGTGTGTAGCCCTTGGCTACGAGCCGTGCCTTGAAAGTCTCTACTTTCCCATCAGGTCCCCTCTTTCTCTTGAAGATCCATTTACACCCAATGGGTTTTACCCCTTTAGGTGGATCCTCTAGGGTCCATACACCATTCTTATGCATGGAGTCAATTTCTGACTTCATTGCTAGCATCCATCTATCCATGTCTTGATCCGCGAGTGCTTCATCAAATGAAGTAGGATCAATGTCAGTTTCACCTGACACATGGAATCCATACCTTTCAGGTGGTGCAACCACCCTCGAACTCCTTCGAAGAGGTATGGGTGTTTCATCTTTATTTACTTCTTCAGTTTCTGGTCTGGGGAGCTCAGAATCCTCTTGGGATTCAATGAGCTCCTCTACTTCACTTTTATCTTGACCTTTAAGGAAATCATCCTCCAGAAACTTTACATCTCTAGAGACAAAAACCTTTTGGGTCTCAGGGTCATAAAGCTGGTATCCAATACCATCTTTAACATACCCAATGAAGTAACACTCACGAGTGCGAGATTCCAGCTTACTTGCGTCCACGTTCTTTGCATGGACCAAGCAACCCCAAACCCTTAAGTGATTGACACTAGGTTTGGTTCCATACCATAGCTCATGAGGAGTCTTAGGTACAGATTTGCTAGGAATCTTATTCAGGATATATATTGCAGTCTCTACTGCATATCCCCAGAAACTAAGAGGTAAATGTGCTTTGCTCATCATTGAACGGACCATGTCCATGATGGTCCTGTTGCGTCTTTCAGCAACACCATTAAGTTGGGGAGTTCCAGGAGGAGTGAGATTTGAAACAATTCCATTCTCCTTAAGGTATTCCTTGAATTCATCTGATAGGTACTCGCCACCTCGATCAGATCGAATTCGTTTAATCTTCCTATCGGTTTGGTTCTCAACCAAAGCCTTGAATTCTTTGAACTTTTCAAAGGTTTCAGACTTGTGACGTAATAGGAAGATAAACCCGTATCGCGAATGGTCATCGATAAACGTCAAATAATATCGGTATCCATTTCGAGTCGCGGTACTGAAGGGACCACATACATCGGTATGTATTAGGTCAATAATACCTTCGCATCTTGTAACCTTGTTACGGAAAGGCATCCTAGTCATTTTACCTCGAATGCAATGTTCGCAGGTAGGCAAAGATTGGACCTGTAGGAAATCTAAAGGTCCATCCTTTATCAATCTGTTGATCCTATCAACAGACAAATGACCAAGCCTTTGATGCCAAATCATATTTGAATGATTTTTATTCTCCCTGGATTTCTTAGGGTTTTTATTAGTGGTTGTAACATTCATGACATTCTCATTAATGCACAATTCATAGAGTCCTCCAGAAGTTAATACACCTTCTGCAATATATTTATCATAATGATTTATGACTAATTTATTACAGAACAGGAACGAATATCCACTTCTAACTAGCTTAGATACAGATATCAGATTCCTTCTAACTTCAGGTACATAAAGACATTCTTTAAGTACTAGGACTCTTCCACTAGATAATGATAGTCTGCATGTCCCGACGGCGACTGCTGCAACACTTACATCAGATCCCATCTGGATGACTATCTCCCCTTCCTCAAGACTTCTAGTTTCCTGAAACAAATGCAACAAATTGCATACATGAACAGAAGCACCAGAATCTACAACCCAACTTCCTTCTCGTCCGACGAGAAAGCTAGTTTCAATGATGAAAGTAGATTTTATACCTGCTGGAGCTTTACCTTTGTCTGAGGACTTCAGGTAATCTGGGCAGTTACGCTTCCAGTGCCCCGGCTTTTTGCAGTGGTGACAGACGTCGGTTTTCTTCGACGCCATGAGAGTGGATGCATTGGAAGAAGAGGCAACACTTTGTCCCTTCTTCTTTCTCTTCTGGGCCGGGCCCTTCCGAGAACCATGCTTCCGACCGTGCTTCCCTTTGACCTGTGCAACCATTGCACTGCCACTGGGACCATCCTTCTTCATTACGTCCTCTGCGGATTTTAATGAAGCAAGGTGAGCAGCATTTGTCAATTCCAACTTGTTCATGTGGAATGACACTACAAAGTTATTAAAAGACTTGGGCAATGACAGCAGAATGAAGTCAGCTTGCATGTCTGCATCCATCGTTGCCCCAAGAGTCTCCAGATCCGACAAGTACCCAAACATTTTGAGTACATGTTCACGGACCGAAGTCCCTTCCTGCATTCTACAGCGAATGAGGTCTTTCATAACATTGTACCGCTGAGTGCGGTTAATGTCACCAAACATATCCTTAAGATTCTGCATTATATCCTGACAGGTATTCATCTCCACATGTTGCTTCTGCAGAACATTGGAGAGAGAACCTAGGATATAGCACCTAGCCAAGACATGATCTTCATCATACTTGTCATTAAATGCTTTTTCTTCCTTGGACTTAGGGTTCTCAATCTTGTCCTCGGATAGCACATAACTAATGCGCTCAGCAGAGAGAACAAGTTCCAAATTTCGGATCCAATCCGAGTAATTTGGGCCGGTCAATTGGTTGACCTCAAGAAGCCTACTAAGTGGGTTCAAAGACTTCATTTTCTGAAAATAAGAATGCACTATATTAGAATATAAAATTATATATTCAAATTTATAATATTTGATTAAGGCATTTTAAATCAAATTGTTCTTGCTATGTCAACCTTGAAAGTTTATTCCCTTATTCACTTTCAAAGTAAGAGATATACTTACCAATATATCTCAAGCAAGAACTGGGATCTCCTCCTTATCTTTGTCATATCCCAATAATATGAGAACCTATGACTCCAATAAAGAGAAGCGGGAACACATTCCGCATTGCAAGTCCAACTTGCATTTCCCAATTCGGTCTTTAATACCCGGGCCCACCACCCCTAAGGCGATGTTGACCCGTTATTAATTGAACCAACCGTCAACAGGAATACAACTCGCTATGCGCAATCCAATATCGCCCCAATAATATGAGGACCCGATATTGGGGTCACTACGCATACGTCCTTACTCTTTCGAGAAGCGACGAGCCCGATCCAAACGGATCGTATGCAGGAGCTGTCACTTCGTACAGGCGTCTCCTTCATACGATGTCTGGCGACGGAACCCTTCGCCTTGACGGGAGACCATGGATGTCACTTATGTGATCCTCCATATCATATTCAAATTTTAATTAATTATTATGAATCACATTCACATAATTAATTCTTCCAAGGGAATTAATAACTCTAATCATATTAGAGTATTTCAATTGGACATAACCTATTTAATCATATTAAATTAATTATCAATCCAATTCAATCAATCAAACTTGATTATATTACTTGAATACATATATGGTAATATCTCAAAATACGTATTAATTCGAATTTTAATAATTAGAAAAATACATCTTAATCCTTCGGACATTATCCCGGCCCTGCCCGCTGTCATGGCCAGTACCGACGAGAGTGGGACGGACCACATTCGTTGCAACCCGCAACCCCAATGCTCTCCGACTAGGCACCACATCCGCCTCGGGAAAGGATAATGCCAAATTGATTAATTTGTACTTGAGATGATCATCGGTTTTTCAACCGAAATTGTACCATATAGTAATAATCAAAACATTTTTGATTATAAGGAAATTTGCTAGACAAATTCCCAAACCCTATTCAAGCATCAAGTTTGAAGATTGTTGTTTCCAATTTATGATTTAGATCACATCTTAATCAATTAATTGGTTGGGGCCATGTCAATTAGGCAAATAATCATGTCTCAATATTTCACAAATATTATTAAAGATTATTTCACGAAATTAACAATTAATTTCACTAATTGACAATCACTTGGTTCTAGATTAGGAATGCAATTTCAGTAATGACCCCTATTCACTAAAATTGGCATATCTCAATCAATTTAAATCCAAATTAAGCAAACTCAATTTTCATAGATTGCTAACTTGATTTACAACAGAACCTAAGTGGATTTGCACGCATTTCGAGGCAGATGATAACAGTAATTAACTCTTTAATCATGTTAAAATCTATTGTTCCCGCAACAGTGCATACATGTCCATTAAAACAACCATAATTAGAGCATACGAAATCCGATTTACGCAAACTCAGTTCCTATGGTTTCCTTATTTAATGGGGAACAAAATCCAAGTATTAAATTCGTGTTTAAACAATTTAAACAGTACCGAATTTATTTACTAAACAGATCTGCGAAATCAAATGCGATGAAAACTTTCGCGACCTAAACGAACCCAAGTCGTCCTCGGTTTTTCGAATCATATTCGAAACCGTCGACCTAAGGCTCTGATACCACTTGAAGGATATGGAGAAATCCTCAAGCGCATCACGGAAGCGTGATCGTCGTATCGAATACGACGAAGAACGACTAGTCGCACTAGTTGTTCGGAGCAGCGGAATTTTAAAAAAAATTTTAAACCGATGAAACCACATGATCCGAGAACCGTTCTCAAATCGTTTCATCTATAACCACATCAAGTATAATGCAATACCTCTTGAAGCGTGGTTGATCGAGTCTCTACGAAAAGAGACCTCCTGTCTCAAGTCCGATCGTCGGAGTAATGGCTTGCGAGCGCGGAGATGAGTCGCGGTGTCCTCGCAATCCAAGATGATCCAAGCGCGGTTGCTCCTGATCTCGTCGCACGAGATCAAGCGTCTCCTTCGTGAGTGAAGCACTCCAAGAAGACAAAGAACCGCAAAGAGTCGAAGCGGCAGCACGATGGCGCGGGCGTCGACTTTCCTCTCCACCAAGGTGGACGGCCACCAAGAAGAAGAGGGAGAGAGGGCTGTCGTGTATATGAGAAAGAGAGAGAGAGTTTTGCTACAATAGCATGTATAAAGAGAGAGCCAAGAATGCCTCTCTATTTATAGGGTTTTGGGATCCATGGATCTCAATCCATGGGACACATAAAATCAATGGATGAGATTGATTTATGTTCATCCAATGGCTGAGATTGTTGTTGTCAAAAGCAACAAATTTAGGTCAAAATATATTTAATAAAATCAAATATAATTTGCTCCTAAATTAACCCAACAAATAAGGAGAGAAGACACATGGAGATTTCATCTCCATGTGCCTTCCATGTAGGCGCACACCCACTCCAATTAGGAGTGGTGTGCCGCCCACCATGGATTGCATGGAGATTTCAATCTCCATGAGATTGCAAATCTCCATGTAATCTCTCTTATTTATTTGCAACAAAATAATTTGGGTTTTATTTCTCAAAAATAATTCATAATTATCTTTGAGGAAATTGCAATCTAGCCATGGAATAATTGTGAATCATATTCACAACCCAAAACAACATGTAATTCATATTGTTAATTAATTACACAATGTGTATCCAATACACATCATAATTAATTAACACATATAAATTATAATTAACTCTCTCTAATACATTATAAATCACATTTATAATATATCATGAATAATTGGATATCTCTATCCACATTATTCTTATCCAAACTAATTAAATCACATTTAATCATATTGGATAATTTCTCATACATCATGATAATTAAAACACTTTTAATTATCAAATTCTCTTTGCTTAGATCTTATGGAATTGTTCTTAAACCATTTAAGAACAATGCTATTTCTCCTCAGATACTTGGAGATAAGGACAGGGCGATTGTATTGTTCCACGTATAGTGACTTGGATGTTGAGATCATATCTCAACTCCAGATCCTATGTACCTCCCACTGATGCTTGATCAAATCAAGACCGTAGACTTAATCTTCTCATTGCATCTGAATCTCATTCAGATCAATGTCCAGTTCATGGACTAAGATTAGGTCACTTCTCTAATGAGAGGAGTCACTAAAATCCAATCCTGTTTCATCACTCCCTCGGAATGGAAGCGTCATGGTTATACAATCGTATATGATCAAATCACCCTTCAGGTATTCCTAATACCTGCACATCCTACATACTGGAAGACTCATGATCATCCTGAAGATAAAGATCACTTTTACACTGTCATCTTCAGGGTTAGATCATTAAGTTTCTCAATCTTGGTCATCGGGATTTGGTATAGATCATATGCTTTCACAAAGCGTATATCTTACCTTCAAATTCATGTCATGCTTCCAAAGCACGACGACCATGCATGGAATTTGTTCAGTCCCAATACCTCATGAGTGAGCTCATGTCTCCCGGTTCACAAGTGAACCTGTATGATCCCTTTGAGAGATCGCATTACTCATATGTCCTTACATGCACACCAGCTCGCCGGTATATAGACCTTGATTAGGTCATCAACCTATTGGTCTGCCAAATGTACATACTCAAACATATAGCAATACATCTGTCTCTAGTCAGAGGATGCATGCCTATGTTGTGACAGTATTCAACGTAGGTCTTTGGTTATCTCGATCTCGTCAAGTCAACCCATTGACTTGACTAACCTGACACCTCTGAATCATTATTCCCATGCAGAGGACCTGCATCAAGAGGTCAGTCAGATATCAGTCATATGAGATAGGATTGCCATCTCCCACTCAGACTGGAGATCATCACTTAATGATCATTTGATGATGCTTGATGAGTCCTCTATCTAACTCCTTAGATATTCATCCAAGCATCAGCCTCTATGATCCATCCAATGAATCAACAGCTGTATGATCATCAAGTTGGCCATGGTACATAACCCTTATTGTACAGAGGGACCCTATAGTGCATTCATTCATTAACCTCAGAAAGGGGAGTGAAAAATAATCAATAATTTTCATTGATAATTTATTCATTACAATAACATTTATTGTAGAAATGGTTCGCCCGGGGCTCACATTGCTAACACTTCGACCTTTTTTCTGAATTTCTTGGAGGTCTTACTATCAAAATTCTTTGCACACTTAGTATTAGACACCTAAGTTCTTGCAGAATGAGGTTAACTAGAACGAAGGATATATTTGTAAAAACTTTCTAGGGAAACTTAATTTAACAGATATCAAGATATATTCTCATATTAAGAACAGTGATATCTATAGATAATCAATAGAATATAACTGCACAAAATTCAAAGATATAGTAGAACAATTATGTGGAAAATAACAGATGTGAATAAGCAATTTCAATCAAACATAAATATCATCGAGCTACGTAGTATGCCAAAAGTGTTTCAACTTCAATAAAAAAACTTGAGTGACGACGAGCGATCAAACTCTATTGATTTTGTAACAATGCTTAAAAACAATCAATTAATACATTTCTTCTTGAAATAATTAAAGGAGACGATTACTTAGTGAAAATGGTCGAGCAAAATTAGAATGTTAGATTTCTCAATTTGGAAATCGTCTATTGAAGCTTTCCAAAGTTTGCAACTTTCGAAAATAGTACAAACAAATAATGCAACAATCTTTTAAACAAAGTTAAATAAAATTAATTTTTTATTATACTTCAAGTCAAAGATGCTACGTAGCTTAGTTGAACTAAATCCACACTTGTAGTCCTTCATAATAATGAACAAGTGAGCTATTATGATATATATTCATGTGTTTGTGTTTGCCATCTTTAAAAAAATGGAGAATCAAAGAACAAACAATATCCCCCTTTTTAATGATGATAAATGTTTTCAAAATCTTAAAGAAATGTAATCAATTAAGGACACCAATTTCAAATCCAACTTGAGTTAATTAAAGTACAAAAATAATTTATCAATAAAAGTTGGAAGTTTGATTTTAAATTCTCCCCACAGTAAAGAATCACAAAACCTCTTTTAATTCTATTTAAGAGTGTAAGGTGAGTAATAATTATAAATCAATTTTTTAATCCTATTTTATCCCCCTTAATTTAAAGTCAGTTAATCCTTTAATTCTTTTTATGCTTGAATTTATTTCCCCTTTTTTAATCAATTAAAAAGGTAGACAATAGAAAAAGAAAACATGCATTCTTCATTAATAAATATGGAAACATTACAAAATTATTGGTAGCATACAAACTAAGTTCCCATTTTTCAAGACTGGATGAAAAACAAGACAAGGAAAGGAAATAAGTACTACAAATGAAAGAAAGTAAAAATACAAAGAGAAATAATACTACACATAGGGAGAGTATTCTATGTCCTCGGACTCATCATGAGGAGAGTGTCATGATTTCTTGTAGAGTTCTATAGTGCGATGGGTGTCGGAACTATACCCAAACTCTAAGGTGCCGCTCTCTCTCTCTCTTCTTCTTCTTCAGAAGATGCAGTCTCTGCTTCAGATTCTTCTTCTTCTTCTTGCTCATGAAAATGGATATACTTTCCTCGATAGAGGAAAAAGGCACCTAGAAAATAAGGGTTGTGTGAGGGATAAGGAGGGATTAGAGCTCTTTGGGTCATGGTGTGATGGGCATAAGAATTATGTACATGGATTTTGGCTGGAGGTTTTATGGGTTATCTAGAGAAGTGCATCTGATGCATCTCATTAAAAGGCCGGTAAGTGATCTCAGACAGATCATTCATTAATTGAGAGTAGTCATTCACATACATCACCATCTTATGCTGATAACTCATCTTGACATCCACAATTTCTCATATTTGATGAAACACTAAAGAATGGATTCCATTGATGTCCTGATGGGAAAGTTCCTCTCATAGGCAAGGTGGTAGTCTAGGTATTCCCAAGCATTATCAAAGTAGAGGGATATGGATAGAATGACATGAATATAAACCCATGGAAGTGAGGGCCTGGAGGATCCTTGAAAGCTCCGATACCAAATGTAAATTTAGGGGTTTGCAATACCATTAGAAGATTGTGAATATTGGTTCGAGATAGTTTTAAATCTTTTATGCGGAATAATCAACAAGCATAGAAATAATCAAACAACTAATCCAAATAGCACACTTGCAAAATATTTTTACATGGAAACCCTCCAGGGTAAAAATCACAAACTGAGTCTTCCTGAAAACTACTTTACTAAAGCCCATGATAATGATGTGAATATCTTAACTACATACAAAACTAGCGCTTCACAATCTTCGATCAGACATACTTTGTAATACTTGCAGAAGAACATGCAAGCTCCGACATTCTTCTGATTTCCTTGGAGATCTTACTTCCAAGAGATTCTTTGCACACTTAAGATCAGACACCTAAAGTACTACAGAAAGAGGATAATTGGAATCGTAAGATATATTTGCAATAAAATTTTCTAGAGAAACTTATCATAATAGATATCAAGAGATATTCTCATATTAAGAACATTGATACATAAAGATATAAATATTATATAATTATGAAAAATTCGAAGATATAACACATTAATTATATCACAAATAACACATGTGAATAATCAATATCAAAGTAATAAAAATATCACCGAGCTAAGGAGGGCTACAAAAAGTGTTATGAGCACTATCAGAAAAAATTGAGTGATGGTGAGCGATCAGTCTCTGTTGATTCGATAGTAACGCTTCATAATTATCAACTAACAAAATTCTTCTTAAAAGAATGAAACGAGTCGGAGAATAATAGAAAGAATCGTCGCAGAAATTACTCAGAAAGAGCTTCTTGCCTTTCTAGATAATATATGAGTGATTATTTGAATTGTATGTCTTCCAACAATGAGTGTCCAAGAAATATGGCTACTTGAAACAATTTAAGAAACATATCTGAAGTGAGCCATTGAAATGATTTATAAGATAAATAAGTATAATCAGTCAAATAAAAATTATTTATCATCTCTAAAGGTGTGGTTGTTCATTTCTGATTTTTTGGGATGCAATTCAAAGTATGATCTATCAAGTCAAGGATGATCATTGGTCAGATATGAGCGATCAATCAAAGATAGAAGGTTTAAGGAAAGTCGACTACTGAGAGAAAATGATCGAGAAAAAAATCGAATGTTCAATATCTCAATTTGGAAAATATTTGTACTTGATAGAGATTACTACATTCCAGAATTGTAAAAATAAGTAATCCAATAGCTTTGAACAAAGTTGAAAACAAACTACGTTTTTGTTGTGCTTCAAGTTGATGACGCTTCATAGACCACTTGAGCTCAATACACAGTTGTAGTCCTGAAATCCCAGTGAACAAGTGAGCGACTACGACATATTCGCGTGCGTTTGTGTCATCTCAAAAACATCGAAGAGTCAAAGAACTAATAACATCCATATATGCATGCCAGTATACATGCATGCATGCATACATGCGAGCACACAGGAACACATGCACACATACACGCATATAAGCATACATATATTCATATATACATATACATGTGTGTGTGTGTCATATGCGTGTGTAGACCTCCTCTAAACATCGGTATTCACAATTTTCATGGTGAGCCATCAACGAGATATATTAGATATCGATCCAATGGTACGTTGTCCATAAAGGTATTTCAGTCTTTTTGTTTCAATATAAATTTGAGTTTTATTTTATTTTTTATTTTTGATTATTTTTTTGATTTGTCAATTTTCAAAAATATCTCAATGAATTGAGTAAATGCATATATTTGTAAAATACTAACAAGTTTATGTAGAATTTATATTTTTTTGTAGACTCAAAAATACATTTTTTTGTACAATCCCAACAAAATAGTCTTTAGTAAATGTATATCTTCGTTTTGTAAAAATATATTGTCCTTTAAAAACGAATTGTAAATGTATATACATTCACAACTATGCTAATAAATTCCACTAACGGAAGGGCATACAATGAATTTTGTAAGTTTATAGAAACACAAGTGCTGTTAGGAAAAAAAATCTAAAAGACACAACACAAAAATCCTATATTCCAAAATTGGCTTCCATTTGGTACACTATTGTCTTTCTTGGAGGCAAGCAAGGCGAAAGGGGGAGAGGAGAACATGAAAAGGGTAAATGTGATAAGGGGAAAGGGAGAGAGATTTCCGTACCATCTTAAATAAGTCAAGATTCATGAGGTGGCATCAATTATTGAGTAGAACATTGTTGTTGTATAATATCCGTGAGGCATATGCCCTATAATTACATGGGGTAAAGTATTTGCTAATGTTGGCATTTAATTCAAGTCGGTCCAAAATTATCGGGGACACTTCTTCTCTCCCTATCAATCTGACATTGTCCTCTAGTTGGAGCAAAGGGCATCAAGTTTCGCTCTCAATGTGGCATTTTCTTTAAGAAGAGGCCAAGACCATGGGGCATAATATACCTTTGCATTCGTCTCCTTCTACCTCTGCGTGAATGATCAGCTTGTTGTCAAATGAAGAGATGACCTTCTGGATCACCATCGCTTAACTGCAAGAGAATGATCAGCTTGTTGTCAAATGAAGAGATGACCTTCTGGATCACCATCGCTTAACTGCAAGAGATTAGTGGATTTCACATATAAGTAGGAAAAGATGTTCGGCGCTTGAATATTTTTTGGTCCTTGAATTTTTCTGACATACCAATAAAATCCACACAAGTCCGAAATCTTAAATTAGATATTTTTCTTATCATGTTGCAGATTCGTCTCTATAATCTTGTTGAAAAACTCATCATGCATATACATACAGAAATGAGATTTGCAACATGTTTCCAGTTTAAATCACGGTATGTATGCATTCAGATCATCTACAATAAGAAAAATATTTTTTTAAAGTCATATGCATATTAGAGCAAGGGAAAATCCAGAAACAATCATCACAACAAAACAATTCGACAAAAAAAGAGAGGGTTAGAGATCACAATCGAAGCGTCCTGCTGTAGGACTCCCCTTAGAGAGACAACGAACCCCCACTTTACTGGTGCACAGGGCCTTGATGGGCTGCTTCGAGGGTACACCGGTTCCGTGCTCGTCGACGGTGTGCACCGTGCCTGAGCATCCTCGAAAGTCACTACGTGGATGAAGTCCGAGATCGTGAGAGCGAGATGAGAGGCTGTGGGAATGAAAATCATGATGTGTCGTAACCGTCATCCATGGCTTTGAGAGTGATATTTAAAGTCGTAAGAGAAATTATACATCATGAGAGGATTAAGGGACAAGTGCCACGTAATTTAAACCAATCCACGGTGGTTACACAAAATTGACCCGTTCTTTAATTCATGTGATACCACACGGCAACAACAACCACACTCGTGCCCATGCTCGTGCCTAGCCCGACAAGGTGCGATGTGATGGGCGGGCGCGCACGCATGCGTGTGTATGGTGGTTCGAAGTTCTCTCTAGTATGTTTCTGGACTGATATGAGGACTTTCCATATAAAAATCATGTGCCAATTTTGATACTCCACAATGTGGGAATAAATAGTACCCCCACGATGTTGAAACATTCAATTCCATGAATTAAGATACATTATTACAACTTGATATTGACCATCAAATTGTATTAAACTTTCCAACAAAGTTAATTCTATCAATCATCCATGAATTCACCGTTGAAACATGAAGAGCCAAAATTTCAGATTTCCATTCTCTGCTTTCAGTTAAAATACCTTCTGATTCAAATATTTACCCGAGTTATCACCTTTTACCATCACATGAATAAAATTAAGTCTTGATCTTTAATCCTTTTATGTAATGGTATCAAGTAGTAACAACAAAATGAAGTCCATGGTGACAATCATATGATTTGGTGCTTTTAAAGTCCATGCACCATGCTTTGTTTCATGAGCATATTAACAATAAACCATCTGTTAGCAATGTGAGCCCCGGACGAGCCATTCCTACAATAAATGTTATTGTAATAAATAAATTATCAATGAAAGTTATTGATTATTTTTCACTCCCTTTCTGAGATTGAATGAATGAATGCACTATAAAGTCCCTCTGTACAATAAGGGTTATGTACCAGGGCCAACTTGATGATCATACAGTTGTTGATTCATTGAATGAATCATAGAGGCTGATACTTGGATGAATATCTAAGGAGTTAGATAGAGGACTCATCAAGCATCATCAAATGATTGTTAAGTGATGATCTCCAGCCTGAGTAGGAGATGGCAATCCTTTCTCAAATGGCTGATATCTGACTGACCTCTTGATGCAGGTCCTCTGAATGGGAATAGTGATTCGGAGGTGTCATATTAGTTGAGTCAATGGGTTGACTTAACGAGATCGAGATAACTAAAGACCTATGTTGAACGCTGTCACAACATAGGCATGCATCCTTTGACCGGAGACAGATGTGTTGCTATATGTCTGAGTATGAACATTTGGCAGACCAATAGGTTGATGACCTAACCAAGGTCTATACACTGGCGAGTTGGTGTATATGTAAGGGCATATGAGTAACACGATCTCTCAAAGGGATCATATAGGTTCACTTATGAACCGGGAGACATGAGCTCACTCATGAGGTATTGAGACTGATCAAATTCCATGCATGGTCGTTATGCTTTGGAAGAATGACATGAATCTGATGGTAAGATATATGCTTTGGGAAAGCATATGATCTATACCAATTTCCAGTGACCAAGATTGAGAAACTTAATTATCAAACCCTGAAGATGACAATATAAAAGTGATCTTTATCTTCAGAATGATCATAGGTCTTCCAGTATGCAGGATGTACAGGTATTGAGAATACCTGAGGGTGATATGATCATAAATGATTGTATATCCATGACGCTTCCATTCCGAGGGAGTGATGAAATAGGTTTGGATTTTAGTGACTCCTCTCATTAGAGAAGTGACCTAATCTTAGTCCATGAACTGGACATTGATCTGAATGAGATTCATACGCAATGAGAAGATTAGGTCTACAGTCTTGATTTGATCAAGCATCAGTGGGAGGTCCATGGGATCTGGATTTGAGATATGATCTCAACATCCAAGTCACTATACGTTGAACAATATAGTCGGCCTGTCCTTATCTCCAAGTATCTGCGGAGAAATCGCATTATTCTTGAAGGGTTCAAGAATAATTCCATAGATCTAAGCAATGAAGAAACAATGATTAAATGTGATTTAATCATCTTGATGTGTGTAGAAATTATCCAATATAATTTAATGTGATTTAATTATTATAGATTAGAATAATGTGGATAGTGATATCCTATTATTCATAATTTGTTATAAATATGATTTATAATGTATTAGAGAGAGACAATTCTAATTTATATTTGTTAATTAATTATTATGTGTATTGGATACAAATTGTGTAATTAATTGATAATGTAAATTATATATTGTTTTGGGCTGTGAATATGATTCACAACTTTTCAATGGCAAGATTGCAATATTCTCAAAATTAATTGTGAATTATTTTTGAAGAATATATCACAACAAAATTGTTGGAAGTAAATAATGAGAGATTTCCATGGAGATATGCATTCTCGTGAAATCTCATGAGATAGCCTCCATTGGGAAACAAGTGAGCGACACCCATGTCCTATTTGGAATGGGTGGCCGTCCACCATGTATATAATGGGAGACGTAGTCTCCATGTATATTCTCTCCTTATTTGTTGGTGTAATTTAGGATTGATTTATATTTGATTTTATCAAATATATTTTAATCTCAATTAGATCATAATTTGTTGGTTTCACCAACAACAATCTTGACCATTGGATTAGACATGAATCAATCTCATCCATTGATTTATATGTCCCATAGATTGAGATTCATGGGTACAAAACCCTATAAATAGTGAGGCATACCATGCTCTCTAGGGCTATACAATATTGGAGCCAACTCTGTCTCTTTCATTCCTCTCACACGTTAACCTCTCTCTCTCTCTCTATTTCTTGGTTGCCGTCACTAACCCTAGAGAAGAGAGACTCGCCGTCGCTTTCACCACCGCGCCGCAGTTCGACGTTCTTCGGTTCTCTGTCTTCTTGGAGTACTACGCTCACGAAGGAGACGTTCGATCTCGTACGATGAGATCAGGAGCAACCGTACTTGGATCATCTTGTTAGATTGCGAGGACTACGCGGTTCATCCCCGCGCTCGCAAGCAATCTCTCCGACGATTGAACTTGAGATGGGAGGTCTCTTCTCTTAGAGACTCGATCAACCACGCTTCTATAGGTATTCCTTATACTTGTTGTGGTTATAGATGAAACGATCCGAGAACCGTTCTTGGATCATGTGGTTTCATCGCATGAAAATTTTTTAAATTCCGCTGCACAGAACACCTAGTACGACTAGTTGTTCTGCATCGTATCCGATACGATGGTCACGTTACCGTGATGCGCTTGAGGATAATACCATATCCTTCATGTGGTATCAGATCTTTAGGTCGAGGGTTCTGAATATGATTCACTAATCTAGGATGACTTGGATTCGTTAAGGTCGCGAAAGTTTTGTCGCATTTGATTTTAGCAGATATGTTTAGTAAATAATTTCGACCATGTTTAAAATTTTTAACGAATTATTTAACTGTATTTTGTTTCCCATTAAATAAGGAAACCATAGGATCTGAGTTTGCGTAATTCGGATTCCGTATGCTCGAGATATGGTTGTTTTTATGAACATGTATGCACTGTTGCGGGAACTGTAGATCTTAACATGATTAAAGAGTTAATTACTGTTTTGATCCACCTCGAAATGCATGAAACATCACCTGGGTTCTGTCCTAAATCAAGTTATCAATCTTTGAAAATTGAGTTTGTCTAATTTGGATTTAAATTAATTGAGATATGTTAATTTTAGTGACTAGGGGGTCACTACTGAAATTGCAGTCCTAATCAAGAACCATGTGATTGTCAATTAATGAAATTAACTGTTAATTTCATGAAATAATTATGGAAAATATTTGTGAAATATTGGAAGATGATTATTTCCTTCATTGACTTGGCCTCAACCAATTAATTGGTTAGATTTGATCTAGATCATAATTGGAAATACAATCATCAAACTTGATACTTGAATAGGGTTGGGAATTTGTGTAGCAAATTTCCTTATAATCAAAAATGTTTTGATTATTACTATATGGTATAATTTTGGTTGAAGAATCGATGATCATCTCAAGTGCAAATTGATATATTTGGCATTATCCTTTCCTGAGGTGGATATGGTGTCTAGTCGGAGAGCATTGGGTTGCGGGTTGCAACGTATGTGGTCCGTCCAACTCTCGTCGGTACTGGCCATGACAGCGGGTAGGGATTCAATAATGCCAGAGAAAATCAATGTGTATTTTCTAATTATTAAATTTCAAATTAACACGTACATTGAGATATTACCATATATATTCAAGTAAAATAATCAAGTTTGTTGATTGAATTGGATTGATAATTAATTTAATATAATTTAATTGATTATGTTCAATTGAAACACTCTATTATGAATAGAGTTGTCATTTGTCTTGGAAGAATTAATTATATGAATATGATTCATGATAATTGATTAAAATTTTAATATGATATGGAGGATCACATAAGTGACATCCATGGTCTCCCGTCAAGGCAAAGAGTTCTGTCGCCAGGGATTGCATGTGGGAGACGCCTGTCCGAAGTGACAGCTCTTGTATGCAAGTGCATCTAGATCAGGATCATCGCTTCTCGAAAGAGTAAGGACGTATGCATAGTGACCCCAATATCGGGTCCTCATATTATTGGGGCGATATTGGATTGCGCATAGCGAGTTGTATTCCTGTTGACGGTTGGTTCAATTAATGACGGGTCAACATCATCTTAGGGGTGATGGGCCCAGGTATTAAAGATCGAATTGGGAGATGCAAGTTGAACTTGCAAGGAAGAATGTGTTCCCGCTTCTCTTTATTGGAGTCATAGGTTCTCATATTATTGGGATATGACAAAGATAAGGAGGAGATCCCAGTTCTTGCTTGAGATATAATGGTAAGTATATCTCTTACTTTGAAAGTGATTAAGGGAATAAACTTTCAAGGTTGACAGAGCAAGAACAATTTGATTTAAAATACCTTAATCAAATATAATAAATAAGAATATATGATTATATTTTCTAATATAGTGCATTCTTAATTTCAGAAAATTAAGTCCTTGAACCCATTAAGCAGGCTTCTCGAGGTCAACCAATTGACCAGTCCAAATTACTCGGATTGGATCCGTAATTTGGAGCTAGTTCTCTCTGCTGAGCGCATATGTGATGAGCTCTCCGAGGACAAGCATGAAAGCCCTAAATCCAAGGAATAAAAAGCATATAATGACAAGTATGATGAAGACCATGTTTTGGCTATATGCTATATCATGGGTTCTCTCTCCAATGTTCTCCAAAAGCAACATGTGGAGATGAGTACATGCCAGGAAATAACGCAGAATCTAAAAGATATGTTTGGTGACATCAACCGCACCCAGTGTTACAATATTATGAAAGAGCTCGTTCGCTGCAAGATGTAGGAAGAAACTTCGGTTTGAGAGCACGTACTCAAAATGTTTGGGTACTTGCCTGAACTGGAGACTCTTGGGGCCAACATGGATGCAGACATGCAAGCTGACTTCATTCTGCTATCATTGACCAAGTCTTTCAATAATTTTGTGGTTTCATTCCACATGAACAAGTTGGACTTGTCGAACGCTGGTCTTCTTGCTACATTAAAGTCTGTAGAAGACGTAATGAAGAAAGATGGTCCCACTGGCAGTGCAATGGTTGCACAGGTCAGAGGGAAGCGCGGTCGGAAGCATGGTTCTCGGAAGGGCCCGACCCAGAAGAGAAAGAAGAAGAGTCAAGGCGTTGGCTCATCTTCTAATGCATCCACACTGATAGCATCGAAGAAATCCGACGTTTGCCACCACTGCAAAAAGCCAGGGCACTCGAGGCGTAACTGCTCGAAATACCTGAAGTCGTCAGACAAAGGTAAAACCCCAACAGGTATGAAATCTACTTTCATCATTGAAACTAGCTTTCTCATTGGACGAGAAGGAAGTTCGGTTGTAGATTATGGTGCTTCCGTTTATATATGCAATTTGTTGCATTTGTTTCAGGAAACTAGAAGTCTTGAAGAAGGGGAGATAGTCATCCAAATGGGATTTGATGCAAGTGTTGTAGCAGTCGCCGTCGGGACTTGTCGACTATCATTATCTAGTGGTAGAGTCCTAGTACTTAAAGAGTGTCTTTATGTACCTGAATTTAGAAGGAATTTAATATATGTATCTAAGATAGTTAGAAGTGGATATTCATTCCTGTTTTGTAATAAATTAGTCATAAATCATTATGATAAATATATTGCAGAGGGTATTTTAACTTCTGGAGGACTCTATGAATTGTGCATTAATGAGAATGTCATGAATGTTACAACCACTAATAAAAACCCTAAAAGATCCAGGGAGAATAAAAATCATTCGAATATGATTTGGCATCAAAGGCTTGATCATTTGTCTATTGATAGGATCAACAGATTGATAAAGGATGGACCTTTAGATTTTCTACAGGTTCAATCTTTGCCTAGCTGTGAACATTGTATTCAAGGTAAAATGACTAGGATGCCTTTCCAAAACAAGGTTACAAGATGCGAAGGTATTATTGACCTAATACATACCGATGTATGTGATCCCTTCAGTACCGCGACTTGAAATGGATATCGATATTATTTGACGTTTATCAATGACCATCCGCGATATGGGTTTGTCTTCCTACTACGTCATAAATCCGAAACCTTTTAAAAGTTCAAAGAGTTTAAGGCTTTGGTTGAGAACCAAATCGATAGGAAGATTAAACGGATTCGATCTGATCGAGGCGGCGAGTACCTCTCAGATGAATTCAAGGAATACTTTAAGGAGAATGGAATTGTTTCCAATCTCACCCCGCCTGGAACTCCCCAACTTAATGGTGTTGCTGAAAGACGCAATAGGACCATCATGGACATGTTCCGTTCAATGATGAGCAAAGCACATTTACCTCTTAGTTTCTTGGGATATGCAGTAGAGACTGCAATATATATCCTGAATAAGATTCCTAGCAAATCCGTGCCTAAGAATCCTCATGAGCTCTGGTATGGAACCAAACCTAGTGTTAATCACCTGAGGGTTTGGGGTTGCTTGGTCCATGCGAAGAACGTGGATGCAAGTAAGCTAGAAGCTCGCACTCGTGAGTGTTATTTCATTGGGTATGTTAAAGATGGTATTGGATACCAGCTCTATGACACTGAGACCCAAAAGGTTTTTGTCTCTAGAGATGTGAAGTTTCTGGAGGATGATTTCCTTAAAGTTCAAGACAAAAATGAAGTAGAGGAACTCATTGAATCCCCTGAGGATCCTGAGCTTCCTAGACCATAAATCGAAGAGATAAATAAGGATGAAACACCCATACCTCTTCAAAGGAGTTCGAGGGTGGTTGCACCACCTGAAAGGTATGGATTCCATGTGTCAAGTGAGACTGACATTAATCCTACTTCATTTGATGAAGCACTCGCGGATCAAGACATGGATAGATGGATGCTGGCAATGAAGTCAGAAATTGACTCCATGCATAAGAATGGTGTATGGACCCTAGAGGATCCACCTAAAGGGGTAAAACCCATTGGGTGTAAATGGATCTTCAAGATAAAGAGGGGACCTGATGGGAAAGTATAGACTTTCAAGGTACGGCTCGTAGCCAAGGGCTACACACAGAGAGAAGGCATCGATTACGATGAGACATTCTCTCCTGTGGCTATGCTTAAATCCATCAGGACACTGCTAGCTATAGCTGCATATCTTGACTACGACATGGACGTCAAGATGACTTTCCTCAATGGATACTCGACGAGGATATCTACATGGAGAAGCCCCAGGGCTTCATAATTGAGGATGGAAAAATATGCAAGCTGAAGAAATCCGTCTATGGGCTCAAGCAAGCTTCTCGTAGCTGGAACATCAGATTTGACGAAACCATAAAGAGTTATGATTTTGTGCAGAATCCTGATGAACCTTGTGTATACAAGAAGCTTAGTGGGAGCGCCATTGTGTTCATCATGCTTTACGTAGATGACATCCTTATCATTTGGAATGATATAGGGATGATGACCAGTGTGAAGATTTGGCTATCCCATACCTTTGAGATGAAAGATCTTGGAGAAGCCTCTTACATCTTAGGCCTGAAGTTGTTCAGAAACCGAGAAAAGAGAATTTTGGGATTGTCACAAGATGGATACATTAAGAAAATTCTTGAACGATTCCGTATGGATAGTTCCAAGAAAGGATTCCTACCCTTAGTACATGGTATCCACTTGTCTAAAGGAATGGCTCCTCAAACTGTTGAGGAAAAGAAGGCCATGGCTGGATGTCCTTATGCATCAGCTGTAGATAGGGTTGGGCATTGGGCTGGGCCGGCCCGACCCGGCCCAAAACCGACCCGTATAACCCGACCCAAACCCGAACCCGAAATTTAATGGGCGGGCCGTGGGCCCTAAAATGAGCCCATATTGATTAACGGGCCGGGTTTGGGCCTTAGAAGGCCCAAACCCGTTAGCCCGATAGCCCGATCCATTCTAAAGCAAGTATATTTATATCCAGTACAGTATAATTATATCAATTATATTCATGTTCATTCCAAATACCATGTTCTAACTTTACTATCCTTATTCAAGTGTAGAATAAATGCTTAGATACATTAATAATCATATCCAATAGTGGATTGAGGATATTATTACATTAATATACAAGATTATTACATTAATATGCAATAATGGAATCTGTGTCCTCAAGTGTTACAGCATGTACAACTGTAAGTAACCAATTTGTATTGGGTCATAGTGCCCGCATCTACAATAGAATATGTAATGGTGAATTGAATGGTGGTTTAAGTCGCCATATTTTCACCACATTTGTATTTCCAACATACAACTAATGTTAAAATCACAAATTAGTTAGCATACTTTATAGTTTTAAACATGCACACATGCATAAGAAACAACCACACAAATGCAAGAAGAATGGAAGACATGATATTCGTATACATAGGTGTTAAATTGGGCCGGCCCGACCCGAACCCGACCCATTTTATTTGGGCCGGGTTTGGGCTTGGGCCTAATTTTTGAAAATAAAATGGGCCTAGGCCCGACCCGTTAGCCCATATTCTAAAATGGGCTTGGGCCGGGCCAAGGCGAACCCGGCCCGAGCCCGGCCCATGCCCAACCCTAGCTGTAGGGAGCTTAATGTATGCCATGATGTGTACTAGGCCAGATATCTGTCATGCAGTGGGAGTGGTAAGTCGTTACCAATCCTGCTATGGAGAACAACACTGGAATGCAGTAAAGAACATATTCAAATATCTAAGATGGATGCAAGATTACATCTTGGTCTATGAAGATGGTGATCTCCAATTCTTGGGATATACAGATTCTGACTTCCAATCGGATGTTGATGATCGAAAGTACACATCAGGGTTTGTATTCTTGTTGTATGGTGGTGCTGTGAGCTGGAGAAGCAAGAAATAGGACACTACTACAGATTCAACAACAGAAGCCGAGTACATTGCCACATCGGATGCTGCAAAGGAGGCAGTGTGGTTGCGCAAGTTCATCCTGTAGCTTGGCATTGTTTCCTCTGATACTCCCATCCCGTTACTATGCGATATCACGGGAGCCATTTCCCAAGAAAAGGAACCCAGATGGCATCAGAAGAGCAAGTACGTGGAAAGGAAATACCACATCATTCGGGATATACAAAAGCGTGGTGATATCATCATCACAAAGGTGGCCTCTGCCGACAACGTTGCTGCTCCTCTTACCAAACCTCTGACACAAAAGATTTTCGACCAACATGTAATGAGTATGGGTTTAAGGATAGTACCTGAATGGTTCTGAGGGCTAGTGGGAGATTGTTAGCAATGTGAGCCCCAGACGAACCATTCCTACAATAAATGTTATTGTAATAAATAAATTATCAATGAAAGTTATTGATTATTTTTCGCTCCCTTTTTGAGATTGAATGAATCAATTCACTACAAGGTCCCTCTGTACAATAAGGGTTATGTACCATGGCCAACTTGATGATCATACAGTTGTTGATTCATTGAATGAATCATAGAGGTAGATGCTTGGATGAATATCTAAGGAGTTAGATAGAGGACTCATCAAGCATCATCAAATGATTGTTAAGTGATGATCTCCAGCATGAGTAGGAGATGGCAATCCTTTCTCGAATGGCTGATATCTAACTAACCTCTTGATGCAGGTCCTCTGCATGTGAATAGTGATTCGGAGGTGTCAGATTAGTTGAGTCAATGGGTTGACTTAACGAGATCAAGATAACCAAAGACCTATGTTGAATGCTGTCACAGCATAGGCATGCATCCTCTGACCGGAGACAGATATGTTGCTATATGTCTAAGTATGTACATTGGCAAACCAATAGGTTGATGACCTAACCAAGGTCTATACACCGGCGAGCTGGTGTGCATGTAAGGGCATATGAGTAACACGATCTCTCAAAGGGATCATACAAAGTTCACTTATGAACCGGGAGACATGAGCCCACTCATGAGGTATTGGGACTGATCAAATTCCATGCATGGTTGTCATGCTTTGGAAGCATGACATGAATTTGAAGGTAAGATATATGCTTTGGGAAAGCATATGATCTATACCAATTCCCAGTGACAAAGATTGAGAAACTTAATGATCAAACCCTGAAGATGACAGTATAAAAGTGATCTTTATCATCAGAATGATCATAGGTCTTCCAGTATGCAGGATGTACAGGTATTGGGAATACCTGAGGGTGATATGATCATAAACGATTGTATAACCATGACGCTTCCATTCCGAGGGAGTGATGAAACATGTTTGGATTTTAGTGACTCATCTCATTAGAGAAGTGACCTAATCTTAGTCCATGAACTAGTCATTGATCTGAATGAGATTCATATGCAATGAGAAGATTAGGTCTGTGATCTTGATTTGATCAAGCATCAGTGGGAGGTCCATGGGATCTGGATTTGAGATATGATCTTAACATCCAAGTCACTATACGTGGAACAATACAATCGCCCTGTCCTTATCTCCAAGTATCTGCGGAGAAATCGCATTATTCTTGAAGGGTTCAAGAATTATTCCATAGATCTAAGCAATGAAGAAACAATGATTAAATGTGATTTAATCCTCTCGATGTGTGTAGAAATTATCCAATATAATTAGATGTGATTTAATTATTATGGATAAGAATAATGTGGATAGTGATATCCAATTATTCATAATATATTATAAATATGATTTATAATGTATTAGAGAGAGCCAATTCTAATTTATATTTGTTAATTAATTATTATGTGTATTGGATACACATTGTGTAATTAATTGATAATGTAAATTATATATTGTTTTGGGTTGTGAATATGATTCACAATTTTTCAATGGCAAGATTGCAATATTCTCAAAATTAATTGTGGATTTTTTTTGAAGAATATATCACAACAAAATTGTTGGAAATAAATAATGAGAGATTTCCATGGAGATATGCAATCTCATGAGATTGCCACTACTGGGAAACAAGTGGGCGACACCCATGTCCTATTTGGAATGGGTGGCCGTCCACCATGTATATGCATGTGAGATGTAATCTCCATGTATATTATCTCCTTATTTGTTGGTGTAATTTAGGATTGATTTATATTTGATTTTGTCAAATATATTTTAATCTAAATTAGATCATAATTTGTTGATTTCACCAACAACAATCTTGACCATTGGATTAGACATGAATCAATCTCATCCATTGATTTTATATGTCCCATGGATTGAGATTTATGGATCCCATAACCCTATAAATAGGGAGGCAAACCATGCTCTCTAGGGCTATGCAATATTGGAGCCAACTCTCTCTCTTTCATTCCTCTCACACGTCAACCTCTCTCTCTATTTCTTGGTGGTCGTCACCAACCCTAGAGAAGAGAGACTCGTCGTCGCTTTCGCCACCACGCCGCCGCTTCGACGTTCTTTGGTTCTTCGTCTTCTTGGAGTACTACGCTCACAAAGGAGACGTTCGATCTCGTACGACGAGATCAGGAGCAACCATGCTTGGATTATCTTGTTGGATTGTGAGGACTACGCGATTCATCCCCGTGCTCGCAAGCAATCTCTCCGACGATCGGACTTGAGATGGGAGGTCTCCTCTTAGAGACTCGATCAACCACGCTTCAAGATGTGTTCCTTATACTTGTTGTGGTTATAGATGAAACGATCTGAGAACCGTTCTTGGATCATGTGGTTTCATCGCATGAAAATTTTTTAAATTCCGCTGCACATAAAAACTAGTACGACAAGTCGTTCTACGTCGTATCCAAATACAACGATCACGCTTCAGCGATGCGCTTGAGGATAATACCATATCCTTCACCATAATCATTTATCTGCGGTCCACGAAGATACTCATATAGGTGGCATTCTTCAAGGAAGCATCGCTCACATCCTGCCTATAAAAGGCTTAGATCTATTAAGAGCATGATGCTCAACCTTTTTCTTGCAGCTTTCAGGCATTCGACTTTTCAAGGATAGGACTCACATGCAATGTATGTCATAATGAGTGCCAACCAGTTCCACATAAAGCTTGTTTTTCAATTTAATCTATTTTGTGGGATCTCCATTCATTTAGATTGAGTTTCTACTGCAAGTAAAGTCTCAGTGGGTTTTAGCCCCATCCCAAGTTTGTATTTTTTAACTAAAGATCTATCGAGTGCCTTTGTAAGTGGATCTATCGTATTATCCTTGGTACAAACGAATTCCATGACAATCACTCCAGAAGACTAAAAATTCTTAATAAACTGCTATCTAACTTGGATATATCTTCTATTTTTTCTAATTTTACTTTGAATTCTTTACCTTTGCAATAGTAGTCATGAGGTCACAATGTAAAGAAATATCCGGTATAGGCTGATGAATATCCATTTCATCACCTTTATTCTATCATTTTGGTCTTAAAACCTCTAAAAAATGCATGTAAATATCATTATTTCCTCAAATTAATATTAATTATTTATTCTATTTATTGTATATAAAATATAGTTTTTAAATTCAAAATTATAGAATAAAAAATTAAAATAAAAAGAATAAAATGACAAGGTATTTTTTGACCCTAGACCTCGATATCAAATCATGAATTGGTTTGGTCGACAAGGAATAAAGTACAGGGAGATAAGGGTTAAAAATACGATAAAATCATGTTTATTTATTCATCAATAACTCCTTTTTGGGATCTATTTTATTCTTTATTATTTACTGATTAAATTAAGAAACTTTGTACATTAAATTTTTAGACAAAAATATGAAGAAAAATACAAAATTTACTTCACACAAAAATAATACATAATGTGCATTTTATACTCAGAATAAAAAGCCAAAAGCCAAACTTCACATACCCATATCTTCTCAATAAAAACTCAAAATGCATCAAAATTACATTTAATTATATATAGCTTAATAAGTTATTTAATGAAGTAGTTTCATTCAATTTGGAGTTAAGATGCAAAAGTTAGGTTTTGGACCCCTATTGTACAATATACATGAATAAAATATCATTTTATTCATTTTTTATAATTTTTATTAGTTTATATTTTTATAATTTTGTAAAAATTATTTAAAACACATGTTCATATTTTTAAAAAATCATAAAAATGTAAAATAAATAAGAATAGTACTATGTATAGATGAATTATGTATACTAATACATGGAAAGGAATAAAAGTGGAACCTATTCTTTCATTCTTTGACCCTTTGATATTTTTATACCCTTATAAATATTATTTATATTCCACTAAAAATATAATAATAAATAATAACCTTTAAAAACCAAAATAGACAAATAATACATCAAAATACATAAATGAATATACTATACATATACCCACATAATAAATACATCAATTTTTTATGTATATAAATAACATAAAAATGCAATAAAAATATAATTGTGTATACTTAAATATGTTGTAAATGTATAAAATATGAAAATAGAATAATAAAATGAAAATACAACTAAAATATACATAATATAGGTAAATATACTTATAAATAAAATTCTAAAAAGTAACCTATAATTACTGAACCTATGAAAATAAATAAAAACTAAAATTAATCACTACAGAAAATATTAAACATTTTTATGTTTCATGACCTAAAATTAATAAATTCATTTGCTATTTATTCTTAATTTTAAAGGCATTTTTGTCTTGTATTTTTCTTGTTGGTCCACATTTTGTCTTGTATTTTTTTGGTTGGTCCATGTGGACCAACCATAGCCCTACTTTTGTTGACCTTGGTCAACTACCCCTCTAGGCATCTCTGACTATGTCAGAACATCTTAATTTCCTCGATTTTTCCAAGCCGCTCTGATCACCAAAACTCCTTGAGCCCTTCACAACTTCCGATCCTCGATCATCCCGGATTCTCGCCTAAATTTGGGATATCTTATACATATCCTTGATTCACTCCTAATCGTTGATCAATAAGGGCTGACAATCTATTTATAAATAAAATCAACTCCCTCCCATCTCTGTTTGGTCCCCTTTTAACCCTAAATCCCTTCATCCTCATCCAATTAAATCACCAAGTGACAACTGATGTACCCCTGAGGCTCTAGAGCGGTGGGCAGAGGAGGAGAGGTGTACCCACAACGGAGCTCTAGCCCCTCCTGCTCCTTTGTGTAACAACCAAGTATGAGCTGCACATTTATCTTCTTTTTGTATATTTAGATTTTAGGTTTCATTATATGCTTTTTTTATGTGCTTTGACTTCTTATTCATCTTAGAAATTAGAGATTTGCTTCGTCAGAGCTCTAGAGCACTAGCCACTATTGTTTACCATTACACATCTATTCCAACACCCACAACCACTCCATCACCTTTACCTGCCACTTCTCCATCCAAACCCACTTGCCATTCACCCACATTTGCCTCTGATCTGGACTATTGAGGCCAAGTACACCATAGTCTCCAGACCTTGACCCATCCTCACCATTTCACTACCCTTCTCCACCAAATAATGGTCAAAACCATAGAATGTGCATCACCCTTTTGTTAACCATTTTTGTTGGTCTCGATGGGTGCGTCTGAGCCTCACTCCACCTTAAGAACGGTCACAGGTACCTTGTGTTCCCTTGAGCTCCAGATCCACCATCAATGGAATATGGGTCATTATCAAGGCATCAACAATTATGGATGACACCGCCGAGTGTTGTCACAATTCTAGCATCAATGACGGAGCACGGACGTGGAAGGAATCAAAGATCAAATTTCAGGTTAGGTAAGTTCTTCCATGTTCTTCGTTGAGGAGCAGTAACCGTTTGATAAGGGGAGGAGCCCCAGATTCATTGTCAGTCGTTGGATCTCGCTCGCATCAGTCGTTGATCTTATTGTTGGGATCTAATCTTGGATGTCCATGGATGAAGGTGCCATGTGTCAAAGTTAATCAACTCCAGTCGAATGATCGCCCCTATTTGGGGTCATTTGCATATCTTCCCTCACATTTTTGTTGTATTTCATATTAATCAGGTAAATATAATATGTATTATAAATAATTGTGTAAATATTACGATTGGACCTCTGAAGCTTATTGTTATTACATATGGGTCCAATCCAGGACAGCTCATGTGTAGTCCCACATGAGATAGCCATTTTTCTTATGAACCCTCAGGGGTTTTTGTATTTATATCTAGGACTTAATTTTCTAGATTTAGTTGAATATTTTTTGGAAAATTTCACATTTACCATTGCCTCATATTTTAATTACAAATATGCCCTTACTAGTTCATATATTTTTTGTACTTGTATTTAATTTATTAAAAATAGCAACCATGCTAAAAAAATCTCGAAAAATATGTACTTTCACGTTATATTTTTGGATTTGTATTTTAGGCATTTTACTTATTTATTAAAAAAGAGAGCACATTTTTCTTCTATTTGACTTAAAAATTACAAAAAAAATAAAATTCCAAAAAAGTATATTTTGTCTATTTTCGCATTTTGTGCTTTTAGACCAAAAATTCTAAAAACTAAAAAAAAGAAAAGACTAAATTAAAAATATCTAAAAATTCAGTAAAAAATAAAAAATCAACTAAAAATCCAAAAACATTTACTTAATTTCTAAATTTTATTTATATTATTATCTAGATATTAAAATAAATATGATGATTTTGGACTTTATTTGTTATTTGTATCATCAACACAATTTGTCTTATTTACTTGATCGCTGTTTTGTTGTATTTTTTACTTCAAATATACATAAAAATTAGCAAAATTAGTTGAAAAAACATAAATGTAGTAGAAAATTATATAAAGTGAAAACTTATTTATTTCCTATAATTTGATTATTTTTAATTTTTTGTAATTATATTACCTTGTATTATATATATTATATAAGCCTATATTATCGATATTAACTAAAAGAGAATTAAAAATCAGAAAAAAGAAAATAAAATTATAAACTTAAAAACATTTTTTAATATATAACAAAAATACAAAAAAATATAAATTAAAAGCCATACAAAAGAGAATAAAGACAAGAGAAAAGGATAAATTTTGTATTTACTTGCATAATCTATGATTTACTACATGTGTTTTACCTCTGCACAAGCTTACACACTTGTTGTATAGTTATAATAAATTTTAACTCCACATTTTATTTTCTTTACATTGTTGTATTCATTTGTGGGTTTATTGTTGATCGACTCTAGATTTTGTGAGCGGTCACCTCAGCGACAATTTTTCTTCGCTTTTTGGTGAGGACAATTTTTAGACCCTCGTAAAAGTCCTAGTTATCAAATGGCACCATTGTCTTGCAGCAACACCACATAGATTTAATTTATTCATTTATTTCTTTACTCTTGTCTATTTACCCCTTTATTTGTTTTTCATGTTATTTATTATTTGTGAGTTATCTAACCCTCTTCCTTGTTTAATTTGTTGTGAGGGACCATGAATCAAGAAAGCTCTCCTAGGAGACATATGCACCACCGAGAAGCGGAGTTAGCTTTTCAACCCAAGCTGATAGGAGAGAGTAGCAAATAAGAACTTGTAGGATTTTTTAAGATGATACCATTCCATATTCATTTCATTTCATTTCATTTAATTTTTGTAATTAAAGTGAGAGAGAGAGAGATAGATAATTGTAATAAGTTGGACTCTCCCAACCACTCCTACTTTAGGGGGTCCGTTGCCCGAGTGATTGTTCACTTGGGGGCCTCATCTGTTTTTATCATGTTTTCATCACTTTCTTGTTCTTTGATTTAGAACTTTATTTTTATTTGTTTTGTATGATTGGGCCCTAGCTTAGAATTTACTTGATGCTATAGATTAAGGTCTAAATCCCTAACTAAATTGCATGCACCTATAGCTAAGTTTTAGACTTAGTTAAATTTAAATTGCTTCTCACTTAGACTCAAAGTCACATGCCATGAGAGCCCTCCATACAACGGTTGCAGGACTCACTACGGAGGGCATTGAGGAGCCTCCAAGATGGGACCTTTAGGTTTCTTTCTAGGTGTTAAGCATTTTATGCTTCGCGATAATAGCATATTATATTCAAGGGCAATTTCATCAACTTGCATTTCATATAGGATAGTTTTCAATTCTATTATGCATACCACATGAAGAGAGAAAGGAAGCATTGTATGTCTTCTGACTATGCATGCATCATCGACACCTGACTTGCATTGCTTTTTTGACATTCTCCCTCTGATTTTGATCATCTAGGATGTTAATGGAATTGGAACTCGTTAAGCAATTACATTGAAAAATACCAAAAAAATTGCAACCAAAAATAAAATTAGGACTGCTAAGTCTACCTGATTTTTAAAATAAACCTAATGGATTCATTGTTTTCTGTACTTTATATATGCCACACACACACTAAGGAGTAGTGCCCCAATCCCAACCTACCTACGTGCTTGTACAACTATTTTGAAGCTCACTTAACTCGAAAATAGAAAAGATAAATAACCACCATCTGCGGTCGTCAAAGTCTTGAGTAGGTGAACATGGATGTTGCTTTATACATTGATTCTGATTTTGGGTCCACTCATGTTCATCACTCTTTCAGTTTGCAGATCCATGAGTTTCTGAGTTCTTCTTTTTATTGAGCTCATCTCCCTTTCTTTGTTTATATTATTGTCTTCTTTATTGAGTCGTTATATCGAGTCTTGATCTTCCTTGAGTAGTCTAACTTTACGGATAATTCCTTGCCCATGTCACCCTATCTCTGGCCCGGTTCAAGAAGACTCTCTTCTTGAACCACAATTTTGTCTTCGTTTCTCCCTTCTCACCCATCCTCCTCATTCCTTTCAGTATCATCCCTTATTTCAATCGCCATTGCTGTGATGTTAGATGTGGCCCACATCAAGGCTTTAATTGTGGGAATTATTTGAGTAAGCTAGGAAGATTTGAGGTTGTTGCGATTGATATGATATCTTTGGTGGATTTGAATTTGATATGCACATAGATATTATTGAGGATTCTAATTTTGACATGATTACATGGGTGATTCCTTATTGAGGATTTTTGATCTCACACACTAGATTGAGGATGTGACCCATTTTTAATTATTTTTCGATGTGACTTCCAACTGATTCATCCCATATTAGTTCATATGGTTGATCGATCTCTTTCTATCCTTTAAAGTGACGGTACTTGGAACCAACCTAATTTCACTCATCTTCTTGGCTAATCCATCATCCATCTCCTGACTCTCCTGTCCCTATTTAGCACTTAAAGAATCTCCGTCTGATATCTTTATCCATCTCAGTCGTTGTGGTTGATTTGAGGGACTACATTGTGATTGCCATGATGATCTCTTATCCCTCCCATATACTTATGCCCTTCTACTGATGATTGATTGATTATTTTTGAGGACTTGAGACTTATTCCATCATTTCCCTAATTTTCATTGACTTTATCTTGCACCACTCCCTGAGGAGTATCATTGGGAGAATGCAACATTTTCTTTACGACCGGTTTCACTAAATACTTTTGTGTCCATCTTCGTGGATCATGAAATCAAGTCATCTGATATGAGTTGTCGGTCTCACTGTCTGTTTGTGTGTCTGATATCTCAAGGCATGAGACCGCTTTCCTAGCTCTCTCCTTGATGGTCCTCATGAGGATGAGTCACATTCTTCTGACTATTCCATGCCTAGTTCATAGCACTCTCAAAGGGTTATTTGTAAGAGAATAAGACATTTTTGAGGTCTTTCGGTCTCTTCTGCTGGTAGCTGATCTATCGCCTATCGAGACCGCTTCTATTATTCTTTTTAAGATCTCCGACCCATCTAAGTTTGCTCACCTTTACGACCCTTGCAAGGATGGGTTCTGTTCTGATTATCCGTTTCTTAATATGTTTCACTCCTCAAGGGTTATCTGTAAGAGGATACATCATTTTATGTGTACCCAGATTAACTTCTGATGTCTCCAATTTGGTAGAGCACGAAGCCAAGTCTTCTCATTTGTATACTCAATCTCAACTTTGATTGTGTATTCAATTTGGTGGATTACGAGACTGAGTCTTCTAATATTTCTAAGACCTCTAACCCCATTGAATTTGCACATCCTGATGACCCTCTTAAGATTGAGCCATGTCTTTTGACACAGGATATGTTCTTGATCTTTGGACCTTATGTACATCGGAAATCGAGCCGCATAGAGAGTTTCATGTTCTTCACTGTTCATATCTTCCTGCGATTATGAGTGACGTAGAGGAATCTGTAATGATCCTTCCTCCTCCATGTCTTATGATATCGTCTTTGACCTCTCACTCTTTTCTTATGAGCTGATGTTCTGCTTCCCGCTACTGGATCCTAGCTTAGTTTTTGATGTATTTTTCCTGGTAGCTGACACCCACTTGATTGCATGTTAGGGTGTCTTTGTCTTTCTGACCGCGTCACCGTTCTCACAGGGAGACAATGACGAAAGTACGGTATTCGATAGTTAGATACCGTACTTTACTTCACCATTCTTTACTGCTATATATATACATACATACATGTTCTGTCTTTCCCTTCTGTCCTTCTTCCGTCAGTAATGTGTGCCCTGTATCATCGTCATATCTATGAGTCTATACATAGGATGTACTTTGTCCTAAGTATAGGGGGGAACCTATGATATCATTCTTTCTTTGTTCTAGTTTCATCACTCTTGTTCTTTCTTATACTACTTTTACACTAAGTATAGCGGGAGTGATGCATACATTCATCTAACATATTTTTTGTTTTTATCAGTTTCATTTTAGTGATCTCCTCCGTTGTCTCCTCCCCTTATCTAGGGATATCTTACCTTAAGTATAGGAGGAGATAGATTGAGTTGTGATTTGTTTATTCCTACCCTCAAACCTCCCTATATGTGGATACAATTTGCTATACATAGGATTATTTCATCGTAAGTATAGTGGGGACAGTTGAGTTTTCATTGATTCATTTTTTATTCTTTAGTCGATATAGTATGGGCTCTCTTATACTTAATACAAGTTATGTCTTTTCTTTTCTCTTTGATCTATGTAGATATAACTCAAGCTAAGTATAAGGGGTTCGAATATACTTTGTATAAACATTAGACTTTCGTATTTTTAATAAGTATAGCTAAAATACGACGTATATACATATACAATTCATTAAATCAATTCATAAAAATATGGATGTTACTCTTCAAATTCTTTTTGTATATACTGATTAATAAATCAGTTAAAAATATTTTGCTAAATATTTAAAAATAGTTGGGAAATATATTTGAAAAATCTTTTGAAAAAGATTTGAAATATATTTTATAAAATGTTTTCAACCTTTGTAAAAATGTTTTGTTTGTAGAATTTCTTTTTTTGATAAAATAAAATTGTTTTGAAATCCTACTTGCAAATGGTTTTGAA
Source organism: Ottelia alismoides (assembly GCA_037367405.1). Taxonomy (NCBI): domain Eukaryota; kingdom Viridiplantae; phylum Streptophyta; class Magnoliopsida; order Alismatales; family Hydrocharitaceae; genus Ottelia; species Ottelia alismoides. The sequence goes on along the minus strand of JAZKJV010008365.1, from coordinate 990,569 downwards.
AATGGTTGCAAAAATATTTAAAAATTCTCTATATATACTATTTGAAAAATCTTTGTAAAATGGTTTTCAAATTTTGTATTTTTTTGTAAAAATTGTTCGTAAAGTAAATTTTGAACTATATTTATCAAAATTATTGTAAAATTATTTTCAAATAAGTTTGAGTAATATATACATCAATCAAATAAATAAACATTTTTCATGAACTGTATATATATTTATCTATAAAAACAACTAACACATCTCTTGTAAATCCCTCAAATCCCAATTCTTGTAAATAATAGATGCATACCTGTGTAAATATCTTCACATACTCCCTTTTTGTTACAAAAGTTTTTTTGTTTTGAAAACTCCCAAAAACATTTGCAAAATCCTTTGAAAAAGTACATAAAAATTGTAAAAATCTTTCCAAAATCTATAAAAGTTCAAAATTAGAAATCTGCATCACAAAAATATTTTTCTTGCATTGTTTGTAGTATTTGCATTTCTCGGATTGAGTTTGATAATTGAACAAGTCTCAATAAAATCTGAAGATTGGAGCTTGGTTAGTCCTTAAATCTACTTAATCACAACAACCTTATAGGACTTGGAATTGAGATGCTTCAGGTCTGCTAGATTTAATTCTTTGAGACAACAAGGCTAGGTTCAATGTCGTCTTGATTGCCTAAATAGAATAATTTGGAAGACACATATGACTCTTATTCATAACGACCTATCTTGCACACATGCACCTTACACTTTGCTCACCAAAGTTGAAGTGATAGAGGGTTTATTTGTTGGCTTGAGACATAAGCTAATGGAAACATCGAAAGTCACACATTTGTGGCCATTGTACGCCAAACCGATCCTGTAGTCATGGGATCTAAAGATAGAGATTGTAGGTTGAAATAAAGCTTTAAAAGAGGGATAGTGATGAATCTCGTATTCATCACGCTAAAAGTTACATATTAAAACCCCTGTCTTAAATGATCCAATAAAATCATCATCAATTCTTGATTATTATCCTATATTATATTGTGTATAATTACTCTATATTAATTGTATTTAATTTCCCTTATTCTTGTAATTATTTTATCATCAAAAACCCCTAAAAATCAGGTAGAGTAATTGTCCATAACTCACTGACCATTAAAAAGACTAAAACAATGCAAAAACATCTCAAAACGAAAAAAGTCGATATTTTTATCCCCCTTAAAATACCCCCAAAATACTTCTTGTACAAATGACCTCTTTTGGCTTTTTTTTCAACATGAAACTTGTAGATCTCATCGAGACGAGCAACTATCATGTTTTGACTTTTTCCTAATTACGCCTCTAACTATTTATTCCATATTTTTCTTTGTATTTAGAGTCTCGAATTTTCTGATTGGGCCACGTGGCGCTCTCTGGAGCCACCACGTGTCCCGCCTCTTCTTCCGCCACTCGGTGGCCACTTTGGCTGTCTGATCCGCTCTCCCCCGCCTCCATCTCATCCATTTATTTCTGCCCCATCGCCCACCGTCCGATCCTACCCCAGATCTGGTCTCGTCTGCGCCTTGCCACCTTCACAAAAGCCGCCCGATCTTACTTATACCCAATGGTTCACCACGCTCCACGCCCCTCTCAATCTCAGCCACATATTCTATCTCATCCTTTGGTCCTCAACACGACACCCCACTCTCTCTCACTGCTGGATCTCCCCCAGCTTCCAATCTCCACCACTCGTCAGCGCCTAACTTCCAACCATTCGATCAATCCCTGGATCTGATTGCAGCCGACCGCTCGCACCTTCATACAAGCCGTTGGATCGCTAGATCCAACGACTGTGGTTCATCGTCTTCCTCCAGCCCAGCCGTTATCCTCTCCGACGCATCGCCCCCTTCTATTTTGGAAGACATCACAAGCCACCCCCTCCGCATCGAAATTCTCCGCCACGTAGCCCACTCCTCCGCCTCCTTCGCATAACCCCCACCCTCCCCACCATCACTCCCATGCCATTAAACCTCCATTCCAAAATGCCTCTCCATTTCACAACCTCCAACCACCTCCTCCTATAAAACCACCTTCCACGCCACCGTCAACCCCCATCCACCATTTAGGGGACCTCGACCTAGCTTCTGGCTCTCCGGTGACAACGGAGGAGCCATATCTCGAGGCGACGATAGCCGTGTACCTTCGGTGTGATCCGCGGCCCTCGGCCATGTCACGGTTGCATCAGTAGCACCGTTGAGCACCGAGGTAGGATCGGCCTCGTCGTGCGACGACCTCGGAGTCTCGATGAGGACTTCAAGCCCAGATCACGCCTCCATGAGACCTCGCTACGGTGAAGTAATTTTTCTATTTAATTCTCGAATTTTCCCCATCATCTACCATAGCTGCCACCCTCACCTGATCACCTCACGACACTCGCCACCTCACCAGCATCTTCGCCGACCCATCCCCTCTCCTCCTGAACCACCTCCGCTCTGACTCCCCTCTTCCCATGCTCCGTCGGAGAAGAGACCACTGGCCACCACTTCCCATCGCTCCCTCGGCCCTCACTCACCTCACTTCACTCACACACACTCGCACAAGCTTCGGCTATAACTAACCCCTGCAGGTACTTTGATTAGCCGGAGTTTGCGTCGGAGCACCTTCAAGCCTTTCCCCTCCGGTGAATCTGCATCGACTGTCACTTCTATCCAACTCCGGAGATTCGCCTATGGTCCAGGACCTTCGTCATGCTTCCAGCGAACTCCCTCGACCATCAGGAGGCCTCGCGAGGCGCGACGGAGCGAGCAGCAGGTCGTCGGAGCCCCGCCTTCTCCGGTGACCTGCGGAGGAGACGAACTTACAGGTGACGTCCTATCATCTGTATCGGACGGCTATAATGAAGCTATGTGGTGCCCAAGCCTCATCTCCAGACCTATAGGCTTGGGTCCCACCAACCCTCGACCCGAGCCACCAGATGATGCCACGTAGCCCGAGCCAGAGCCACTTCCCGAGCCTAGGCGCCTCACGTACACCGCACGTGAGGTCCTGGGAAATTTGTACGATGGACCCCGGACTTTTTTCTATTTACAAATTGATCCCCAGGCATGTGCCTCACGTACGTGCCTAGGTAAATTACTGGGAGGTTCTCAATGATTTTAAAATTTGCAAAAAGGTCCATGCACGTAATGGAAAAATTACACTGGGACCCAAACGATTTTTGGTATTTGAATTTAAGTCCTTCCAGGGACCTAAATGCAATATTTATCCTTTTTATATCTTGCATTTTTATTCAATTATGCGCCTGCATTGTTTTCTTCATAACTTGAGCATCGTAGGTTCAAATTGTATGATTTTTAGTGTCGTTTTTATCCTTGTTTTCTTATCTACATTATGACATATTTAATTTTCTCATCCGACATCATTTTAAATGAAGTGAATTTTTGTGATAGATGATTACCATGCTCTCTTTGTCAGTGCTCTAATTTGATGACTATTTTTAATGTTGGGATTAAAATGACTCTAATTTCATTTTTTATTATGTTGCTCACATTTTTAGGGTATATTTGTAAACTTGTATATGTATATAAGTTCTCTTGCATTTCTATCATGCATCTTTCATAATTGCATAAAAATCAACTAAAAATTGCATACATCATAGTATTGCATTGTAATTAGCATAGTATATCTTGCAGACCTGAAATTGAGAATTTATTCACACATGAGCTTCATGAATCAAAATTTGATAAATAGACTAAGTAGTTGTGTCCTTGTGTTCGACCTTGGTAGACTTTACAAGTATAAATACTCCGCAACATTCAAAGATTGTGGTATTTTGATCGAACCAAATTTGCCTCTTATACTATGATAATTATTCATTCTTAAAGAGGAAAATTTGATGTTCATCAAATGGCGCCGTTGCCCGGGATATGACTTAAATTTATTTGTTGAATACTTTGTGAATATTGTCGAGACATACAGGTCCTCATTTCATGCATCATTTTTTGCATCATATCTGCTGATTTAAATTATCTGTGTATTCTAACTTTTCCCTTTTGTGACAGGGCCCATGAAAATCGAGGATGCTTGATCTTCATGGAGGCGTGAAGTCGGGAGCTTCCGCTGAAGAGGCCGCAAAAGAATTTGTGAAGAAACTTGGGGATTTTAATCAGTCAACCTGCATTTGCATCCTGTAAAAAAAATGTGTTGCATGTGCATATTTATTTCTAGCTTTTGCATGTTGTATAAAAAAAGAGAAAACGAAGAAGAAGTATATATCTTGATGATCTACCCCCCCCCCCACACACACACACTTGCACATACACACTCACCCCCGCCCCCATCTTCCTTCCCTCTGTAAATTTCACTCTCTCTCTCTCTCTCTCTGTATATAATTCACGAACTCCCCCCCATCTACCCCTAGCAATCTGTAGAAATACAACACCCCCTCCACCCTTGTTCATAGTGAGAAGACTTCTCCAGATACAGAATCCCCTAACTCAGGACTTTACTTAGGCTATTTGTAGCCTAAGTATAGGTGGGTCCCGTCTATCCATCTTTCCCTCGTATTGTCTTCTTGTGCTTAGGACAATTTTTGGCCTAAGTATAGAGGGACCCTCCTCCTCAGTTCGCTATATCACCTTATATTCGATCGAGCCTTGGCTTCATGGCACTTGTGCTATGTGGACATAGCAAATTTTAAGTATAGGGGGGTATACCATATATTACTGTATATTTACTTTAGTCATAGCGCGTACTTTTAAACTTTTTGGAAAATTTTGTTTTCGAGCTTGGCTTTGGTAAACGTATGTACTGAGTTTTGTAAAAACTTGTAAAAATGTTTTCTTAAAAGTGAAAGATTAATCTGTATAAATAACCCTTTTAAAAAAATGAATTTTATTTGAAAACCTTTCTTTGAGTTAGACTCTAACTACTAGGCTTAGTAGACACTTTCAGTGAGGGAACTTCGGCCTCCCTTAGCAGAGTGGGTGGTTTAGAGGACATCACATATTGCTCCGTCCTCAAGTAACACGGGTTCGTCTATCAGCTCGTACTTACACCCGTACTGGCTGAGAGTAGATATTTTTATTCATTTGAGCCTGGGACAATCATTGTCTCTCCAAAGAATTAAAAAAATAAAATCCATAAAAATCTGCAAAAGCCAAAAATCACACAAAATAACTACCTAAGGAGTTGGTGTATTCCTAACACAAACACATTCGCTCAAGGCTAGAGGATTTTGAGGACACTGGATTTCTGTGATCTTGAGAGTCTGAGTTAACATGCCTTAGTCACTAGGGTTTTAAACTTAATTGTCCACACTTCCCTAGTTTGAAAGATTTGAGCGCTATATTGCACTCTTCATCTCTACCTTTAAAAGAATATGATCAACACAAACACCTCCACAACTGCAAGATTGATGATATGAGTTGAGTTATCACTTGAGGAACTAGGACTAGAGATTTGAGTTTAGACCCGATCTGATGATATTCGAGGATGGGATAAAGTTAATGAAGGCTTCAGAAAACTTGAGTGTCAACAAAACCATAGCCAGTATGTGAACAAGATTCATATGCTATCTCTTTGATATTTACAAAAAGTGCCAGGGTGTGATGAAATTTAATGGAAATTGTTGATTAATGTGCGCCATCTTTTGGTAAAAGTAGTGGAGCTAGCCAACAAAAGCAATGAAATGTCAAAGAAAAGCTCTATCATCCAAGTCAAATTATAAATGAGCTTACACTGATGGCGAGCGCTCCTAAACATTTTTAAAGTGTCCACTTGGACCAAGCGCTAATTAGGACCAAGGGGTCAGGCTGGCACCAAAAAAGGGCTCTGCATCGTAAATCCTACAAGTCTGGGTGTTGAAGGTATCTTAGATACTCAAAAGAGACACACCCCGGGGTACTCCCGGAAAAACAAGTGCAGACGACTCCAACTCTCTTGACAGACACATTGGTCAACAATCTAAAAATTTACATGTTTTGAGTAAAAAGGCGCTCGAGAGGCCCCTTGTTCAACGTGAGGAAGAGAAAAATAGAAACATTCCCATTCCCTCCATCATATGGCCATCCATCTACATTTCAACTCTGACGAACTAATGAGACAGACTGAAGCAAGAATAGACTTATTCCCTAGTGTTGAGGATGAGGTCTAGAGGAGAATCTTTGGGACTGGACCTTTGGGTGATGCCTCGACTCGACTCCCATGAAATGTAGTACACTAAATTTCATATCCTTATACTATATGTACAAAAAGAGAGTCTGATAATTAGAGAAGTTGGATTCCTTCTGACTAAAGCATGGATAAATTAAGAATTTTAGGATCACTTATGTCATGGGTCTTCGAAAGATTGAGCCTTGAAATATTCACTTGCACTGTCAGGAATTAATCCGACTCCTTCGTTCTTTAGATGCTTGAGGACGAGCATGGTTTAAGTATAGGGGTATGATGAATCTCGTATTCATCATGCTAAAAGTTACATATTAAAACACTTGTCTTAAATAATCCAATAAAATCATCATCAATTCTCTATTATTATCATGTATTATATTGGGTATAATTACCCTTAATTAATTGTATTTAATTTCTCTTATTCTTCTTATAATTTATTTATCATCAAAACCCCCTAAAAATCAGGTAGAGTAATTATCTATAATTCATTGATCATTAAAAAGACTAAAAAAATGCAAAAACATCTCAAAACCAAAAAGCCGGTATTTTTATCCCCCTTAAAAATACCCCCCAAAAATACTTCTTGTACAAATAGCCTATTTTGGCTTTTTTTTCCAACATGGAACTTGTAGATCTCATCTAGACGAGAAACTTTCATGTTTTGACTTTTTCCTAATTACGCCTCTAACTATTTATTCCATATTTTTCTTTGTATTTAGAGTCTCGAATTTTCTTATTGGACCACGTGGCTCTCTCTGGAGCCACCACGTGACCCGCCTTTTCTTCTGCCACCTGGTGGCTTCCTGGGTCGTCTGATCCGCTCTCCCCCGCCTCCATCTCATTCGTCTATTTCGTCCGATCCTACCCCAGATCTGATCTCGTCCGTGCCTTGCCGCCTTCATAACAGCCGCCCGATCTTACTTATACCCAACGGTTCGCCACGCTCGACGTCGCTCTCAATCTCAGTCATAGGATTCTCTCTCATACTTTGGTCCTCAACACGCCACGACACCCCACACTCTCTCACTGTTGGATCTCCCCCAGCTTCCAATCTCCACCACTCGTCAGTTGCTAACTTCCAACCGTTCGATCAATCCATGGATCTGATCGCAGCCGACCGCCCGCGCCTTCATCCAATCTGTTGGATCTCTAGATCCAACGTTTGTGTTTCATCATCTTCCTCCATCCCAGTCGTTATCCTCTCCTACGCATCGCCCCCTTCCAATTTTGGAAGATACCACAGACTGCCCCCTCCGCATCGAAATGCTCCGCCACATAGCCCACTCCTCCGCCTCCTTCGCGTAACCCCCACCCCTCCCCACCATCACTCCTACACCATTAAACCTCCATTCCAAAACGCCTCTCCATCTCACAACCTCCGACCACCTCCTCCTATAAAACCACCTTCTATGCCACTGTCAACTCCCACCCACCATTTATGGGACCTCAACCTAGCTTCTGGCCCTCTGGTGACAACGAAGGAGCCATATCTCGAGGCGGCGATGGCCGTGTACCTCCGGTGTGATCCGTGGCCCTTGGCCACGTCACGACTGCATCAGTAGCACCGCTGAGCACCGAGGTAGGATCGGCCTCGTCGTGCGACGACCCCGGAGTACCAATGAGGACTTCAAGACTAGATCACGCCTCAATCAGACCATGCTCCATCGAGGTAATTTTCCTATTCAATTCTCGAATTTTCCCCATCATCTACCATCACTGCCACCCTCACCGAATTACCTCACGACACTTGCCACCTCACTAGCATCTTCGTCGATCCATCCCCACTCCTCCAGAACCACCTCTGCTCCGACTCCCCTCTTCCACTGCTCCGCCAGAGAAGAAACAACTGGCCACCACTTCCCATCTCTCCCTCGGCCACTCACCTCACTTCAGTCGCACACACTCGCACAAGCTTCAACTATAACTAACCCCTGCAGGTACTTTGATTAGCCGTAGTTTGCGTCAGGACACCTTCAAGCCTTTCCCCTCCGGCGAATCTGCATCGACTGTCACTTCCAACAACCTCCGAAGATTCGCCTACGCTCCAGGACCTTCGCCATGCTTCTAGCGAGCTCCCTCAACCATCAGGAGGCCGTGCGAGGTGAGGCGGAGCGAGCAGCAGGTTGCCGGAGCCCCGCTTTATCCGGTGACCTGGGGAGGAGACGAACTTACATGTGTCGTCCGATCATTTGGATCGGATGGCTATTATGAAGTCACGTGGTGCCCGAGCCTCATCTCCAGACCTATAGGCTCCAGTCCCACCGACCCTCGACCCGAGCCACCAGATGATGACACGTAGCCCGAGCCAGAGCCACCTCCCGAGCCTAGGCGCCTCACGTGCATCGCACGTGTGGTCTTGGGAAATTTGTATGAAGGACCCGGGACCTTTTGCTATTTACAAATTGGGCGTGCCTGGGTAAATTACATGGAGTCTCTCAATGATTTGAAGATTTGCAAAAAGTTCCCTACGTGCAATGGAAAATTACATTAGGACCCAGGCGATTTTTGGTATTTTCATTTATGTCCCTCCAAGGACCTAGATGCAATATGTATCCTTTTTATTTCTTGCATTTTTATTACAATTATGCCCATGCATTGTTTTCTTCATAACTTGAGCATTGTAGGTCCAAGTTGCATGATTTTAGTGTCGTTTTGATCCTTGTTTTCTCATCTACATTATGACATATTTAATTTTATCATCCGACATCATTTTAAATGAAGTGAATTTTTGTGATAGATGATGACCATGCTCTCTTTGTCAGTGTTCTGATTTGATGACTATTTTTAATGTTGGGATTAAAATGACTCTGATTTCATTTTTTATTATGTTACTCATATTTTTAGGTTATATTTGTAAACTTGTATCTGCATATAAGTTCTCTTGCATTTCTATCATGCATCTTTTATAATTGCATAAAAATAAACTAAAAATTGCATACATCATAGAATTGCATTGTAATTAGCATAATGCATCTTGTAGACCTGAAATTGAGAAATTATTCACACATGAGCTTCATGAATCAAAATTCGATAAATAGACTAAGTAGTTGTGTACTTGTGTTCGACCTTTGTAGACTTGCCAAGTATAAATACTCCACAACATTCAGAGATTGTGGTATTTTAATCGAACCAAATTTGCCTCCTATACTACGATAATTATTCATTCTTAAAGAGGCAAATTTGACGTTCATCAGATAGTTTACTATCTCAAGAGGAAAAATTCCTTAAGTAAATGCTGGTGTATATAATATTCAAAAAATTAAGAGTAGGAAACTCCCAAAAAATAGATCGGCCAGATCGAATGCCTGGTCGAAGTGTATATTTTTGTATAGTCGATAAGCAAGTTTCATGTCCAAAGTCTTTTATGTGAGCCTGCAGTTGGATGACTTGGCTACACCTGTTAGTATCTTAGGATAGGTAGCTATACTGGCTACCGTCCATTCTTCTCTCCACCTACTCTTCTTGAGCTAGTTTCACTATAACTTAGAACGGAATACCCTGCTTCTTGAGGAAAAAGTTGCAAGATTGGGGAATTAAGGTCACCATGTTAGAGAAGACTGACTTTTACCACTTCAGTTGAGGAGAGCTACATATAACACATATTGTCCAAGATAGATTCATAATCATAAGGGTTTGTGTATGAGTTGATTTATTCTAACCTAGCTGTTGAGGAGACTTGAGCATGGTTTTGTGATTCTCAAAGGCTATTGTTTTTCAAATATGTTTCCCAATAAAGTTTTGACCGCACTTAAAATCCAAAGGTCTGATTTTAAGATCCATACTTTGATTTTATGAAGACAAGTTTGAAATTTAAAATCAATCCACTTTGTTTTCTTTTTCTTTTTTTATTTTTATTTTCTGCACTTACTGCATAAGTGTTTGTTAGGGACTAGCAAAGGCAAGCATATGGGGTGAAGAATCTATATTTCATCACCTTTATTCTATCATTATAGCCTTAAAAATCTTAGCTAAATGCATGTAAATTTCATTATTTCGTACACATCAACATTCATTATTTATTTTATTTATTATATACAAAATATAATTTTTATAGCCAAAATTATAGAATAAAGGAAAGAAAAGAAAAAAAGGTAAAAATGCAAAAGGTATTTTATGACCCTAGAACCCGAGACCAAGTCAAGAACTGATTTGGTCGACAAGGAAAAAAGTAGGGGAAGACAAGGGTTAAAAACAAAATAAAATACTTTTTGGACCCATTTTATTCTTTATTATTTACGTGTCAAATCAAGAAACTTTGTACATTAAAATTTTAGATAAAAATGTATAGAAAAATGCAAAATTTACTTCACACAAAAATAATACACAGTGTACATTTATATCCAGAATAAAAATCCAAAAGACAAAATTCCCATACCCATATCTTCTCAATAAAAACAGAAAATGCATCAAAATCACATTTACTTGTATATAACTTTTAATAAGTTATTTCATGAAGGTAGTTTCATTTAATTTGGAGTTAAGATGCAAAAGTTAGGTTTTGGACCCCTATTGTACAATATACATGAATAAAAAATTTCATTTTATTCTTTATAAATTTTATTAGTTTATATTTTTATATTTTTTTAAAAATTCTTTAAAACACATATACATATTTAAAATAAAATAAACTCATAAAAAAGAAAGTAAAATAAATAAGTACAGTACTATGTATAGATGAATTATGTATACTAATACTTGTAAATAAATAAAAGTGGAATTTATTATTTCATTCTTTTACCCTTTTATATTATTATACCCTTGTAAACATTATTTATATTCCAATAAAAACATAATAATAAAACAAGAACCATTAAAAACCAAAATAAAGAAATAATACATCAAAATACACATATGAATAGAGTATACATATACATATAATAAATACATCTATTTATTTAAGTATATTAATAACATCATAAAAATGTAATAGAAATATATTTATGCGTATTTAAATAAATTGTAAATGTATAAAATATAAAAATAGAATAATAAAATCAAAACTACAAAATAAAAATAAAATATACATAATATAGGTAAATATACATATAAATAAAACCCTAAAATGTAACCTATAATAAATGAACCCATAAAGCAAATAAAAATATTAATTAAATACTACAAAAATATTAAAAAAAAGTATATGACCTAAATTAATATATTCATTTACTATTTATTCTTTATTTTACAAGGTAATTTTTCCTTGCATTTTTTGGTTGGTCCACACGGACCAGCCAGAGCCCTGGTTTTGTTGACCTCCTTCAAGTACTCCTCTAGGTGTCTTTGATTATGTCAAAACCTCGAGCGAACCCTATTTCCTCAAATTTTCCAAGCCACTCTGATCCCCAAAACCTCTCAAGCCCTTCACAACTTCTAATCCTCGATCATCCGTGATTCTCGCCTAAATCCTGGATCCCATGTACATATTCTTGATTCACTCTTAGTCGTTGATCAATAAGGGTCGACCTCATGTTTATAAATAAAACCATCTACCTACAATCTCCCATTGGTCCCTTTTCCAACCATAAATACCTTCATCCTCGGCCATGTGCATCACCAAGTGACAACTGGTGTACCCCTAAGGCTCTGGAGCGGCTGATGGGTGAGGAGAGGTGTACCCAAGAAGGAGCTCCAGCCCGTCCTAGTCCTTGGTGTCACAGACAATTATGAGCTACGCATTTATCTCTTTCGGTAGATTTAGATTTTAGGTTTCATTTTATAGTTTTGTTTTATGCTTTAACTGCTTACTTAGCTTAGAAATGAGATTAGCTTCATCGTAGCTTTAGAGCTTCATCCACTTTCATTCACCATCACACATCTGTTCTTACATCCTCAACCACTCTATCACCTTTACCCGCCACTTCTCCATCTAAACCCATTCGCCATTCACCCAGATCTACCTCAGATCTAGACTATCGAGGCCAAGTCCATCACTATGATACGACCTCAACCCATCCTCACATTTCACCTACATTCTCCACCAAATAATGGTTGAGACCTTTTCCTGTGCACTTCTCTTCGTTAGTCATTTTTGTAGGTCTCGAAGGGGGCGTCTGAGCCCCACTCCCCTTTTAAGCACTACCACCAGGTGCCTTGTGTTCCCTTGAGCTCCAGATCTACCAAAAATGGGTTATGGGCCATTTTGAAGGTGCAAGAAACTGCAGTCGATGCCCCCGAATGTGTTCACCATTCCAACATCAAAGACGGAGCGCGAGTGTGGAAGGAATCAACGATTGAAGTTTAGGGAAGGTGAGTTCTTCCCTATTCTTCATCACAAGCAATAAATGTCTAATTTACGGAGGAGCCCCAGATTTGTCGTCATCCGTTGTATCTCGCTTGCATCAATTGTCGATCTCATCGACGGGATCAAATCTTGGACGTCCTCGACTGAAAGGGTATCGCATGTTGTGCAGCTACCGCTTGTTCAAGTGAATCAACTCCAGCCACACAATCGTTCCTGTTTGGGAGTAATTTGCATATCTTTTCCCACATTTTGAAGTATTTTTCATAAGTTTTGTAAATATAATATGTAGTGTGAATAGATGGGTAAATATTGCATTTAGACCCCTAAAGTTTATTATTATTGCATATGGGTCCAGTCAGGTCAGCTCACATGTAAATCTACGTGAGATGGACATTTTATATTTATCTTTAATATTTAAATTCCTAAATTCAGTTGTATATTTTTGGGAAATTTTCATATATACCCTTATATTTAATTGCAAATACGCCCTTACCATTTCAAATATTTTTTATACTTGTATTTCATTTACTAAAATATCATCCTTGCTCCAAAAATTCTGATAAATAGCGACAGATGCCTGCTAGCTTATACTTTCACACTATATTTTTGAATTTGCATTTTATGCTTTTTACATATTTATTAAAAATAAAAAGAGCACATTTTACCCTTGTTTTACTTATAAATTCCAAAAATTATAAATCCATTTTGAAAATTTCCAGATTTTTTTTGTATTTTAGTATTTTGTGTCTCTAGATAAAAAATTCCTAAAAATAGAAAAAGAAAAAACTAATAATTTAAAAGCTCCAAAATCCAGTAAAAAATATAAAAATTTTATAAAAATCTAAAAATATTTATTTTCACTTCTAAATTTTCTATATATTGTTATCTGTATAATAAAACCAATTTAGAGAATTTTGGTTTTTATGTGATAATTTTTTATCTTTGACTCAATGCAGCTCATTTAATTAATCCCTATTTTGCTATATTTTTTACTTTTAAAATACGTTGAAAATAACAAAATTACTTGAAAATCTCAAAAATATAGAAAATTATATAAAAACCAAGAATATTTTAGCTCTTATATTTTAATTGTTTTTAGTAGTCTTTATAAATATATCACCTTGTATTATATATATAGTTATATATAAGCATATATTATCTATATTAAAACATAGAACTAAAATCAGATTATATAATGCAAATAAAAGTTATAAATTTAAAAACATTTTTTTAAAAAAATATAAAAACAAAATCCAAAAAATATATAAATTAAAACCCATACAAAAAGCGAATGAAGACAAGAGAAAAGGACAAATTTTACTTTTACCTATACAATCTACCGTTTGTTCCCTACGTTCTACCTCTACACAAGTTTACACACTATGCACACTTGTTATAGAGTTGTAATAAGTTTTAACTCTGTTATATTTTTCATTTTACATTGCTATATTCATTTGTGGGTTAATTATTGAACGACTTGAGATTTTGTGAGCAGTAGCCTCAACAATACCTTTGTCTTCACCTTTTGGTAAGGATAATTTTTAGCCCCTTGCAAAAATCTCAGTTATCACAGGATTACCCACCATGAGCATCTTAAAGAGAAGCTCCCTAAGCCTTCATCCTTTGTACTTGTCGTGTCCAAAGGACATAACTCTGCCTCGAAAGTAGATCGAGCCATGATGGTCTGTTTCACACACCTCCAAGAGACTGCACTTCTTCCAATGGTAAATACATACCCAGTCACACTGTTGCTTAGACATTTTCATCACTTTATACTTATAAGACTAGAGAATATTTACCATAATGCAGTCCAAGAAGTGCAGTGCCCTTAAGATACATCAACACTCGATCCAAGGCCTCCAAATGAGTAGAGTCAGTAGAGCTCATATACCTACTCAACTTCGTGACCACAAATGAAATATCAGGTCGAGTACAGTTCACAAGGTACATCAAGCTTCTTATAATATGAAAATATTGTAGTTGTACTACAACTACTGCACTCTTGTTCTTGTAGAGGCGTCAAGATGAATCATAAGGAGTACACACAGATTTACATTTTTGATAGCCAATTTTTTATACAACTTTCTCAATATAATGTGACTAAGAAACAATTATACCAATAGTAGATCTAATCAGTTTGAGCCCTAAAATCACATTTACAACTCCTTAGTCCTTCATCTTAAATTTACTTCTCAAGAACCTCTTGGGTTCATTCACTATCCTTATGTCTGATCCAAATATGAAAATATCATCGACATATAGGCACACGAAAAAAATATCATCTTTAATAATAGAATGCACACATTTATCGGATTCATGAATAATAAAGCTACAAGACTTGATAATCTTATCAAATTTTTCATGCCAATGATTCAGGGTTTGTTTTAGTCCATGAAGGGCCTTACAAGCTTGCAGACCTTTCTTTCATTATCATATATTATGAATCCCTCAAGTTGTTCCATAAAGATCTCCTCCTCACGATCAACGAATAATAAGATGGTCTTCACATTCATTGTATGAATTGTGAGACCATTTATGGAGTCCAACACAATGAGCATATGAATAACAATCATCCTAATAACAAGAGAATATGTATCAAAATAATCAATACCCTACTACTTGAAACTTGTGACTACTAGTCCTGTATTATGTTATTCTATGGATTTATCCAGTTAAAGTTTCCTTCAGAATACCCATTTGCATCCTATGGTGGAACTCCGAGAAGGTAGATCGACCAGTTCCCACATGCCATTTGAAATGATTGAATCTATTTCACATTTAATGGCATCCTTCCAATGCATACCTTCAGTTGAAGCCATGGTATTCATGTGATGAATATGTGATTAATCATATTTATTGTTATTTATTATTCTCGTAGCTTAAACAAATCAATAAATTTCATCGCTAATTGACTAATATAATTACTAACTCGTTGTTAATAACAAACCCTAATTATTTTACATAATTAACAACTTTTTATTTTCTTTATTTTCCCTTATTTTCTTCTTACTAAAAATCTAAAAAACAGATAATTATTATTTATTTATTTTGATTTTTAAAATCAAAAATGTAAAAATCACAAAATAATTTAAAGATGTGTTCTTACTTCATTAAAAATGCATGTAAAAATTCTATTTTGTATATGTGGCATGTAGATCTCATTGAGATATACACCTTTCATGTTTTGAATTTTTTCTACTTTGGCTTATATTTATTTATTTTGATTTTTCTTTTTTTATATTTTTCGATATTCCTGCTTGGCCACATGACTCTCTTAGGAGCAACCAAGTAGCCGACTCTTCCCTAGCCACGCGCCTCGCTTGCTAACCATATAATCGTGTCTTGATAAACTTCATCATGTCTTCACGTTCCTACCAACATTCCCACTGTTCAATATCCTCACAATATCTAATATGAAATACCCTTGTACTCCTTTCTTGGCCATTGGATCACATAATCAAACGGTCTACAACCTGTTATCTACCTCCAACTCCCATCAATCTCCTATGATCATGCCTTCTTCTCCACATGTTCCCCGTACTCCTCTTCCCTCGCTAATCACCCATCAACGAAGACCTAACTGCTCTCCCTCTCGCGATCATCACCTCTTCCATAATCTCTCTCTCATATCAAAAAGCAGTGTTTGAACTTGTCGTGCCAACCACCTGAACCCACTGCACCCTTCCTTCATATATGACATCTTTGTTCCAATTCTCGACTTTCCACTTTTATGTTGTCCTAGCCATAGTCTTCCTTGTCCCTCAAATGACAGCTCCAGAGCAAGTGGTTAAGGCCACGATGGACGGAGCCCCATGTAATAACCCTTGGCCAATGGTCCATGTTACGACCATCTTTGCGACCATCTGAGTTTCTCCCCATGGTTAGGGGAGTACATAGACCACCCAGGTCCTCATCCCAAGACCACTCACCTTCGTCGTGTTGTTCTTAAAATCTCAAGTAAGATTTCCTTCTTCATTGTCCTTCTTGTTTTCTCCCTTTTAGTCACGCACACACACCCCTCCCCACATTCAATCGACCCCCCTCCGAGCTCTACCCAGCTTCCCTCACCTTCACGGGTGGCTCATATCACAACCTTGCTTCTTCCACAACCGCTATCATCCCAGGACTTCTTCTCTGATGGAGCCCAAGGAGAACCCATCTAGGAAACCATCTTCTTCACACTCCAATTTCCATCCATTCCATTCCCTCCACTTTAGCTATCCCCCACAAATCATATTTGTAGGTATTATCTTCAAATCCTAGCCATCAGGCAGAGCTCCATTCTAGAGCTCTGCCTCCGATGAGCATACGTCAATGGCAACTCTAAAGAGGTTTTGTGCCTCCTCCTCCCTTCGAACTTCATCGCCAGCCTTCCAGGTGTCCTCCCAGACCTTCAACATGCACAAAGGAGCAAGGCGGAGCTCATGGTATCTCATCAGAGCTTTAATTGTGCCACTAATGCATGGAGGAGGAAGAGGAGCCATATGTTACATGTGTCATTGAATGACTCCCCTCTAGCATCCATCCAACAGTTGTGGAGCCACCATGTTGTCAATCTAGAGCACGGAGCCCTAGCCACCTTCACCGGTCCCGACCCACCCTCCAAGCTTCTGCCAACGAGCTCCACACATGACGGCTTGGAAAATTTGCATCCACTCTCACCAACTTCTCCAATATTGTAAAATGATCATTCCCAAACTTGTGTATCATACATGCTTCACCTGGGGAAATCGTATGGGGACCCAACCAACTTTTGGAAATTGCAAAAATACCCCTTCCAAGACCTTTTGAAAGATTTTTACATTTATTTCTCATATTTTTCTTTCATTTATACCTTTGGATTTTTTCTTCATTATATTTAACATGAGGACTCCAATTCTAGTGATTTTATTTTGATTGCATTCTTATTCCATTCTCTAGAAGATGACATGCTTTTTTTCTTATTTTGACACTTAGATCAATATGCTATAAATAAATTATTTTTGGGTTACTTGCTCATTGATATTTCATGCCATTTTCCTATTGATTAGTAAAATTGAAGCAATAATCAACAATGAAATTGATGCATTTTGTATTGTTCAATTACTTAATTATCCTACAACATTTTGCATGTATATATGTTTGCATTACACCTCATTCTGGGGCATTTTATTCAACTTAATGTGTGTGAAAAACAATAAAAAAATATCATTCTGAAGCATGCATCATTGTCTTGCATTATCTTTAGCATCATTTTGTTCATTGTGTCTATCTATTGACCTAGTTTGAGAATTTGCTTAATATAAATATTAAAATGTAATTAATCATCGAAGAGGCTTGTGTCCTTGTGTTTGACCTTGGTCAACTTGCAAAGTAAAAATTCTCCTCACATTCAAAAGTGTGGTATTCAGTTGGATCATTTTTACCAAATGTACTACGATAATATATCAATACTATTCGAGGCGAAAAAGTGTTCATAACCTTATATGTGAGAGGACCACGCTCAAATTGGTAGTAAACAATGTCTGGAAATCCTAGGTCTTTTACATCGTCTAGGTTCAACATTCTCCAAATGTTAACTGAGTTCAGAATAGGTAGCCCCCACATTTGACATCTTTTCTATTTGTTGTGGAATAGAACTAGAAGTGGATGTGACATCACTAGTCAGGTTTTCAGGAATTCCTTTTTTCATTAGAAAAATATCCACCAAAAAGTTAGCACCAAGAAGTTCGACTTTAGTAATAGAATCTATGCCTGTGATCTCATACCGAATTACTAAGAATCAATAGACATACTTTTTCCAAATACCCCAAGAAGATTGTGTCAACTGTCTTATGTCCAAGCTTCTTTCTCTTGTATTCTAGGACAAAGACCATAGACAAGCATCCCCATACCTTGAGATATTTTAGGATTGATTTCCTATTTCTTCAAAGTTCAAATGGACTCTTATCTTTATGCCTTAGGAGAACTCTATTCAGAATATGACAATCGATATTCAAAGCTTCCCCACACATGTAAGATGGTAGCCTGGAACTTCGTAAAAATGCGTTGACATATCCATTAGGTTCCTATTTTTCCGTTCTGCTATTTTATTGGACTGTGGTGAATACGTTGCAGTGACCTCATGAACTATCCTAAATGGTATACATTGTTCGTCAAATATGTTAGATGTGTACTCGCCGCCCCTATATGTCCTTAGACATTTATATGCTTTACTAACTTGTGTTTTCGCTTCATTATTAAACATAAGAAACTTTTCTAAGTCTTCATCCTTATTTTTATATAAATAAACATAACAATATCTATTTCTATCATCTATGAAGGTGATAAAATATCTTTTATTATCTTCAGTCATCACACCAGCAAACTCACAAATATAAGAATGCACTAAGTTTAGAATTTCAATTTCCCTATTTATAGAGTGAAAAGGTTTTCTGGGAAACGTAGCTTGGGCACATATTTAACATTTAGTGAGTTTGCATGCAGTATAATAATGAATCAAGTCAAGTTTCATCATTCTTTTCATAGAATTGAAATTCACATGCCATAGCCTAGCATGTCATGAATCAGTAGATTTAACATTTGAAACAATGTCACATCTAATTTGTGATATTATTAACCGAACTATCAATATCACATCTGAATCTAAATAAAAGATTATCATCAGCCAAATATCCTTTGCTAAAGAAAACACCATATCTCAGAAAAATTACTTTATTACATTTAAAGTCTAATTGTAAACCCTTTCTAACTAACAAAGATCCATACATGAGGTTCTTCTTGATATCAGGAAAATACATCACCCTACATGAAGGCCATACTCGCTAGATGAGAATCTCAGTTTGACTTGTACAGACCCAAGCACCTTGGTTGCAGATATATTCCTCATCATCACTGTTGCACTAGATGAAGCCTGATAAGACACAGAGAAGGTTATTTCAGTATAAATATTTACATTTGCATCAGTACTAACAAGCCACTTATTAGGCTCATTTACTATATAGAATTCAGGGTTTACTGAGACATACCCCTTGCTAGACCCACCTCCCTCAGTCAGCATGCAAGCTTGAGAAGTGACATTCGTAGATTTCCGTTGGTTCTTTAGAGAAGGGCAATCTTTCTTCCAATATCAAACCCGTCCACAATACCAGCAAGTTTTGCTCTTTAGTTTTTTTCTAGATTTTCCGTTGTCGTTTAGTTTCTTACTTTTCCCCTTTGCATTATTTCCCTATGAGGTCATCACATTGATCTTAGGGTCACATAAACATACATCATAGTTTTTGTTTCCTATAATCATCTTCAATAGCTATTAAGACTATTAAATCATTCAGAGAAATTTTCCCTTTCCTATGTTTTAGGGAAATCCCAAAATATTCTCTAGACTTGGGAAATTTCTCAATGATCGAAATGACCTGAAACATTTAAGGAAGTTTCATTTCCGCCTTAGCATCTTTATTATGTGTACATCAAACAATAAAATATTCAACACGAAATTTGCACTAAAAATATATAAAATTTGGAAATATAGTAGCCAAAATAAATCATGCATAGTGCACATGGTATACACATACGAAAAGCCACAAACAAATCTTCCTTAATCAATATGTACTCCATATGAACTTAAATTGAACCAAACACACCTCCATTGTATTTTAAATTGAATTAACTATCAAACAAAGTGGTTTCATTGGTAATGGAACTAAGGTACAAAAGCCACCTTTGGGGGTAATATTGTACTAGGGAATCTGTATATAAAAATAGTTAATATATACTTTACATTATTAACTTCTTATATTTTTGAATTAATGTATACATTTTAATATCATAACTAAAAAGGAAATATAAATACCATAAAAAATAATAAAAACTAAAACATGTATATACTATACCTATAATTTAGATACACCTATTTATTTATATATACAAAAATTATAGAAATGTCATCAAAATATGTAAATATATATTGAATAATGCTATGGATATATCTAATATGTAAATATAATATTATTTCAAAAAATAGAATAAAATATAGCTATATAATATACAAGTATACATACATACTTATTAAAATGTGAATATTAACACTTAATAAATACAATTATAAAATAAATAAAAAACACCCTAAAATAGTTTATAGAATTAGAAACAATTTAATGTTTAAAATTTTTTTTAATAACATCATTTAATATTTTTTATTTCATTTATATGAATTTTTATTTCTATTTTGTCTTGACATGGTCCCACATGAACCAATGAGGGTACGGTGAATGTTGACCCTCCTGTTCAATACATCACCCAACACGGCCTACTGATGAAATCCAATTTCATTGTCTTAATTCACAGTTATTAACCCCTAGCTTAGACTAAGTGTAAATAAAAACAAGATAACTCTTGTGTATATCTGAGTCATAGAATAAATTAAAAATATAAAAAAATAACAAAACTAAAATCATAGATTTTTTAAGCCACTAAAAACACTCACAAAAATATGTCTCCCTCTGTTTGACCTCGTCTCCATTTTTGTCAACATGAAACCTTAAGATCTCATCGAGACCTACAACTTCCATATTTGGAGTTTTTCCAAATTCAGCCTCTTTCTCCTTTTTTCTTCATATTCTTCTTCTAAATAATCAGATTGGGCCACGTGGCGCCTTCTAGTTGCACCAAGCGACCCATCTCCCAGTGTGCCGCGCATCCTCCACTTCCTTCTCTTCCATCACAAATGTTTCTTCCCACTTCAAATCGTAGCCATTCGATCAATCCCCTGATGAAATCTCCTCCGTTCGCTAGCGCCTCTCTCCATGCTCGCCATGTGTCACTTTGTGCACCACCCGATCCTTTCTAGGCACCTCAATCCCAGCCTTCTATTCCCTCTCGATCATCACCCTCTGATCCAGCCTTTGATCTCATATGGTCCATCTGTGAGTGCCTCTTTACCCGCTCTCCAAGTGGCTATCCCTTAACCATCGATCACACCACCCTAGATCTAATCTGAGCCATCCCTTAGTGCCCTTCCCTCGACCGTCGGATCGCGAGATCCAACAGCCACAGGACCTTCTTCCTCCTTCATTCGACCCTCACCCACGTTCTCCACCTTGCGCATAGCCTTCCCCCTTCCCATTTCCGCCAATGCCTCGGCCATATTCTCTACTAGCGAACTACCCCACGTATAAGCTCGGTCATCCCTCATTCTCACGGGACTCATGGATCACCACTAACCCCTCTTTCTCGCTCCATAACCTCCACACAAGTCACGTCGCCACTCATCGAAACCACCACCACATCCTTAGATATACTCCATCTCCACCGGCATTCACCTTGGTCCACCTTTATGAGGGGTGAGGCCCAACCCCATTCCACCTCCCCGTGATAGGGGAGGATCGATTGTAGGTGCCATGACGACCTTCTGCCCTTGGTGAGACCTATTGCCTTCACGGCTGCTTTGCAAAGGATCCGCCTTGCTTGAGTTGCTCCTTGTCGTCGGGGGTGTTCAGCGAAGACCTAGGCTTCATCAAGAAGCCCGCGCATAGGCCCTTTCTCAGCCAGCTTTCAGGTAAGCTTCTCTGTTCTCTTTTTGTATTTTCCTTGTTTTTCTCTTAATAAATTAGGAATTTATACACTCGATATTCCTCCATGGTTCATTCCTTTAGCTTCACCTATTCATAACCATTCATGCGCTACCCTCCATGCAACTTCCCCTTCCCCCATAACCTCATACCACTCTGACCCCCCTCCTCTGAGCTCATCGGAGAAGACGACCAGCTGCCACTTTCTCCTCCCCCTCACGACCCTCGATTCTATTTCACCTCTCACACAATGCAATTTGCTTGCTTTAGTTATATCTTAACGTGCATGTACTTAAACCATCATTGGTCGACGCCTTCGTCGGAGCATCCTTGGCGAGCTCCATCTTCGGCTATGGTTCGACGTCAATGCTTTCAGATGGTCACATGGATTGACATCTCTTCTACAATCAATCCAGTACCTCCAGGGACCCCAACGAAGTAGCTCAATAGACAGTAGAAGGAGGCGGACCATGGAATGCCTTGCCGTAGTTCCATTCTCACCGCCAGTCCCGCGGCGGAGGAGGCAGCTCCAGAGTCTACATGCATCTTTGGATGTACCCCCGGTATCCATCCAACAACTATCACTCGACCACGTCTCCTCACCCACAAGATACAGCCACCCCTCGACCTACTTGATCAGATGACCTATAGAGGTCCATGTCGTTCCTCCTTGCACTTGCAAACACCATACGATCGTTAAGATCAGATGGTCCATAGTGACCCACGTGTCTGCTCCGAGCCTCTTCTCCACACCTTTAGGTTCGAGGTTCCCGATCCTTGCCCTAGCCTGAGCTGCACGTCGAGCCTAGACGAGCCTCTTACGAGTCGACGCGTCAACTGAACCTTGCCCCCCTCACGTGCATGGTCATGTGGGTGTGGGGTATTTTGCATGGAGGCCCCGCCGACTTCTCCATATTATAACCATGGCCAAAGAGCTTGTGCATCCCACACACGCCTGGGGTATTTTGCATTCAAACCATTGTGGGTTTCAATAACTGCACATATACCCCCATGCATGTGTGTAATTTACATGGAAGGCCTCGTAAGAATTTTCGTTTACATTTTAGTCCCTTACAGGGACCTTTTTGCTAGTAATCTTCATGTTTTCATGCGTTTATGCCCCTGGTTGCCGTTGCTAATCACTTGAGCATGCGAACTCCGTTTTAATTGATTTTGGTCTCATTTTCAAGCTATCTTGATTATGTTTCTAATGACATAGGTTAATATCTATTTTGACACTCGAAATGTTGATGCATTATTTTAACAGCCAAGTGTCCCTTATGTAGTATTTTTATACCTTGCTTGAATTAATCGATAAGCTTGCTTAATGACTGGAGCTTGAAATTGACTAATGTTTAAACTGATCAGTATTTAATCCAATCCAGGCATAGTTGCGTTATTCTCATTTTGCATTCATTGCATATAAAAAAGCCAACAAAAAAGTATCTTTTTCATGTGTTTGCATTCTATGTTTCTTTCATGCATTTATTGACCTACGAGTTGTTAATCTGACACTTAATCTGAGTAATTTGAGTCTAAATAAAACTTAAGAGGCTCGTGTCCCTAATTCAACGTTGGGCTTGGCCAAGTTAAAAAAATTTCAACCGCTTCATTTTGATTGATTATTCTAAATCAAGCGGTTTTTTATGCATCTGATACGGCCAACTACAACGCACTAAAACGACTTGAGGCTGATTTTTGGGATTTGTCAAATGGCGTCGTTGCCGGGGACACGGTTCATGTTTCGTGTTCAGATTTTTTTATTATTTAATTAAGTGACTAATTTCTAATTCATAGGTCATGTTGTTGTTGTGCATGGTTATAATTTTTTTTATTGATATCTAACCTTTGCTTTTGTGGCAAGGCCCTTGGCATTCAAGGAGGTGAGGAACATGAGTTGCCGCTATAAGGAGATACAAAAGAAACTTTGGAGGAAATAGGGAAACTAAAAAATGTGTGTCCTGCATTTTTATTTTTATTGTAACAATCGTTTTTACAGCTGTCTTCGTTCGAAGACTCGTGCTTGTAAAAGAATGAAGTTCTTCATTGTTTTGTGGGGATTGCCCCACTTGAGTGTCAACCTAGGATCAGGCACACGGCTCTCCAAGTTTCGTTCATAACTTTATTTTACGTGTTTTATCGTAGGTAGGACACATTTTTAATTATAGATGCACGCAGATATTGCTTCAATAAGACAAATTAAAAAAATGTTCTTCCCCGCTAATAGAAGCATGTTAGGTGTGGTTTTTCATGACTTGCATACATTCAATTTTGTTCTTAAATTTAGTATGATTTTTCACAAATTTTACTCAAGGCACTGCTTGTTTTTGTTTTATCTCATAGCATAGGTCAATATTTTTATCGACTACATGGCTTTTTCTCGACCTCCCTTCCTTGCTTGATCACCTAGGTTAATGGAAATTGGGAATGAGCAGTAGACAATGATTGTTTGATTTATGTGCTCATATTTAATCAGTGATAACCTTACGCAAATAATTGGGACTGATAATTGCAAGTCAACCTAAAATAGAGTAAAATCTTTTTTTGGGAGAGCAACACCCTTGTTTACGTAGGATGATTTTCTCTTCGATATTTTTTATCCTTACATAAACTAGAATGTTTTTATTCACCAATAAAAATGAAAAGATAATTAACCATCACCTGTTGGTTTCATGTGTGAGTTTGTGAATTTAAGGGTATTGCATGCTTGTTTGATCCTTGATTGCTTCGACACCCTTCTCTTCACCTTAGGTACTCCATTTATCTTCGAAGATAAATCCGCTCATGTGTACATACATCCTACTTCTTTTTTCACGTCAGGTCTACTCCAACATCATTGAAAAATGAAAAGATGAGAGCTGCTAAGTAGTGGCCTGACAATCAGGCTTGCTGTCGCTTAGGCGACTACTCAAACCTTCTCGTTTATCAATAAGCAACCCACACAAATAATCAAACAATTACGAGCAGGAGTTAAGATTTATTATAGCCTACTAAGAATGTATAGTGGCAAGCATGTAGGGGTCGAACACATGAAGCAAGGGAATAAAGCAACCTAGACAAAAGTCAATCACCCTATGTCATGTGAATTACTTAGCCAAATTGAACTTTTTGTGGGTTTTTAATTTTATATTTTTATTTGATTTTTAATTTTATAGTTTTGTATTTTGATTTTTATATTACTGATTTTGTATTTTCTTTTTATATTTTGTATTTTATATTTTCTTTTTCTTTCAAATAAAGTAACAAAACTATATATAATATTTATGCACAAGAGAGATAATAAAGGGATATATATGGTTAAGAGTACTCAAAATCCAGGAAATGAAAGATTTTTGAACTTTTTATATTTTTCCAATGTTTTTATGATTTTTCCAAAATTTTCCTAAATTTTTTGGTATTTTTAAAGTCAAAAATATTGAAAACGATGAATTCAATGCAATTTTGAAATTAAAAAGAGGATGAAAAATATCAAATATAGTCCAAAATTCCTCAAATTAATTTTACAATAAACAAGATTACACAAAGAAACTTTAGAGATAAGATTAAATTTTTAAGATTTTTATGGGATTTTTAAGATTTTTATAAAGATTTTAGGGATTTTCTAATTCTTAGGAGTTTTCTTTTGTATTTTTTATGTTTTTTGTTCAGGAGTTAAAACACACAGAAACACATAAAATATATTGTTTTTGGAATTTTTCAAAAATGTTTTATAATTTTTATGTATTTTCTAATGTAAAAAGAGCTGAAAATTCATGTTTTTAATTTTTTTATAAATATTAAAATGGAATAAAAATGCAAAATATAGCGTGGAAGCACAATGCAACAGGAATGTATGCCCATTTTTTTGGTGATTTTTTGAATTTTATAGATGCATGAAATAAATAGAGACAACAAAGAGAGACTAACTTACTAGCAGGGGCATACATGTAAATATCCAAAAGTCTAGGGGGTTAACTGCAATTTTTCCACAAAAATATAACGCAATATAAAGTTTTCAAGACCAAACGTAAATACGCAAACTTCCAGGGGCTTCTCTGCAAAAACGCCACCACGTGACTCATACATGACCGGCGAGAACCAGATAACAAATATCAAAACCGAGAGGCTCAAACTTGCAAAACAATTAGAAATATATTACCGGATATAAAAGTTTGTAGAATAAACAAAATATCTGAACCCTTAAGGGGTCTCGCGCATAATTTCCATGCCCTACGTGCGCCGGACACGTGAGGTGACGTGGATAGGGACCTTAACGTAATAATATGAAGTTCGAGGGGTGAAATGTAAATACTACAGAAATATTAAAGCGGCAGAAGAAAGTTTATAAGCTAATAATTAAATAACAAAAATGGCTGGTCTAACTCTACAAAATAACCAGCATAGTAGATCGAACAACAGATGATGGTTCACTTGACACGCGTCACGACGACGAGGCCCGATGACGGTTCGCCACCGACGGTCAGGATTAGGTCACCTGAAGATGATCGACGGTTGGAGACGCTCAAAATCCAATGGTGGCTGCGCGCCTGGAGGAACAGACCTTCATCCAACGGCGGTAGAGGCGCGAGGAAGAATCGGGAAAAACTACACCGCTGCGAAGTTTCCCCGGCCAGATCGAGCCTCTCCAGCGTTCCTTGACGCTTCAAAACGACCTGGGAGCTTCCTGGGGATACCTTGTAGGCGCTGAAGGCAACGGAAGGCGATAAGGCGGCCTGGTGCACTCGTAAGGAGGTAGCGGAGCTAAGGGGCTAAAGAACCTCCGACAAGTGCAAAAATTTGGCTCCAGTCGTTGCGATCCCCTTTCTACCTACAGGAAATGGTCAAGAAGTCGGGGGCAAAATGTCTCGACGAAGTTGGAGGGTGGAACGACGGCGGAACGCGTAGGATGATAAGCTATGGTCGGAAAGAACTCGAGCTCCGACTGCACGTGATTAAGGCGATTTCGTGATGATTCAGATCAGATCGATGAATTCTTTAGCTAAACCCAACTACTAAGGACCTAAAGAGTGCAAAAAAATTAAATAGAATGGAAAAAACGTTCACCGTAGGGCACCCGCGACGAGCTTGCGTGACGTGCTCCAGCGAGGTGGATTCGCTCGATTTGACGCCTCTCCGACCTCCTGATGTGTGCAAATGCTTCCTGCTGTCACCAGGAAGGTCTTCCGCATCTTAGGTTGAGGGTAGAGTGGTGGAAGAGTGATCAATGAGTGAAAGAAGGTCGGGGGTCCTTTTTGAATGGTTGACAAAGTGGCGGAATGAACGAGGTGCATCAAGTGAATAAACGATGCAATCCACAAGGAAAGCCACGGGCGTGTATCGTGGATTATCGAGGAGCAAAAGTGCAGAAGATATCATCATGAAAGTGTGCAAGATTCATCCTCGAAAAATTTGCAAAAACTTATCAAAACCCATTCTGACACAAAGCCAGACCTCAGTGAGAGAGTTGACCGAGGTCAACCATGGAAAGAACCTGGTTTGTCCACGTGGACCAACCAGAAAAATCCCTGGAAAAAGACTTATAAAAATCGTTTTAAAATGGCAAATGATTTAATTAATTTTAATTTCTTAAAGAAAAATTCTTTATTATTTTGTAAAGTATTTTATGGTGATTTTTATTTATTTTTTTAGGTATGGAATTATAAGTTACCTTTTATGGCCAATATAGGCTTACATATATATATATTTTAATGTTTTATATTTATTTTGTATATTTAATTTTATTTATTTTGTTTATTATTTTATATATTGATAACTTAATTTTATGAACTATATACAATTAAATAAATAAAAGTATTATGTACATAGGTATAACTATAGGTTATTCATCTATGTATTTTATACACTTATTTTATTTTTATGTTTTCTTTGTGTTTTATTCTTGTTTTAATATACATATATATTACAAATAATATTTACAAATGATAAAAATATAAAGTTGTGGGAAATGGCTTTGTTGCTGGAAAAGGCTTTAGTGTTGTATAAGAATATAAAGTTATAAAAATAATGAATAATAAATAAATTGAATATTTTAATCGGTGCAAGTATTAAGAAGGGTCTAAAACTCAACTTTCAAACCGTAACTCCGAAAGATATGAAACCACCTTCTTTAAATAGCTTATGAGAAATTATATAAATTAAAAGTGATTTTGATACCTTTTGAGTTTGTATTTGATAGATACAGGTCTGGGGAGTTGGGATTCTGGAATTTTATTCAGATCATAACTTTTTGTCTGTACGTTATTTTTGCATGAAATCAATTTTGTATTTTTATTTATTTAATTATCTATAACTTTCATGTACAAATTTTCTTTATTTGAAGTGTAAAAAGTTGAACTAAAAATAGGTCCCAAAATAAATAAAGAATGAATTAAAATAAAAGGACTTTTATTGTATTCTGGCCCTTATCTCCCCCTACATTATTCCTTGTCGACCTAGTCATCAAGATACCTAGGTCTCGAGGTTTTGGGTCATAAAATATTTATAATATTTTATTCTTTTTCTTTTATTTTACTTATTCTATAATTTTGGCTTTAAAAACCTCATTTTATATACTATTTACACAATGATGCATGGATGATAAAAAGCCTAAATTAAGCCTATTTACATGCATTTACTAGAGTTTTTAAGTCCAAAATGATAGAATAAAGACGATGAAACGTAGATTCATCATCCCCCTATACTTTCCTTTGCTAGTCCCTATCAAACACTTATGCAATAAGTGCAGAGAAGAAAAACAAAGAAAAGAAAATGAAGAAAGATGGATTGAATTTAATTGTCAAACTTGTCTTCACAAAATCAAAGTTTGGAGCTTAAGTCGTACCTTTGGAATTTAGTGCGGGAGGAACCTTAATGAGAACCAGATTTCAAATCCAACAGCCTCCGAGAATCCCAAAACTCTGCTCAAGTCTCCTTAATAGCCAGGTCAGAAATATTTCAACTCATACGTAAACCCTTACGATTATGAATCTGACTCATACATTGTAAGTGATGGTGGCTCTCCCCAACTGAGATGACAAAGAGACTGGTTTCTCTAATATGACAACCCAAAGATTCCCCTATCCAACAACTCATTCCTCAAGGAGCAGGGTATTCCCTTCTAAGTTCAAGTGGCAACCAGCTCAAGAGGAGGGGGTGAAGAGACAAATGGACATTAGCCAGTGTAGCTACCTATCCTAGGATGCAAGACCAGTGTAGTCAAGTCATCCAGCTGCAGGCTCAAATGATTTGACATTGAATCTCAAGCTTGCTTATTTGACTAGACACATATGTACACTCCTGCAAGCATTTTTATTTTTATACAGGCCTGTCCACTTTTTTGGAGTTTTTTTAATACTATATACAACAACATTTGCATAGGGAGTTTTTCCTCTTGACCCAGTAGACTATCCCTCTTTTGAAGCTTTATTGTAACCCATAATCTACTGTCCTCGAAACTCATTATCACCGGATAGGTTGGGGTGCACTTCCCTCCCTAGAGGAGGACAAGTGCTTCCACCTATGTGCGTCTCATACCGGCAAATCCAACCCCCTCACCACTCCAACTAAGTTGTGCCAACTGAAACGTCCAGGTGTCCAAGTTAGGTCATTATCAACAAGAGTCGTGCATGTGCTCTGAAATACTCTACTTAGGCAGTCAAGAGTCCATTGAACCAAGTCTCGTTATCCTCAAAGAATTAAGTCAACTAGACCTGATACCTCAAGTCCAACTCCTATAAGGTTCCTGTTAATTAGGTAGATTTAAGGTCCAACCAAGCTCCAATCTTAGGATTTTATTTAGACTTGCTCAACCATCAAACTCAATCCAAAAAATGCTCATGCTACGCGAATGTTATGCGGAATGCAGAAAATCTTTTTGTTATGCAATTTTCAAAGGTTTTGAACTTTTTATGGATTTTTCAAAAGATGATGAATATGCATTTTTTGTATTTTTTTCTTTTTTTTTCAAAAAGCTTTTTCAAATATTTTTGGTGTTTTAATTTTTGCAAATGTTTTTGGGATTTTTGAAAAGAAAAGATTTTGGCTAAAAACTAGGTACAAATATTTACACGGGGATGCATCTTATATATACAAGAAGAGGTTTTTAAAGAATTTGCAAGGGTAAGTGGTCAATTTTATAGGTATGTATAAAGAGTTTTAGGTGAGATGTATGTACTCCTCAAACTTATTTGACAAAGGTTTTCGAAACAAAGTTGAAAACTATAGTCCAAAATCATTTTTACAAACATTTTTACAAACATGTACACACATTTGAAAATCGTTTTGCAAAGGTTTTTCAAACAGTATATATAGATTTGTCGAACATTTTTGCAACCATATTTTCAAACCATTTGCAAATTATTTTTCAAACATTTTATTTCACACAAAGAAAATAAATTTTACCATCAAAATGTTTTTACAAAGGTTGAAAGCATGTAACAAAATGTTTTCCAAATAGTTTTCAAAAGATTTTTACATGGATTTTCAAACTATTTTTCAAACATTTTATAAAAATATTTCCACCTGATTTATTAATCAGTAAGTAAAAAAAGAATTTGAGGAATGATCACATCTTTTTATAAGGTTTTTAATGAATTTTATAAGTAATAATAGCCATATTTATTACGAAAATACAAAAGTACAAGTTATGGCTCAAGTATATACATAGTATATACGACCCCTCTATACTTAGCTTGAGCTATGTCCTCATAGATCGGAGAGAAAAGAGAAGATATAACTCGTACTGAGTATAGAAAAGTTTAAAGAATAAATAAATAAGGGATGAATGAATAAACCAATGAGAAGTTGACCGTGCCCCCCTATACTTAGGATCAAATAATCCTAAGTATAGCAGACTATACACAAAGCAGGGAGGGTCAAGGGTGGGAATAAATAGATTGTACTCAGATTGTCTCCACCTATACTCAGGGTAAGATATCCTTAAGTATAGACAAGAAGAGGAGACAGTGGAGAGGATCAAAGAATAGAAAGACTCGAGGTGCACACCCCCTAGACTTACGACAAAGTACGCCCTAGGTATAAAAAAACTGACAAAAAGGGGCGACACCTTTCTGATAAATCAAGAATATAGAAAAGGAAAAGAAGAAAAGAAGAAAAGAAGAAAAGAGATAAGAGATGGAATATGAACAACTCGTGATGTACATCCTCCCTCACTTAGGATAAAGTGCAT
The DNA here is from genome assembly GCA_037367405.1 of Ottelia alismoides. NCBI lineage: Eukaryota > Viridiplantae > Streptophyta > Magnoliopsida > Alismatales > Hydrocharitaceae > Ottelia > Ottelia alismoides. Next base: position 959,497 of record JAZKJV010008365.1, on the reverse strand, counting down.
CCTATGTATAGCAATGATGAAGGGGATGACATCATGTTGGTGGAATAAGATTGAAGAGGAGGAAACGAAGAAAAGAAGAAAAGTGATCAGAGATGGAATGAGAACAACTCGGGATGTACATCCCCCCTACACTTAGGATAAAGTGCATCCTAAGTGTAGCGATGATGAAGGGGATGACATCATGTCGGTGGAATAAGATTGAGGAGGGGGAAAAAAAGAAAAGAATAAAAGAAGAAAAGTCATTCAAAAACGTTTTGTTATGCTTTGTCTTCCTCTACTGCTTTGGAAATATCAGGCTCATCCCTATAGATTACTTGAATAGAATCAATAACAGACAAGAATGTATCATGTTCAAGGTAAGGCTTCAGAAGCTGTCCATTGACTACAAATGGTTGTGCGCTAGCTGACAGATTAGATATCAATACACTTCCATTGTCACATACATGTTTAAATAGAAACGACCCAGTCCATTTGCTCTTCAATTTAACTGGAGTGATCTTTAGTTTCGCATCAAACAACAACACCTTCTGACCTGAGTCGAAGGACTTACAGCAGATATGCTTGTCGTATCATGTTTTGACCTTCTCCTTGTACATTAGGTTGTTGTCGTATGCATAATCTCTGAATCCCAATAATCTGTTCAGATCCAATTTTCGGTTCTTTCCAGCTCTCTCAGAATTCAAATTACAGATATTGATGGCACATAGAGATTTATGAATGAGTTCAACAGACAAATGACATGGCTTGCCTCACACAAGGCAGTAGGGACAAATTCCCAAGGGTAACTTGTACGTTTTTTTGTAAGACCGAAGAACTGAATCAAGCAGTTGAGACCAATTCTTGCAATCCAGACGTACAAGCTTCTGTAGAATTGTCTTGATCTCCCTATTTAAACATTCATCTACGCCATTAGACTGCAGGTGGTAAGGTGAAGCAACACGATATTCAATGCAGAATTCCTGATTCAGCTTCTTCATCTCTCTGTTTATGAAATGACTACCCCGTCAGATATGAGAATCTTGGGAATCCCGAACCATGCTATGATGTAATCGCTCAAGAATCGACAGACGGTCCTACTGTCGGTGATTCGGGAGGGGTGATGAATCTCGGATTCATCACTCTAAATCTCATTTATTAAGCTTAAGTCCCTAAAAATCAACTGCATTTCTGCAGTTATTTCGCATAATTAGCATTCAGGCATGATTTCATAAGAATTGCATTTTAGTGTTAAATTCTGCATATTTTAAGAAGCCAAAAATCCAAGCCCAAATTGACCTGTAAATAACCTAACTTCCCCTATTTTTAACTCCTTCATGCTAACTCCGAATAACCCAAAACCACTACCATTGTGTACATATCACTCACAAGAATAAATAAAAAATACAAAAAAACATTAACTCAAATAAGTGGACCAAAAACACAAACCCTAGTTTCAGGATTTTTCGGACTAAAAGCCACATATCTTCCCCATCCAGCGTCCGATTTGATCCTACTCACTTTTGAACTAATACACATTCAATTACCTTCAAAACAAGACCAAGTTCAAGTGAATCGGAGCTCGTATGTGAAAGTTGGGTTTTGGGCCTCTTTTGTACATTGTATACTTCGCGGTCTTATGACCTTTATTTTATGTATATACTTTCTTAATTTATAAAAATCCAAAAAAATTAGATTTAGATGTCTTTTATTTATCTTTGAGTTTTCCATATTTTTCCTGATTTTTATCGTGATTAAAAATGACAAAAAAATTAGAAAACCAAAAAAATCAAGGTATTCTATGTACATGGGATACCCCAAAAATTCACTTTTTACATTTGACCGAATTTGGTTTTGATGTCTCCATGAAAGTTGTAGATCTCGTCGAGACGAGCATTTTTCGTAAAGGAACTTTTTCAATTCGAGGTCATTTGCTATTTTTTATAGATTTTAGAAATCTTTTATTTTCAGATTTTTTTGGTGCTGACACGTGGCAGCCCTAGAGGCCGCCACATGTCAGCGATTTTTAGCATTTTTTAATCTCGTTTTTTATAAAAAAATAAAAAAAAATAAATAAATAAATAAATAATAAAATAAAATAAATAACCCGCACGTGCGTTGCACGTGCCACCAGGCACGTGCTCCGCACGTGCCGCACCCCGTCCCCAGGCTCCCGCCACGTGGCCGCGTCTGGGCCGTTCGATCAGTGGTCGATCGAACGGCCCCTACCCCTCCTTCAACCTCCCGCTCCTCTCGCGCCTGCCGCCCTTCCCCCGATCTTCGCACCGGCCCTCCGCAACCGCCGGCCCCGCCATTCCCGCCAGCCGCCTCGTCCACCTCCGCAACCACCGGCCGCCTGCCTCTCTCTATAAAAGAGCCCCAGCGACCCCCCCCCCCAAGACTTTCATCCGCCGATTACTTCACCGCAGGCACGCGGCGGTGACATCGCCGTCATGCCCTCTTCATCGACGAGATCCGAGGACCCAAGGTCCTCGTCGCGGCGGCGAGGCCACCTCGCCATTGCTGCTGCTGCTCCGGTTCTCCGTTGAGCCGACGACCACCGACTCCATCGGCAACTGCTCCGCCTTCAACCATCGTCTTCTCCGACCGACCAACGACCTCATCTTCACCGACACGCCATCTTCTTCGCCAACTCCGCCTCAACTGCGCCGCCACCTTCCAGGAGATCTGCGCCACCATCTTCTTCGACACGGTCCTCAGCGTCTCCGACTCGCTCCACTGCCCTGGGCGTCATCGACAGCCGCCTGGAACTCCATCTTCAACACCGCCGAGCGCCGCCGCCTCCAGCACCGCGGGCCGGGCTCGAAACCCAAGGTCCCCCGCACGTGCTCCGCACGTGCGGGGGAAACGTCGTCGCCAAGCCAGCCCCGGGGTCACGTGCTGCGCACGTGCCCCTTGGGCAAATTGTAATTGTGCCCCCGGAGCTCCCCCTTATTGCGCCTCAATCCACCAGGCCAAGGGCACGTGCGCAGCACGTGCCTCTTGGTAAAATTGCAGAGATCCCCCCCCCCCCAGTTTAGGTAATTGCATTTAGGTCCCCGTCTGCACTTTTATTTTTATTTATTTATTTATATTCATTGCATTTACCCCCCTGTGTTCTCCCTATGTTTTGAACTTCTTCTAGACATCATTTTATTTCTACAAAAATAGCACTTTGTTCATCGTTTAACTCTCTACATTTTGAGATACTATGGGTATTTTTGTGATTATCGGTTGATTATTAATTAATTATTTTGTGAAAATTTGCATACTTTTCCCAATCTGTGCTCGGAAATTCATAGTTAATCAATCGTTAGTCTAAAAATTCTCCAAAAATCCCATATCGTAGAGATTACTTTGATTAACATTGTGCCCAAAAATCTTTGCATTTGCACGCATAATTTCCTCTGTAAAAATCATTTTGCATCTTTCATTGTTTAATTTTTAATAGGTATTAAATCCCACATTTTTGAGGTCTAGGATTTTTCTAAGATCCATTACTTAGTGATAGATCTTAGATAATTTTATTTCTCGAAAATAAGTAGGTTTAATATTTATTATAATTAAATATTGAAAATCATTCTGTTTGCATTTAAAAATTCATAAAAAAATTTATATTGCATCCAAAAATTCGAAAAAATTACAATGCACTCATTTCATCATAATATACATTGTGGCCAAGTTTCGTATTTTTCGGACATTGTTTGAGTGAAATTTACATTTTAGTCCCTAAAATAGGCCGAACTTGCATTTTGCATCTCATATTACATTGAAAAATTCAAAAAAAAACCGCCTTGAAAACCGAACTAAAACTTGGATAGACATTAATCTAGGTTGTTCCTTTGCCTCCTTGTGATCGACCTTGGGACTTGCCCAAGTAAAATAAACATAAAAACCACTTGATTAAGATTGAATAAAATTTGTGGTTATTTTCTTGACTGTTCCCGAAAGCCGCCTACAACGAACGACATTCATTAATTTCACGCACGAACGATAAAAACGATTTCTTAACGCGGCTTTTGCGGGCTCGTCAGATGGCACCGTTGCCGGGGAGGCAAACAGCTTAGTTTTTTGTTTTGAAAATTTTTCGCTCGGTTTTTCGAATTCAGGTAGTCTGACCCCCGAATCTTTCACTGTAAATCCCATTTTATTTCTTGTATTTACTTTGCAGCATTTATTTTATTTCTGATTAGTTTCTGAGTCACTCTCTTACATCCTCTCTCTTATCTTTCTTGCGAGGTACCCGGCGCACGTGGAGCGGTTTTTTTCAAGAAACCGACGCATCTTCACCGACAACCGAAGAAGCCGCAATTAATTTAAGATCGAGTCGAGTCGTGAGAGAGCGTAGAGTCTAGGTTTTTAATTTCTGCAAATTTCCATACTTGCTCATTTACAGCGGTGTCCGTTTGGACTCTCGCGTGTGTAAAAAAGACCTTAAACTTTTTTCTGTGGTGTGTCGTGGCCTGTTTCACTCTCCGGTGAGGGTGGGGCCCGACTTGAGTGGCGAATAGGATAGACCTGCACATACGGCTCTCAGAGCATTTATATTTTTGCTTGTGCTCGTAGGATCTTAAGCCACACTGCACATTAATTGAGACGCACCTTAGATCGTTCAATTTAGCCAAAAATTCAACTCAATTCTTCCCGCTAATAGAACTTTCTGTTTAGGTGCGGTTTTTATCGGCTTGCACGCATATAGAATAATTTTTAAATTCTGTCTAGCATCCCACATGGAGATTGCGAGGAGGCACTGTAAGTCTTCTAACTGAGCATTCATCATAGTTTTCCGCGTGCATCGGCTTTTCCCGACTTTCTTCCCCTTGTTTTGTCACATAAATCTAAAGGAAATTGGGACTGGACGGTAGACGTGTATTTGTGCTCATCTAAATTTTTCAGTGATCACCTCATTAAAATTGGGACTGCTAAATATAGCCGATCAAAATAATCCATAAAATCAAGAATTTTTGCGGGAGAGCAACCCCGATCTTGTGTGTTTCTATTTTTCTGAGTGAGCGAGAGACGACACTTAAGGCTAGAGCCCAAATCCGAAATCTCAGCTCGCTAAATTTTTGCCAAGATTGATTTATCACCAACTAAAATTGAAAAGATAATAGCCGAACTCTTACGGCTTCATTGTGTGAGTTGGTGAACCTGGGGTTTGAATTGTGTTTGCATTGGTGTGCGTGAACCGATTTCAAGATCAATAGCCGCACATTTGATTTCTATTGACTATCCCGTGCAATCATCTCTTCCCTATCTTGATTAGAACCTCATAATGGAACTCTTGTCCAAAAACTCTCACAGATCCAACTCCCCTTTCCTCTCAAAAATGACCGAACACCCATCAGAGCTATACTATGAAAATGAATTTGTTTCGGTTAGGCCCAAATCAACTCAATCCCCTTCTTTCAATAATCCTCCAACCTTTGCGGGAGGCTTTCACCCGCAGATAAATTCGGCCTCCTCATTGAATTTCTTTTCAAACCATCCAATCGCAAATGATCACCTACCATCATGGATTGAATCGTCTTATTCTCAGTTTCTCGCCAGTGAAACTTTTCAAAATCAAAATCCCTTCAAATATCATGACTGGCAGAGAAATCAAACTCAGAGGGAAAGATATGCACCAAATGATCATCAGCATTGGATTAACCATGACAGCACCCTCGTCAGACATGATACTCATACAGAGGATTGGACTGACCACTTACAAACACATAAACCCTGTATGTTGACTCCACAATATCAAGGTCTGACCAATCAACGACACATGTCTGAACCATATGAGCAGCCTCCTTCCATTATTTTTGAGGAGAAATCTTTAGAAAATAATGATCATATTTCGGATATTCCAAGAAGCTCTCCTCTCAGCACAAAGAGAAAAATGGAAGATGAAATTATCGAACATACACCTACTGCTCCCCTAATTAATCATGAACCAAATCTTGAGGAGGATATTTCGAGGATAAATAAGAAATTCAAGTCAATAGAGGAGAGATTTCAAAAATTTACCGATCGATTCATCACATTCTATGGTGGCTCGGACAGTAAAATGAATGAGGAAATAACTGGATCTGAGATTGAAAATTCTGAGGATATTCAGGGACCTATGAACAGTTCTGAAAATGGTTATGCTGCTGACCACCACCCTGAATACCAGAGCCCCTCTTCGTCTGAAGAACACCCCACACCCCCACACCACCCAGAAAATACCAAAAAAATAGAAATATTTGAAAATCACAAAAAAATTGAAAATTCAAAAAATTTCATAAAAATTGAAACTGAAGATGATCTGCGAAATTTGGATCCGACTATACGGGAAGCATTAGGAAAGAAATTGATTTTTGAACTTCCCTTTCTACAGGCCATTGAACACTTCCCCGATCTTAAAGGATTTGTATTGGACAAATTAACGATGAAGAAATCAGGCAGGATTCGAACAAAAACCGAGAGACATATATTGTCAATGGCCTCCTCCTTGGTGTTGAGGAGAAAAACCAAGAGCCGCATAGTGAAGCGGTTGCCCAGATTTGAATGTGTACTCAAAGACATAATTTTCACCCATGCTCGGATTGATGACGATTCACCAATTAATATCCTCCCGACCTCTGTATTCCATGAACTCAAACTCGGACCGATTCGAAAGATACGAGAAATCATTCAATTGGCGGACCGATCAATAAAACGGCCGAGAGGAACCATTTCTGTCATCATGAAATTCCAAGGTGCTCCGCTCAAAGTAGAATTCACAATCATTGATATTGAGCATCAAGGAGAATTCACCCAGTCTCCAATCATTCTCGGAAAGCCATTCTTGGCATTGGCCAAGGCGAGTATTGATTATGAGACCCGGGAAATCAATTTCACAGCATTGGAAGCACTTAGATCTGACCATGTCTTTGAGGAACCACGATCGCCTGAGGCAACCCACGAAGTCCCCGACAACCGTAACCATGAAGCGGTAGAAGAGCCCTACCCCACAGCCACACCTGAGATAGCGGTTGTTGATGAGACTATTGGTTTAGAAAATCTCCCCCCTGCTCCATTCCCAGCCGCTCTCACCAGGGAGAATCATGTATATAAATCATACGATCCGGAGACTTATGCATGGGCACACCCTGGGTCAACCTACTCTGACTACATGGATTATATCAACTCGACTAAGGAATGCACCAACATCGAATCAATGGAGAAAGAACATGCGGAGACTCTTCCCAATATTCAAATCCCCGAGGATCTTAAAATAGACAAATCTTTCTACTACGATCCTGAGACATATGCATGGTCACACCCTGGAGCAACATTCGCTGAATATCTTGACCAAATCATCCCAAATCGAGAATGCTCAAACATTCGGGAGACTAAGAACAATCACACAGATCGAGCACCGACCAAGGAAAATTTCAATGGCTATTCATCTGGATACTCAAGTGAACCGACACCTTCACGACGAAATAAAAAGAGAGTCACCTTTGACCTTCCGGAAGAGGTATCGTCTGATGGTCCCTCATCAGGTCCGGAAAAGGTAGTCTACATGAGTGAAGTCTGTTCGGCAGCCCTAAAGCCATATCTTCGTAAGGATCCAAAATTCAATCCTCGTTGGACAACTCCCGTTCCTAACTACTACTCATCCAAAGCTGATGCTCCTACCCTCTTCAAGTACACTGGAATTCTTTCGTATGAGCTGACTGAGACCAGTGCTTCTGAGCTATCATCTGAGGACAAATTGATTGACCCCAATAAGGAACGAATTCTGAGGAAACAATTAAAGAAACAAAGAGATATGCAGACTTGGAGTATGTCCACTTTCAAATACTACTCCTCTGAGGATAACTCTGATGATGGATATCTTTCATCCAACTCAAACACTTCATCTATTATCCATCATGATCTTTCTGAGGATGACACTGATTGTAGTTGGGAATCATATGCTCCATCTTCACCTCATCATTATGATCTCCCACCGCAGGCTCACAAGAAGATCAGCCGAAAACCGCCTTAATCATTCGGCTACCCACCCTCCCTCCCGACCACATCAGTCTCCTTGTACAGCTTCTTCCTCTACTTAAGCCAAAGCCTAAGTATAGGGGGGACCGATGCCATCTGTTTATACCATCCTTCTCATCCTCCCAACCGCTCCATTTCCACCCTTCTTCCATACTTAGGCTGTCCAGAGCCTAAGTATAGGGGGAGCCGACATCCACCTGTATATACTCTCCTCACTCACCCTTTTCCGCTTTACTTCCTAAACCATTGTATATAAATTTTCCACTCTCTTACGCTTAGCACGAGCTATGTCTTCATTACGCTTTTTGTGCTTTGAGGACACATCACTCGCTAAGTATAGGGGGGTCTGTATATATACTTTGTATATATTTTACCCATATCTCGTACTTTCACGTAAGTCTATATGTATTTACGGGGTGGGTACTAACTTGAAAAAAAAACAACAAAAAAAAAGTTTTGCTACTAACACTGACTTGCCCAAAAAAAAGGGCTTCTGATTCCATTTTCTGCATAAAAAAATTCCCTTGCATAAAATGTCAAAAAAATTTTCTGCATTGCACCCACCTGCACTTCATCCAACTTTACATGCATTTGCATCTGTGAAAAGTCATTGGGTTCTGAACCAAGTTATGAGCCGAAACCGAGAGTGGTCTGGGCTTGCCCTTAATCCACCTAATTTTCAGAGGAACTTCACCGAGAAATAGGATTTTAAGAGCTTCAGGTCTTTTGACTTAATTCTTTAAGTTCCACATGACGATGTGCAGCATTTGACTCTTAGTGTCTAACCTGATCTCTTCATTCTGGGTACAACTCTGGAATAGGGAATTAATTTGCACTCTCACACTATGCACTTCGCTCAACCCAGACGGGATGTTGGAAGACTATGTGAGTTTCTTTTCTGGTAGCGTGGAAATCTAAAGACCGGAGTACGGGTTGAAATAAAGCTTCGGGAAAGGGATGGACGGCTGGGCACAATTTTTTCTAAGACCCCAAAAAATGTACGGAATAAAAAGATGCTATATCCGTAGGGGCAAAACAAGATCCAAGCAGAACCACCAAAAATTCCAAATACAAAGAAGCATTCTACCAAATAAAAATTTGACCAAAAAGGTCCAAGCTTCAAGAAACCTGCAGATCTTGGTGGAGACTTGGCTACACTGGCCATCTTCACAAGGAGAGGTGACTACACTGGCCACCCCCTCCAGTTCTTTTCTCTTTCTTCTAGCTTCTCCCCCATTTCGATTGTGAACACAGCACGACAGACCTTAGAAGGAAATACCTGACTCCCCGAGGACGAGTTACTGGAAAGGAGAGGAGCATGGTAGTCCGGCATTCTGGATAGGAAGAGCTAAAAACCCTTCACACACACGAGTCGGTTATTCAATGTTCTTAGGGTATACTTTGGGAAGAAGATTGATCTAAGATGACTTCTGAGCCGAAGCTGTAACAATGATGTGTAGAACTTGAGGGCTGTTGATTTTAAAATTCTAAGTCTCACAGAAGTTCCGCCACACTACTAATCCAAAGGTCGAGTTTAGTTTCACTCTCACCTTCAGTTCATGGTCTTGGTATGGAACCCAGTCTCATTTCACTTCATGGCATTTCTTTTTGATGCTCAGGGACGAGCATGGTTTAAGTATAGGGGGATGATGAATCTCGGATTCATCACTCTAAATCTCATTTATTAAGCTTAAGTCCCTAAAAATCAACTGCATTTCTGCAGTTATTTCGCATAATTAGCATTCAGGCATGATTTCATAAGAATTGCATTTTAGCGTTAAATTCTGCATATTTTAAGAAGCCAAAAATCCAAGCCCAAATTGACCTGTAAATAACCTAACTTCCCCTATTTTTAACTCCTTCATGCTAACTCCGAATAACCCAAAACCACTTCCATTGTGTACATATCACTCACAAGAATAAATAAAAAATACAAAAAAACATTAACTCAAATAAGTGGACCAAAAACCCAAACCCTAGTTTCAGGATTTTTCGGACTAAAAGCCACATATCTTCCCCATCCAGCGTCCGATTTGATCCTACTCACTTTTGAACTAATACACATTCAATTACCTTCAAAACAAGACCAAGTTCAAGTGAATCGGAGCTCGTATGTGAAAGTTGGGTTTTGGGCCTCTTTTGTACATTGTATACTTCGCGGTCTTATGACCTTTATTTTATGTATATACTTTCTTAATTTATAAAAATCCAAAAAAATTAGATTTAGATGTCTTTTATTTATCTTTGAGTTTTCCATATTTTTCCTGATTTTTATCGTGATTAAAAATGACAAAAAAATTAGAAAACCAAAAAAATCAAGGTATTCTATGTACATGGGATACCCCAAAAATTCACTTTTTACATTTGACCGAATTTGGTTTTGATGTCTCCATGAAAGTTGTAGATCTCGTCGAGACGAGCATTTTTCGTGAAGGAACTTTTTCGATTCGAGGTCATTTGCTATTTTTTATAGATTTTAGAAATCTTTTATTTTCGGATTTTTTGGTGCTGACACATGGCGGCCCTAGAGGCCGCCACGTGTCAGCGATTTTTAGCATTTTTTAATCTCGTTTTTTATAAAAAAATAAATAAATAAATAAATAAATAAAAATAAAATAAAATAAATAACCCGCACGTGCGTTGCACGTGCCGCACCCCGTCCCCAGGCTCCCGCCACGTGGCCGCGTCTGGGCCGTTCGATCAGCGGTCGATCAAACGGCCCCTACCCCTCCTTCAACCTCCCGCTCCTCTCGCGCCTGCCGCCCTTCCCCCGATCTTCGCACCGGCCCTCCGCAACCGCCGGCCCCGCCATTCCAGCCAGCCGCCTCGTCCACCTCCGCAACCACCGGCTGCCTGCCTCTCTCTATAAAAGAGCCCCGGCGACCCCCCCCCCAAGACTTTCATCCGCTGATTACTTCACCGCAGGCACGCGGCGGTGACAGCGCCGTCGTGCCCTCTTCATCGACGAGATCCGAGGACCCAAGGTCCTCGTCACGGCGGCGAGGCCACCTCGCCATTGCTGCTGCTGCTCCGGTTCTCCGTTGAGCCGACGACCACCGACTCCATCGGCAACTGCTCCGCCTTCAACCATCGTCTTCTCCGACCGACCAACGACGTCATCTTCACCGACACGCCATCTTCTTCGCCAACTCCGCCTCAACTGCGCCGCCACCTTCCAGGAGATCTGCGCCACCATCTTCTTCGACACGGTCCTCAGCGTCTCCGACTCGCTCCACTGCCCTGGGCGTCATCGACAGCCGCCTGGAACTCCATCTTCAACACCGCCGAGCGCCGCCGCCTCCAGCACCGCGGGCCGGGCTCGAAACCCGAGGTCCCCCGCACGTGCTCCACACGTGCGTGGGAAACGTCGTCGCCAAGCCAGCCCCGGGGTCACGTGCTGCGCACGTGCCCCTTGGGCAAATTGTACTTGTGCCCCCGGAGCTCCCCCTTATTGCGCCTCAATCCACCAGGCCAAGGACACGTGCGCAGCACGTGCCTCTTGGTAAAATTGCAGAGATCCCCCCCAGTTTAGGTAATTGCATTTAGGTCCCCGTCTGCACTTTTATTTTTATTTATTTATTTATATTCATTGCATTTACCCCCCTGTGTTCTCCCTATGTTTTGAACTTCTTCTAGACATCATTTTATTTCTACAAAAATAGCACTTTGTTCATCGTTTAACTCTCTACATTTTGAGATACTATGGGTATTTTTGTGATTATTGGTTGATTATTAATTAATTATTTTGTGAAAATTTGCATACTTTGCCCAATCTGTGCTCGGAAATTCATAGTTAATCAATCGTTAGTCTAAAAATTCTCCAAAAATCCCATATCGTAGAGATTACTTTGATTAACATTGTGCCCAAAAATCTTTGCATTTGCACGCATAATTTCCTCTGTAAAAATCATTTTGCATCTTTCATTGTTTAATTTTTAATAGGTATTAAATCCCACATTTTTGAGGTCTAGGATTTTTCTAAGATCCATTACTTAGTGATAGATCTTAGATAAATTTATTTCTCGAAAATAAGTAGGTTTAATATTTATTATAATTAAATATTGAAAATCATTCTGTTTGCATTTAAAAATTCATAAAAAATTTATATTGCATCCAAAAATTCGAAAAAATTACAATGCACTCATTTCATCATAATTTACATTGTGGCCAAGTTTCGTATTTTTTGGACATTGTTTGAGTGAAATTTACATTTTAGTCCCTAAAATAGGCCGAACTTGCATTTTGCATCTCATATTACATTGAAAAATTCAAAAAAAAACCGCCTTGAAAACCGAACTAAAACTTGGATAGACATTAATCTAGGTTGTTCCTTTGCCTCCTTGTGATCGACCTTGGGACTTGCCCAAGTAAAATAAACATAAAAACCACTTGATTAAGATTGAATAAAATTTGTGGTTATTTTCTTGACTGTTTCCGAAAGCCGCCTACAACGAACGACATTCATTAATTTCACGCACGAACGATAAAAACGATTTCCTAACGCGGCTTTTGCGGGCTCGTCAAGGGGATAGCCTCCACCCAGCGACTTACATAGTCGACAGCAAGTAGAATATATTCATAACCCTGGCTAATGGGAAATGGGCCCATAAAGTCGATGCCCCATGCGTCGAAGACGTATGATATCTGAATTACATTCAGAGGCATCCTGTCTCTCATTCCTATGGTTCCACCCATCTTCTGATAGTCAATGCATCATTTGACATAATCGTCTGCATCTTTGAATAGTGTAGGCCACCAGAGGCCACTCTGAAGAACTTTTGCTGCCATTCGTCTGCCTAAATGATGTCCTCCAGAATCTTGATCATGGCACAAGGCAAGGACACTTGGAACTTCCTCCTGAGGAATGCACCTTCTCCAGATACAGTCTGCCCCCTCACGAAATAAGTATGGATCCTCCCACTGGTAGAGATGGATTTTAGACAAGAATCTGTCTATTTTCAACTTTGACCAATCCTGTGGGATTTTGTTGGTCACGAGATAATTCAAAATGTCCTCATACCATGGAAGCGAGGTAACTGAAAGAATTGCCTCATCTGGAAAGGTCTCTATGATAGGTTGCAGGCTTATCTTAGGAGACTCTGGTTCAAGAAGCCTTGATAAGTGGTCGGCCACCACATTCTTTACCCCATGTTTATCTCTAACTCCAAGGTCAAATTCTTGGAGGAGAAGGATCCACCGAATAAGGTGTGGTTTGGTGTCCTTCTTCTATTGTAGATACCAGATGGCCGAATGGTCAGTGTAGATGATCACTTTGGATCCGAGAAGGTAAGATATGAACTTCTCCAAGGCAAAGACTATCGCTAGTAGCTCCTTTTCGGTGATAGTGTAGTTTCGCTGGGCTTCATCGAGCGTTCGGCTAGCGTTGTGAATTGCAAATGACACATTATCTTTCCTCTGTCCAAGCACAACACCAATGACATAATCTAACGCATCGGTCATTATCTCAAAAGGCGGAGTCCAGATCAACGGCTACAAGACAGGGGCCTGTGTGATAAGTTCTTTCTGCTGATTAAAGGCAAGGAGCACACGATCATCTACAATGAATTTATTCTCCTTGTCGAGCAACTGAGTCAATGGTCTTGCTAATTTGCTGAAATCTTTGATGAATCGTTGGTAAAAACCGACATGGCCTAAGAATGACCTAACTTGTTTGATTGTTGTAGGTGGCTCTAGTTTAGAAATCACATCCACCTTGGCGGGGTCAACCTCCATGCCATGTTTAGAAACAATGTGACTCAACATGATTCCTTCGGCCATCATGATGTTGCTCTTTTCCCACGAGAGCACAAGATTTACTTCACAGCACCTCCGTAAGACTTGGTCTCAATAATCCATACATTGATCGAATGAATCCCTGTAGATCGAAAAATCATCCATAAAGACCTCAAGAAAGTTTCCCACCATGTCGGCAAAAACTGCTAGCATACACCTTTGAAATGTGGCTGGGGTGTTGCAGAGCCCGAACGACATTTGTCTGAAGGAATATGTACCAAAGGGACATGTGAACGTGGTATTCTCTTGGTCTTCAGGAACGATAAAAACTTGATTATACCCAGAGTATCCATCCAAGAAACATAAGTATTCCTTTTCGTCCAATCTCTCCAAGATCTAGTCGATGAAGGGTAAAGGAAAGTGGTCCTTCTTGGTGGCGAGATTAAGTCTTCTGTAATCCACGCATACTCGCCAAGAGATGGGTACTCTGGTTGCGATCTCCTCTCCTTTGTCATTCTTTACAATGGTGATCCCTGATTTCTTTGGCACAACATGTAGAGGGCTCGCCCATTTGCTGTCGGAGATGGGATAAATAAATCCTGCATCACAACATTTCTAGATTTCCTTCATAACAACCTCCCACAAATTAGGATTCAATATCCTCTGGAGTTCTCGAGAGGGCTTGTAATCTTCTTCTAGGAAAATGCGATGCGATCATAATGATGGATTGATCCCATGGAGATCCGAAGTTTGCCAGCCTATCACCTTGCGGTTACGTTCAAGAACCTCCATCAAACGAGATTCTTATTCTTCGGTCAGTTACACATTGATACTGACCGGGTACATGTTAGGTTCTCCTGCAAGAAAGGCATATTTCATTTTGAAGGGCAAGGGTTTCAACTCTGGCGGGGTCTGAGCTGCTTCCAAAGTGACTTCAACTATTAATTCAGGTGGTGATTCTTTCATCTGTTCAGCATCCACCATTCTCTGTGCTGCCTCCTCATTCATATCTTGACAAAATGTTTCAATGATTTCCTCATCATCACAAGATTCGTTAATAATTTGCTCTTGATCCTGAAGGCACATCACCCTCACGGAAGTCTCATTCAGCATGTCAACAAGCTCCATATCCTGATCGATAAGGGAAAATTCGACTGCGGTCTCCAATCCCTTCTCGGGGAAGAGGAGCTCATGGATATCATTGTCATCCAAGAATAAGTTAGTATCTTGAATTTCTGCTAGAAAGTCGCAGTCATCAGAATACTCAATCACCCTTGTGCATGATGCATATGTTCTTTATGTTGGTGCTCCCTCAGGCAGGGTCTCTACTTTGATTGTTTCAGTGCCAGCGCAAAAAGTGATTTCTCCAGTCCTATAATTAACTACTGCATTTGACGTTCGCAGGAATGGTCGTTTAAGTATTATAGGGGTCAGGAGCAATGGAGCGGGAACATCCATATCTAGTACCACAAAATCGGCTGGGAACTGCTTCCCTTGAACCGTGACTATTACGTCCTCCAACAGATCCCTAGGATGCTTGAATGATTTGTCTACGAACTGCAGAATCATCTTTTTAGGTTTGAGCGGTCCTAGACTGCATTCTGTAAGTAGTGAAGCTAGCATTAGGTTGACAGAAGACCCACTGTCGAGCACTGTTTGTTCAAATTCCTGATTAAACATCTGACAATGCACGAGAGGTGCTCCCATATCTGGCTTCTTATCCGGAAGGTTACTAATGGCATTAATTGTGGCCATTGTAATGATATGCTTTTCGGACTTGCCACCTTTATTTCTGGAATTATGAGGGTGAGGCCTGCGCTTGGTTGTGCATGCATCTTTCAATCCTTTCTTTACAGTTTGCATGTACTCAAGAGCTTTCATCAATGGCATGTTCAATACTAAATTCTGAATGATTTCTATGATGGAAGGATCAGACAAAACATTTTTCAAATTTTTCATTTTTTTTGTTTTTCATTGCTTCTAGGAAAGGAATATTTACAGAATCTCCACAAATGTCATTCAAAATAGTGTACATATTGTTGTGTACAGGTAGATGGAAAAAAGGAATGGAATCATCTACAATGTGTGGACCAAAAACAACTGGCTCAACTTCAGGTGCTGGCGTTGGACTCGTAGATGCAAGGTTCCTTCTGTCAGGAGCTGGTTTTGGGGCTAGTGCAGACGTCTCCAATGTTGGCCTATCTCCACCGAGGCTGCTGCTATATTTTTGTGTTTTGTTGTTTTCTTCCTTTATTTATGATTTTTTGATTGATGGTGCTGCTCCAAAAATACTTCTTGGCCCTTGCGTTGGCCGGGCTGACGATTCCCCGTCAAATGCAACATGTTTTCCCTTCGCCGTTGCTGATGGCTGGAGTGTCCTACTGCTCCTGAGGGTAACAACATTATATAAAAAAACAATTTAATTCACCTGGATTAGATTGGGCACTGCCATCTACCTGCTCCTTGCATTAGAAATTGTTCGGGTTTGCTTCGACTTGTGCAGCAATGGTTGTTTTCGCAACCGTCAAGTTATCGATCTTCTGGTTCATCTCAGCCATGTTTTTCAT
This sequence comes from Ottelia alismoides, assembly GCA_037367405.1. Taxonomy (NCBI): domain Eukaryota; kingdom Viridiplantae; phylum Streptophyta; class Magnoliopsida; order Alismatales; family Hydrocharitaceae; genus Ottelia; species Ottelia alismoides. Next base: position 943,214 of record JAZKJV010008365.1, on the reverse strand, counting down.
CAATTGCTCGAGACAGGAAAAGGCCAAATTAACCGGCACTATATCTGAAGAATCCCCCTGTTGGGGCCTAGAGTGGTGGTATGAAGGATGAGACTGCGACTCGTAACCCTGAGAGGATTGGTGAGGAGGAGGGTAGGAGGAATACTGTGAGTTCTGCTGGTTATAGGGAGCAACCAGTTGCTGATGATATCCTTGACCGCGATATCTGGACTGCTGTGGACCATGCTGATAATTCTTCCTCCAGGTGTTTCCCTGAGACGAAGGCTGGTACTGATACGAGGGCCGGAAGGGTCTCCCACATTGCTGCGGTTGGTGATAGGGCATATTGCCCATGTTCTGACCCTGGGAATGTCCCTGAGGATGGGTCAGCTGCACTTCATTGTTCCATACACCATTGATTTCTTGGATCAATGACGGGGGTGGAGAGAGCTTCTCGGAGTAAGCTGGCTGGGACTCTGGCTGATATTCGACCATCTTTGTTCTAGGCTACGGGGGCTCCTCCGGAACCTGCACGTAATACACGTGCTGAAAAGGATGGGGCTGCGGTGGAGTCGGTTGAGGGGTTTGATGCAGTGCAGGCTGCTTCTTCTCAGTGATCGGCTCGGCAGTGGTAGACACAACATTGCACATGTTGGCATTTAGGGCACGAACGAGCTACTCCAGCTACTGGGAAATCATGTTGAGCTTTTCCAAGCCCTGGGTCCTTTTCTCTATCACAGATAACTTTTCAAGGTCCTGTGACCTCTTCTCGGTGATGTCCACCTTAGACAGATGGCTCCCGATGATACTCAAGTTGGAGCTCTCATCCCTATCTTCGGTGTGAGAAGTCATGTTCACGGGCTTGCTGATGGCAGTTATATCTTCATGTACGCTTAGGATGAGGATTGAGAGGCTTCTCCTTCAGCCATTTCCTCGAAGGCATTCCACATCACGTCCTCGTCCTTGTTAAAATGTTAGCCACCGCAAGCAGCATTGACAAGCTTTTAGCTCTCAAGTGTGAGCCCACCAAAGAAGTGTTGTACAAGACTTGTCTTTGGGATTTCGTGGTGGGAAAATTTCTCCTGGAGATCCTTGAATCTCTCCCATGCTTCATAAATAGTTTCATGGGGGTTGCTGGCAAAAATTGGAGATAGGGGCACACATCTGATTCATACGGTGGAGAGGGTAGAATTTGTGAATAAAGGAGAACTTGAGCTCCTCCCATGTCGTGACTACCTTCCCTAAGTGGTCAACCCAGTATAAGGTCTTATCTTGGAGGCTGAAGATAGGCGATCATCTTGACTACCCCCAATGGAATTCCAAGGTAGTCAGTAGTAGAACAGATGCGTCCAAACTTCTTGAGATAGATATATGGTTCCTCAGTGGTGTTCCCATGGAAAGTAGGAAGCATGAACAAAAGCTGTGGCTTCAGCTCGAAGTGGGCGTGGATTTGTGGAATTTCGATCCACTCATCGATATGCCCAGCTCCAGGGTTGTATGTCTGCTTTAAGATAGGCTTCGACAGCGGAGGTCTTGCATCCTCTCTGTCAAATTCGGATCCTCGCACTGAAAATTCATCCTCACGATAGAACTCTCGATCCTGATTCTCCTCATCCTCCCTTCGTCCATCTCTTGCATCGGCCCTCCTCCTCAGATCATTCACCATATATTGGAAGGCGGACTGGGAAAGGGCTTGATTGGTCAACTACTTCTTGATTGCTTGGATGGATGCCCGCAACTGACTATTGACATCATTCTGGGTTGTGTACTGCCCTTCCCCCGCGTTGACATCAGCTTCAGGTGGGGGCTGGGTCCCTTTCCCCTTCCACCGGCCATCTCAGATTCTACTTGACTTTTTGGCTCGGGATCGGGCTATCGATTTGCACATGGAAGAATGCCCCGATCAGTCTTAATTACAGCACCAGATGGAGAAAAGTATTCTATGTTAAGCTCAACACAGAACTTTGTTAAGGATGGAGATGTGTAAGGAGTGAAATCAATGGCCATCCAAAACAGACAGAGTCCGGGACAAGAGTGATCCCAATTTATTAAAGAAGGTGGGGAGTCTGGAGATTGGTTCACGGAGTTTGAACCGGGTTCTCAGGGAATCGCCCCGAATTATCGAAGAAGGCGAGCGAATGGAACCGATGTGGGTGTCGACAGAGTCTCAACTAAACCGTCCATTCGTCGCCATCTCGAGGGTCAAGCAGATGATCGATGTTGATGAAAGATATGGAGGTCAACAAGAAACAAAGGTAGTGCAAAACAGTAGATGGCTCACAATGAGCGGGGGTCAAAGGTGAGGGAAGCAAAATTGCACAAATGCACGATGTTTTTTATCTTGACCTTAATGAAACTGAGCAATTAAACCTCAAAGCAATGGATTCACCAACTCGACACGTGAAGCTGTGAAGGTTAGGCAATTATCTTTGTGATTTTTAGATTTGAATTCAGGCAATTATCTTATAACGAGTCCTTAGAGCGCTACGCCTATAGGAGCAAGAGTACTGCCAGAAAAGTATCATGTACTTGTCCTCCTCCTTTGTAACCTATAGTCTGCACTTTTTGAGGTCCTTGTAACCCTTCCCGGATCCCTACTCAGCCAAAGAAATAGAGGGAGGAAGTTGATAGGCGAAACCAATACTTCGGAACTCGCTCGCAACGGAATCACCCGTGAGCGTGCAAGAACCTACTCGGACGCAAGACGATGAGACAGACACCCCTCTGAAGGCGTGGCCTATGCTCAATATTTCAGACAAGGTCAATGCTCTACACAATAGAGCGTCACCATTGCCGACCAAGACCTACTCGTCTACATACGATAGAAGCGCCAATACTTCGGAAATCCAAGCGGTACACAAGGCAGCCACAGACTGGTTTTTGGGCTCTATTCCTTACAACGTCACTCACCTCACTAAGAAGGAGACCTTCCAATGCAACCAGAAAACAAATGAGGGCTTTTCTCACCCCAAGGCAATGAGTCTAGTTAAGCAATTTTATTTAGGTCAAGTATTTTTAGCAGTCCCTTTTTTAATTTTTTTTGTGTTATCACTTGTTTTGAGTAGATTCAATACAAGCGCCTAACGATTTTGTATTTTCTTTGATTCCTAATTGATCCAAAAACAGAGGGAGAAGATCGGCAATGCAATCCAAGGCGGCACTAAGATGGAAATCTCACCTTAGTGACTAAATGATGAATGCACAGTTAGAAGACTTACAGTGCTTCCTAGCTCTCTCCATGCGGGGTGCAAAATAGGAATTTATAAACCTATACTAAATGCCTATATGCACAAGGAAACCGCCCTATGCAGGCAACTGCTAGCATGAAGAACCAAATGCTAAACACACAAAGTGAAGTCTAATGTCCGGTCTTGGAATCTCCTCGGTGCCCACCACAATGGGTCTTGCCAACACTGTACAGAGACTCTCGCGGTGCAGTGGTTCCGAACTATGTGTCCAACAATTTATTATCTCTAAGTCCAAACGAGAAGACTATAGGTGCATGCAATGGTTATTAGGTGTTTGGACTTAGGTTACAAGATCAAGCAACCTAAATACTAAGGGCTCATTCCACAAAATCAAGAAAACCAAAACCAGGAAACAAAATAAAATAAAGCGATGAAAATGCGACAAAACTACGGTGAGCCCCCAAGTGAACAAACACTTGGAAAGTGGGCCCGGATGTCCAAAGTCTAGGGTACTTGTATTATTACAAGGTAATAAGTAAAATTCTCTCTCTCACACAACTAAAAGACTAATTATCCTCTCTCTCGCTCAAGTTCCTCCAGCTCTCTCCTTCCGGCTAAGATAGAATAGCCGGCTCCGCTTCCCAAGGTTGCTCAGGATCCCCTAGGTGATCCTCCTCGGTCCATGGTCCCTTGCAAGAAAACAAGAAAGAGATGTCATACAGTTCACAATCACTTATATAATAGAAGGAGATAAGCAAAAATGGCTAAGAAAATAAAAAGACAAGGTCTACTCTACAAGCTGATGATCCCCGGCAACGACGCCATTTGAAAAACAAAAAGATGAGAACCGCGAAGTAATGGCCTGACAAATCAGGCTCACTGTCGCTGAGGCGACTACTCAAACCTTCTCGTTTATCAACAAGTAACCCACACAAATAATCAAACAATTACGAGCAGGAGTTAACATTTATTATACCCTACTAAGAATGTATAGTGGCAAGAAAGTAGGGGTCGAACACAGGAAGCAAGGGAATAAAGCAGCCTAGAGAAAAGTCAATCACCCTATGTCTTGTGAATTACTTAGCCAAATTGAACTTTTTGTGTGTTTTTAATTTTACATTTTTATTTAATTTTTGATTTTATAGTTTTGTATTTTGATTTTTAATTTATTGATTTTGTATTTTCTTTTTACATTTTGTATTTTTATATTTCCTTTTTCTTTCAAATAAAGTATTACAACTATATAGAATACTTATGCACAAGAGAGATAATAAAGGGATATATAGGTAAAAGTACTCAAAATCCAGTAAATGAAATATTTTCGAACTTTCTATATTTTTCCAATGTTTTTGTGATTTTTCCTAATTTTTTGGTATTTTAAAGTCAAAAATACAGAAAACGGTGAATTCAATGCAATTCCGAAATTAAAATGAGGATGAGAAATATCAAACACAGTCCCAAATTCCTCAAATTAATTTTACAGTTACATGATTACACAAAGAAACAACATAGACAAAAATTATATTTTTAGTATTTTTATGGGATTTTTAAGATTTTTATAAAGATTTTAGGTGTTTTCTAAATTTAAATAGTTTTCTTTAATATTTTTTATGATTTTTTGTCCGAGTTAAAACACACAAAAACACACAAAATGTAAATTTTTGGAATTTTCAAATATGTTTTATAATTTTTATGTATTTTCTAATGCAAACAGAGCTGAAAATGCATGTTTTTAAATTTTTATAAATATTAAAATGCAATAAAAATGCAAAATAAAAATATAACGTGGAAGCACAATGCAACACGAATGTATGCCTATTTTTTGGAGATTTTTCGAATTTTATAGATGCATGAAATAAATAGAGACAACAAAGAGAAGCTACACTACTAGCAAGGGCACATATGTAAATATCCAAAAGTCTAGGGGGTTAACTGTAATTTTTCCACAAAAATATAACGCAATATAAAAATTTCTGGACCAAATGTAAATACGCAAACTTCTAGGGGCTTCTCTGCAAAAACACCAATGACCACGTGACTCGCTTGTGGCTGACGAGAACCAAATAGCAAATATCAGTATCTAGAGGGACTAACTTGCAAAACAACCAGAAATATAGTACTACATGTAAAAGTTTGTAGACTAAAACAAAATATCCGAACCCTCAGGGGGTCCTGCGCAAACGTTCCACACCCCACGTGCGCACGGCACGTGAGGTGACGTGGATAGGGACCTTAACGTAATAATATGAAGTTGGTGGGGTAAAATGTAAATATTATAGAAATATTAAAGCAGCAGAGAAAAGTTTATAATCTAATAATTAAATAACAAAAATGGATGGGCTAACTCTACAAAATGCAAAGCATAGTCGATCGGACGACAAATGATGGTTCACTTGACACGCATCTCGACGACAGGGCCCGATGACGGTTCGCCACTGATGGTCAGGATTAGGTCGCCCGAAGACGATCGATGGTTGGAGATGCTCAAAATCCAACGGTGGTTGCACGCTTGGAGGAACATACCTTCATCCAAGGACGACAGAGGCGCGAGGAAGAATCGGGAAGAACTGCGCTGATGTGAAGTTTCCCTATCCAAATCGAGCCTCTTCAGTGGTCCTTGACGCTTCATAACGGCCTGGGAGCTTCCTGGGGATGCCCTGTAGGCGTTGGAGGCAACAGAAGGAGATGAGGTGGCCTGGTGCGCTCGCACAGAGGTGGCGGAGCTGAGGGGCTGAAGAACCTCCGGTGAGTGCCAAAATTTGGCTCCAGTCATTGCGGTCCCCTTTGTACCTATAGGAAATGGTCAAGGAAGTCAGGGGCAAAATGCCTCGACTCCGTTGGAGGGTGGAATGGCGGCAGAACTCATGGGATGATAAGCTACGACCGGAAGGAATTCGAGTTCCGGCGGCATGTGATTAATGCGTTTTCGTGATGATTCAGATCAGATTGATGAATTCTTTAGCTAAACCCAACTACTGAGGACCTAAAGTGCGCAAAAGAAATGAAATAGAATGGAAAAAATGCTCACCGTAGTGCACCCGCGATGAGCTTTGGCGGCGTGCTCCGGCGAGGTGGATTCGCTCGATTCGACGCCTCTCCGACCTCCTGACGCGTGCAAATGCTTCCTGCTGTCACCAGGAAGTTCTTCATGTCTTAGGTTGAGGGTAGAGTGGTGTAAGGGTGATCAAGGAGTGAAAGAAGGTCGGGGGTCCTTTTTGAATGGTTGACAAAGTGGCGAATTGAACGAGCTGCATCAAGCGGATTAGCGATGCAATCCCCAAGGAAAGCCACGTGCGTGTATCGTGGATTATCGAGAAGCAAAAGTGCAAAAGATATCATCACGAAAGGATGCAAGATTCATCCTCAAAAAAATCTACGAAAATGGGTCAAAACCCATTCAGACACAAGGCCAGATCTCGATCAGAGAGTTGACTGAGGTCAACCAGGGAATGAACCTGGTTGATCCACGTGGACCAACCACAAAAATCCCTGGAAAAAGACTTATAAAAATCGTTTTAAAATTGCAAATGATTTAATTAATTTTAGGTTATTAAAGAAAAATCTTTCTTATTTTGTAAAGTATTTTATGGTGATTTTTATTTATTTTTGTAGGTGTGTAACTATAAGTAACCTTTTAAGGCCAGTATGGGTTTACATATTTTAATGTTTTAATTTTATTTTGTATATTTAATTTTATTTATTTTGTTTATTATTTTATATATTGATAACTTAATTTTATGAACTTATTTATATTATTTATTTATTTTTCTGATGTTATTACAATTAAATAAGTAGAAGTATTATTTATATAGGTATAATTATAGGTAATTCATCTATGTATTTTATACACTTATTTTATTTTTATGTTTTCTTTGTGTTTTTATTCCAGTTTTAATATATACATATATATTACAAATAATATTTACAAAATTATAAAAATATAAAGTTATAAAAAATAATGAATGATAAATAAATTGTATATTTTAATCGGTACAAGTATACAAAAAGGGTTCAAAACTCAACTTTCAAACCGTAACTCCGAAAAATATGAAACCACCTTAATTAAATAGCTTATGAAAAATTATATACAATTAAAGGTGATTTTGATACCTTTTGTGTTTTTATTTGAAAGATACAAGTATTGAGAGTGGGGATTCTGGAATTTTATTTAGATCATAACTTTTTATCTATACGTTATTTTTGCATGAAATAAATTTTGTATTTTTCTTTAGTAAGTATCTATAACTTTTGTTTACAAAGTGTCTTTATTTGAGGTGTAAAAAGTGGAACTAAAAAATAGATCCCAAATAACTAAAGAATGAATTAAAACAGAAGGACTTTTATTGTATTCTAGCCCTTATCTCCCCCTACTTTATTCCTTGTCGACCTAGTCATCGAGATGCCTAGGTCTCGGGATTTAAGGTCATAAAATATTTACAATATTTTATTCCTTTTCATTTCTTTTCTTTATTCTATAATTTTGGCTTTAAAAATTGCATTTTATACACTGTTTACACAATGATGCGTGGATGATAAAAAGCCTAAATTATGCCAATTTACACGCATTTACTTGAGTTTTTAAGGCCAAAATGATAGAATAAAGATGATGAAACATAGATTCATCAATCATTTATCAATCTTTATACTTAGTCTACTCTCAACCTAAGTATAGGGGGGACCTGAGTCCCCGTGATTTTTTTATTCTTCTTTCCTTGCCTTGATACTTAGGTTATTTCTAACCTAAGTATATGGGTATCCAACCTTAGTTCCTGTATATTTTTCTATACTTAAATGGAGCATTGACTTTGTATCATCTCATTCTATGAGGACTTAACAAAGTTTAAATATAGTAGGGTATATTGTATATACAATATATGTACTTAAGCTATATTTTGAAAAATTTTGAAAAAAATTAAAACCTTTTGGGCTAAAGTATAATTGAATGAAATAAGTGGACAAGTGCACTATTCAATAAAAATATTTTTGAAAATGATTTGAAAAATGGGGTTTTTACTTATTTTGAAAAATCATTTGAAAAATGTTTGGAAAATATTTATTTGTGTGACATGGTGTTGAAATTATTTTCTTGATTTCAAGGAAAGTGAGTCTAAGTTGTGTTCTAACTTTATTCAAAAGTCCATAAAAATATGAAAAATCAAAATTTCTTTAAAAGTCAAAACCGACTACTAAACCCAAATAAGTAGCTGCATTCAATGAGCGATTTCCCTTAGCAGTGTAGGTGGTTTAGAGGACATCGTGTAAGGCTCCGTCCTTAATCAATGGGTTCCGGCCTACACTTACACCTATACTGGTTGAATGAAGATGCATCTAATCATATGAATTTAGGCAGTCATTATGTCTTTTAAAGTTTTAAAAAAAATTGGATGAAGGAGTTGGATTAAATCCCCTACATTTTTACTTCCACTCAGGATCAGAAATGTTCGAGAATACTTGGTTTCTGAGATCTTGGGATTTTAGGTTAACCATCCTTAGTCATCAAGGTCTTGGACTTAATCATCCACATTTCCCTAGGTTTCTAGATTTGTGTGCTATATTGCATTCTTAGTCTCCTATCTTACGAATATAATCAGCACTTCACATACACGACTGCGGTTACGATGATATGAGTTGTAATTTCACTTGAGGAACTCATGAAATCTGAGTGTCACCATTTTAGCCAGTATGAGAACTTGGTTCTGATGCTAATCTCTTGATATTTAACTAAGCGCCAGGGTGTCAAAAATAAAAAAATGTTGATCTGTATGCGCCAACTCTTGGTAAAAGCAATGGAGCTAGCCAAAAAATAATGCAAAGCAAAGAAATATCATTGTTGAAAATCAAGCTCTCATTCTATAAAGTCAATTATCAAAGAGCTTCCACCAAAGGCGAGCACTCCCTACCATTTTAGAGTGTCCATTTGGACCATTGCTATTAGGACCAGGAGTTGGGCTTGCACTAAAAAAGGGCTCTGCATCGTAAATGCTACAAGTCTGGGTGTAGAAAGGTACAATAGGTACTCAAAAAAGGCACACCGTGGTGTATTCCTAGGAAAATAAGAGCAGATGACTGCAACTTCTCTTGACAAACACACTGATCAACACCAAAAGTATGCATTGAGTAATAAGGCACAAGAGAGAATCCTTGTTCTAATGAGAGGGAGAGAAGAAATGACACAATCTTAAAACCCTCTATCAACTAGCCTGCCACCCACACTTCTAAGTCTGACAACTAAAGAGATGGTAGATTGGATGCAAGATTTGATTTATTCCCTAGTGTGGAGGATTGGGTCCTCAGGAGAATTTCTTGGACCAGGACCTTTTGTGACGTTTTGACTCTACTCTCTTTATCACGGTCAACACTTAAGTTCATATCCTTAGTTTGTATGTATACAAGGGAGAGTCTGGAATACTAGAGGAATTGGATGCCTATTGCTTAAGGCTGGGTTGAGCACTAAGATTTTGATCTCCAAAATTGGGAGTTTTTGAACTGATCAGATCATGTATACACATGCATAAGGGGTTAATCAAGCTCATTCATAATTTGTGATGCTCGGGGATGAGCATAGTTTAAGTATAGTGGGTTGATGAAATCCAGTTTCATTGTCTTAATTCGTGCCTATTAACCCCTAGCTTAGACTAAGTGTCAATAAAAACTAGATAAATTCTTGTGTATATCTAAATCATAGAATAAATTAAAAATACAAAAAAATAACAAAACTAAAATCGTGGTGTTTTTAAGCCTTTAAAAAAAATCACAAAAATATTTCTCTCTCTGTTTGACCTCATCTCTGTTTTTGGTCAACATGAAACTTCTAGATCTCATCGAGATCTACAACTTTCATGTTTTGAGTTTTTTTTCAAATTCGGCATATTTCTCCTTCCATCTTCACATTCTTCTTCTAAATAATCTGACCGGGCCGTGTGGTGCCCTCTGGTTACGCCACACGACCAGTCTCCCAAACGTGCCATGCGCCTTCCACATCCGGTCGTTCGATCGCCTCCCTTCTCTTCCATCACAGTCATTTCTTCCCACCTCAAACCGCAACCATTCGATCAATCCCCTGATCACATCTCCTCCGTTCATTGGTGCCTCTCTCCACGCTCACCACATGTCGTTTTCTGCACCACCCGATCCGTTCTAGGTGCCTCAATCCCAGCCTTATGTTCTTGCTCCATCATGACCCTATGATCCAGCATTTGATCTCATTTGGTCCGTCCGTGAGTGCCTCTTTACCTGCTTGCCATGTGGCCATCCCTTAACCATCGATCATATCACCCTAGATCGAATATGGGCCATCCCTTAGCGCCCTTCCCTCGACCGTCGGATCAATATATCCGATGGCCACATGGACTTCTTCCTCCTCCATTCGACCCTCACCCATGTTCTCTACCGTGTGCACGGCCTTCCCCCTTCCCATTTCCCCCAGTGCCTCAGCCATCTTCTCCACTAGTGAACTACCCCATGTCCAATCCCAGTCATCCCTCATCCTCGTGGGACTCATCGATCGCCACTAACCCCTTGATATCACTCCATAACCTCCACCAAGTCACATCGCCACTCATCGAAACCACCACCTAATCCCTAGAAATACTCCGTCTCTACCGCCATTCACCTTGGTCCACCATTACGAGGTAAGAGTCCCAATCCCATTCCTCCTCCCTGTGACACGGGGAGGATCGATTGTAGGTGCCATGATGACCTTCTGCCCCTGGTGAGACCCATTGCCTTCATGGCTACGTTGCGGTGTCTCCACCTCGCTTATGTTGCTCCTCATCACCGGGGGAGTTCAACAAAGACCTGTGATTCATCAAGAAGCCCGTGCATAGGACCTCTAATCTCTTTTTATATTTTCCTTGTTGTTCTCTTAATTAATTAGGCGTTTATACACTCGATCACCCTACGTGGTTCATTCATTTAGCTTCACATGTTCATCACCATTCACGCACTACCCTCCATGCAACTTCCCATTCCCCCATAACCTCAGATCAATCCAACCCCCCCTCCTCCGAGCTCATCAGAGAAGACGACCGGATGTCGCATTCTCCTCCCCCGCACGGACCTCCATTTCATTTCACCTCGTACACACAATGCAATTTGCTTACTTCGTCTATATCTATCGTGCAGGTACTTAGACCATCAGTGTCTGAAACCTTTGCCGAGTCATCCTTGGCGAGCTCCATCGTTGGATATGGTTCGACGTCAATACTCGCCAGATGGTCCGCTGACTTGGCAGCTCTTTTTCGCCAATCCTAGGCCTCCAAGACCCCAATGAAGTAGCTCGCTAGATAGTAGAAGGAGGTGGAGCAAGGAAGGCCTCACCGAAGTTCCATTCTCACCACCAGCCCCTTGATGGAGGAGGCAGATATAGAGTCTACAAGTGTCATTGGATGCACCCCCCGATGTCCATCCAATGACAATCACTCAACCACGTCTCCTTACCTGTAAGCTACAGCCGTTGTTCGATATACTTGATCGGATGACCCATAGAGGTCTACATCATGCCTCCTTGCACTTAGAGACACCATACGATCGTTAAGATTGGATGGTCCATAGCGACCCACTTATCTGCTCCAAGCCTCTTCTCCATCCCTTCTGGTTCGGAATGCCCGAACCTTTCCTGAGCCTTGTCCAAGCCCGAGACATACGTCGAGCCTCCTCTGAGCTTACGCGTCAACCGAACCTCGCCCCCCTCATGTGCCTAATCAAGTGGGTGTGTGGTATTTGCATGGACGCCCCACTGTCTTCTCCATATTGCAACCAGGTCTAGAGAGCCTATGCATCCCACACATGCTTGGGGTATTTTTCATTCAAACAATTACAGGTTTTAATAATTGCACATATGCCCCCGAGTGTGTGTATAATTTATAGGGAAGGTCTCGTGAGAATTTTTATTGACATTTTAGTCCCCCCAGGGACATGTTTGCTAGTTATCTTCATGTTTTCTTGCGTTTATGCCCCTGGTTTCCTTTGTTAATAACTTGAGCATGCGAACTCCGTTTTAATTAATTTTGGTCTCATTTTGAATCTAGATTAATTCTCTTTCTAATGACATAGGTTAATCTATGTTTTAACACGCTAAATATTGATGCATTATTTTAACAACAAAGTGTCCCTTATGTAGTATTTTTATACTTTTCCTGAATTAATTGATAGGATTTCTTAATGACTTGAGCCTGAAGTTGGCTAATTTTTAAATTGCTTAATATTTTATACAATTTGGGCATAATTGCGTTATTCTCATTTCGTATTTCTTGTCATATAAAAAAGCCAACAAAAAGTTTCTTTTTCACGTGTTTGCATTCTATGTCTCTTTCATGCATTTATTGACCTACGAGTTGTTAATCTGACACTTAATCTAAGTAATTTGAGTCTAAATAACACTTAAGAGGCTCACGCCCCTTATTTCAATCTTGGGTTTGCCCAAGTAAAAAAATTTCTACCACTTCATTTTGGTTGATTATTCTAAATCGTGCGGTTTTTTATTCATCCGATTCGACCAACTACAACACACTAAAATGACTTATTAAGAGGTTGATTTTTGGGATTCGTCACCTACCTCTTTGCAACTTGTTAGAAACATGACCTTCCCACATCCTCTGATGTTTTACACCTCCCTCCTCAAATCTCTTCGCCTCAAGCCCTTCACCAAGTTTGTGCACCTCATCTTCCTCCATTTCACTACACCCTTAGCATCCACCAACCCCCTTCGATCTGCATGCAATTCCCTTCCCAAGTTCACTCTTCTTCATGTATATACAAACACCACCTCCTCTTCCTTTCACATTTTGATCATGTCTACTCCACCGTAACCCAAGAATCACTCCAAAATTAAGCGCCTTAGTGACAGGAAGGTTGGCTCTCTGATTTGCAATGTGGATAAGGTGGAGGAGACTGGATCCACTTTGTTGGAGTTTGCTTCAAGCGAAACATCTGCTCCTTGGTCTCCAACCATGTATGATCTGCTAGATTAGTTTAATTATGTCACATTTTCATTGCTTAGTTTAGATTTATACTTAGTTTTATTCTAGTTCGTTCCATTTAGCGTAATATATCAGATCGAAACTTAGAGCTCCGGCCATCTGTTCACCATGAAATCCACTATCCTCGATTCATCTGACCATCTTATTTTCTTCACTATCACCTTCTTTATCTCATCCTTTGCCCATATCTCCCAGATCTTGCACAAGTCAGATCCACCGAGCTCCATCAATTGCCCTTTGTCGGAGGTCAACCCCCACATCCCATTTCTTATGTGATTCAGCTTCAAATTGGATCGAAAATATTTCCCCTCGAGCGCTCATAATTTTTGTGTAGGTTGGAGCTACTGAGAAGGCACCTGGATGGAGGATCGATCGAAGAATATTATTTACAGGTGTTGGAGAAAGAAATAACCTCCATACCTCCTCTGACGAGGCCCGAAGCTACTTAGCCCCATCTATTAGTGCGAAGGACTCTTACAAGAGACCAGAGGAGGATGTAATCGACGAACGAATATCAAACAAGGAAGTATTTTTCCGTGTTCTTTGAGAGGCCCTCCAAGCCGTCTGATCAGGAGTCGAGCCTAGATCTAATCTGGGCCCTTAATTAATAGAGAATCGATGCCCTTCATCAGTCCCCCCATCCTAAATGAAATGGCATGGCATGCCCCTGACGGTCAGATCCACTCCATGCGCCAAGTCATGCTACCCTTGGGTATATTTCGCCATTACCTTCCACATCTTTTGTGTTATACTTTAGTATTGTAATTATTAAATAAAGTACATAATAATTAGATTTATTTGCAACTACATCCCTCAACTTTTCTGTATTTGTTATTAAGTCTAGTTCAACTTATCTCACATGATCCCCTACGTAAGGATCTTTTGGGATATTTGCAATTTATTCCTATTCTTGTTGGATATGTTATTAAATGCAAGAATAGTTTATTTGAATTGCATTTGAGTCAATGTTCTATCGGAACTTTTATCTTTATGTATTACATTTTTATTAAAAGTATATGATTGTGCTTAAATCTTAGGAAATTGATTATAAGTACCTGGAACAGATTTGTATCTCATATAATTTTGTGGTGTCATTTTAATTAAGTTTCCTATTTATTAAAAATCAAAATCTGTTTATAAATTCCAAAAAAATATATTATCTACATCTCAATATATTCTACCACATATCCAAAAATAACTAAAAATGCAAATTATAAAACATAAGAACTTAAAAGCCCTAAAAATACTAATATATTATAAAAATTCTATAAGAAATCTAAAAATACATATTTCTATTTCTTAATTTTTTATATTCAATGCTATATATTAAAAAGGTTTGAGTTAATTTTGTAATTATAAATATTTATTAAGCCCTAAACATAGTCATTGATATATCATATTCACTATTTTGACATATTTTCAACTTTAAAAATCCTAAGTATAAAAAACACTAAAACCTTTTTGCCTTTATTTTGTCTATATTCTGATTTGTATAAAAATTTAAAAATCTATATTATCTATATATTATATATTACTTATATATAACATATAATATCTATGTTATTATCTATATTATTAATATCTTATTTTAAAAATCTAAAAGAAATTGAAATTTTGAAAACTTACAAAGAAAATATTTAAATAAAAATAGAACAATATAAAACAATTAAAATCTATAGAAATAAATTTAATTAAAGACCCACATAAAAACAAGTAAAATTTAAATAAAAAGGTAATTATTATTAATTAGCTATAATTAACAATCATTCCCTAACCCCTTGCATCCTAGTGTTCGACTCTCTACTTGCTTAGTCCTATGCGTATAATTTGTAGAGTTATAATAAATTTTGACTCAATCACTTTTGATAGCTTAATCTAATTGTGGGTTGATTGTTTTTCGAATTAGAGATTGGTCATGAAGTGTTTGCTTCGTTATCTAATTAGGCGTGGCAGCTAGCTCTCTATCAAGCAATTAATGTTATTACAGAGGACACAATGTTAGTTTAGGGTAGATTGTACATATTATTTATCTTGTCTTGTTGTATTTTCTCTTTTATTTTTGTTTATTTTGTTAAATGTTCTAGTCACTTGTCTTTCTTGATTTTGTTATGAGGTCTTGTGGATTGAGGATGAATTTTCTAGAATATCTGACACACTCGAGCGAGGTGGTGGCCGACGGTTCTTGCCCATTGGCAAGAGAGAGCAACAAAAGCCGACTAAGAGAATGAGAAGAACAATGGTATAGTTTAGTATAGTTTTTATCTTATTTTGGTGATAATGATTCAAATAAATTAAATTGTAAATTAAGACACTCTCTGATACTTAGTTCATGGGTGTAATAACCAATTTATTATTTAGCTAGGGACCCGATTCATTTTTATCAATTTTTATCGCCTTATACATTTTATTCTCCCTATATTCCTACTTATTACATTTTAGTTCTTGTGTTTTGTGCTTTTTGACTTTCCTTTTCTTCGATTTGTGTGCTTGGCTCCCCTAGTTTTAGGTTTCAATTGGGTTGAGTGAAGTAGCACTAGATCCAAACCTTAATTCACGATTTTTGTACCTATAGTTCAATTTGACATAGATAAATAAATATGTGCAATCCAAAGAAAAATGCAAAGTAGTAGAGTGTGGGAATGGGGTGAACTAGGGGCTCATCGGAGGCAGGAGAAGGTTAGCCCCGAATGGGTCACAACCTTGTGCAAGGGTTGTGAAGGATCAATGTGAGGGAGGTTGTTGGACATGACAGCCCATGGCAAGCCATTATGTAATAAATGTTATTGACAATACCATTCCCTGATCTAAAATAAAGAATAACTAATTTGTATAATAGGTTTCTTAGTACAATAAGGGTTATGTACCATGGCTCTCTCAATGAACATACATCTATTGATTTAGTTATTGAATCATAGAAGATGGTGTTTGGATGGATATATAAAGAGTTACATTGAGGATTCATCAATCACCATCAAATAATTGTTAAGATATGATCTCCAGCCTTAGTCAGATATGGCAATCCTTTCTCTTTTGGCCGATATCTGACCGACCTCTTTATGCAAGTCCTCTACATAGGAATAGAGATTCAAAGTTGCCAAATAAGTTAGGTCAAAGAGTTGACTTAACGAGATCGAGATAACCAAATCCCTATTTTGTATGCTATCACGATATAGGCATGCATCCTCTGACCAGAGTCAGATGTGTTACTATATATCTGAGTACGTACATTTGGCAGACTCATAGGTTGATGTCCTAATTAAGATCTATACATCAGCAACGTAGTGTGCATACAATGGCATATGAGTAATACGATCTCTCAAAGGGATCATACGGGTTCATTACTGAACCGGAAGATATGAGCTCACTCATGAGATTTTGGGAAGGATCAAATTCGTGCACGGTCATCTCGCTTTGGCAGGTTGACTAAATTTGTAAGGTTTGATATACGCTTTTGGAATGTATATGATCGACATCTAGGTATGTTGTATGCTTTTGTGAAGTATATACTCGATACCAACTTGCAATGATGAGAAACTTAATAATAAAAACCTGAAGAAGGAAATCTAAATTAATCTAAAACTCCGGATTTATTCTAGGTCTTCCCAGTATGCAGGATGTAAGGGTTATGCGATCATAAGCGATTATTAACCATGATGCTTCCATTCCTAGGGAGTGATGAAACAGGTTTGGATTTTAGTGACTCTCTTAATAGATAAGAAATCTGATCTTGGTCCAAATGTTGGACAATGATCTGAATATGATTCAAATGAAATGAAAAGATTAGATTTACCGTTTTGATTTAATCAAATATCTATGAGAGGTCTGCAAGATATGGATTTGAGATATGATCATAATATCCAAGTCACTATACATGAAACGTACAATCGCCATGTTCTTATCTCCAAGTATCCACAGAGAAAGTGCATTATTCTTGAAAGAATTCAACAATAATTTCATTGTTGAAATTATATCTGAGCATTGAACAAAATAGATAATTAAATATGATTTAGTCATTGCGAATGTGATTTATATGGACACAAGAGAAATGGATAAATAAATATGATTTAATGAATAATGTGAATTTGATTCGTATTGTTTTGGTGCATGAGAATGTTGATACAAGGTAATTAAATAGGATTTTATTATCATAGATATGAGTGATGTGGATAGCATTATCCATATTGATCATATATACTATAAATGTGATTTATAATTTGTAAGAGAGAGTTATTTGTAAATAATATTTACAATTTAAATGTTGATGTGAATTGGATTCACAACAGACATTTAATTGAAAATGTAACCTACATTTTATTTTGTGTTGTGAATGTGATTCACAAATTTCCAATGGCTTGAATGTAATGTTCACAAAATAATTTCGATTTATTTTTTGAGAAATAATGTGCAACAAAAATTGTTGCAAATTTATGGATAAATACATGAAATAGTGGATTTCATGTAATAGAATAGAGTTCCTCCACTTCCTATTAGGGTGAGGGGATGACCACCAAGTCCTATTGGGATTTGGTGGTCGTCCACCCCCTTTAAGGAAGGAGACTTGAGTCCTTCCTATATATCCATGGATAATTGATTTATTATAAATTAATTTATATTGATTATTATTCAATATATATTAAATTAAATTGAATTAATTGTTGTTGTCTTCTTGCAACTAAATCATGGCCATTGAAAGAAAAAAATCAATATGAACCATTGGATTTGAGTTATCCATGAATTGAGGTTCATGGACTTACAAAATAGTAAAAATAGAAGGGTAACCCTACCCTTTTATTTGACATACAAGTTGAAGAAAACAACATGCTATCTTCCATTCTCTCTACACATCATCTCTCCTTCTCTCTCAACATGTGGTCGTCCATATGTTAACCAAGGGAAGAATGTTGTCATCGCCATGTTGTCGTGTTGTTGTTTCAACTGCTCATGGATCTCTGTCTTCTTTGATGATCCTCCCATTTGAAGGAGACATCGACTCTTGTGTAACGAGATCATGATATTTGCCGCTCGGATAAACAACTTGGATTGCAAAAAGCACGCGGTTCATTCCAGTGCTCGCAAGCATCTGCTCAGTTGGGTCGAACTTGAGATAGGATGTCTCTTCGTTTAGAGACTCAATCACAAAAATCCTTTAAGAGGTAAACATAATACTTGTTTGTGTTTTTGATGAAATGATCGGAAAGTCTCTTGGATCATGTGGTTTTATCGTTTATTTTTTCTAAATTTTGCTTCCCCGAGCAACTAGTATGACCAGTCGGCCCGACCACATATGTTGACATCCTCATGATTATGTGATGTGCTTAAGGATTTTTCCATATTGTTCAAGTGGTATTAGAGCCGTAGGTCGGAGGTTTCGGATACGATCCATAGAACCTAGGATGACTTGAGTACTTTAGGGTTTGTGAATTTTTATCGCATTTTGTTCACGCAGCCATGTATTGCATAATTTATTCGCCCTATTTAAGTGCCTTAAATGTGAGCTTTATCACTTGGTTTATGTTCTCATTAAATTAAAAAACCGTAGGACTTGAGTTTAGATGATTTGGAAACTATTTGCTCAAGTTATGATTGTTTTAGTGGACATGTATCTACTATTGCATGAATGTTTATTTAGAACATAATCAAGAGATAATCACGGTTTTAAAATTCCGTGAAATACATGAAAATCACTTGAGTTCTATTGTAAATCAAATTAGCAAACATTGAAAACTTTTTTTACGTAATTTAGATTTAAATTGATTGAGATATGCTCATTTTAGTAAGTTAGAATAATTATTGAAAATTACTTTCCCAATTAAGAACCATGTGATTAACATTTAATAAATTGGTGGAGATTATTTGTTAATCTCTTAAAATATTTTTGATAATTTTTTTTAAATATTTAAAGATGATTATTTCCTTAAATAACATTACCTTAACCGAAATTGATTAGATATGATCTAAATCACAATTGGTTACATCAATTTCAACAAATATTGTTACTTGAATAGGAATGGGAATTTGTTTAGAAAATTTCCTTATAATATTATGAAAAAGGTTTTGATGAATATTATATATGGTATAACTTTGGTTGAAAGATTTATTATCATCTCAAATACAATATGATCAAATCACATTTTCTTGACCTGAGGCGGATATGGCGTCTAGTCGGGGATTATGTGGGTAGCAGGTTACTCCTCGAGCGGTCTGTCCCACTCCCATCGGTACTAGACATGATAACATGTAAAGATAATGATTGAAGAGATCATGATGTATTTTTCTTATTATTAAAATTTGAATAATATGTATTTTGATATTATACCATACTTCAAGTAATAATCAAAAAAGTTTATTGGTTGATTAATTGGATTAATAATTGATTTTATTGTTTAAGTTATCTAGATCCAATTTTACCCTCTATTTTGAATAAAGTTGCAATTCACTTGGAATAATTAATTATGTGAATATGATTCATAATAATTAATTAAAATTCTCACATGATATGGAGGATCACATAAGCATCCACGGTCTCCCATCAAGGAGAAGGGTTCCATCACCAGGGATTGTATGCAGGAGACGTCTGTCCGAAGTAATAGCTCTTGTATACAAGCATATCTCGATCGGGCTTTTGCTTCTCAAAAGTGTAAAGTCGTATGCGTAATGACCCCAGTGTTGGTTCCTCATATTATTTAGGCGATATTGGATTGTGCATAGTGAGTTCTATTCATGTTGATGCTTGGTTCAATTAACGACGGGTCAACAATGCCTTAGGGGTGGTGAGCTCGGGCGTTGAACACCTTATTGGGAGATGGAAGTTGAACTTGCTAGGCGGAATGAGTTCCTGCTTCTTTTTATCCGAGTTACAGTTTCTCATATTATTTGATATAACAAAGATATGAAAGGAGATCCCAGATATTACTTGAGATATAATATGAAGTATATCTCTTGCTTCGAAAGTGAGAGAGGGAGTGAACTTTCAATGTGGACAAGGAAAGACAACTTTGATATAAAATTCTAAATCAAAGTAAAATATGTATTTATGCAAATTATATTATTTCAAATAATCTACATTAAACCCACTCCAAAATTATACTTAATAATAACTAGTAAATCATTATGAATTGGATTCATGATTAAGATATTGTACATGCAATAGGACACATAATGTATTTGCTTGCAATATACAAGTTTCATCATAATAATGAGGAATAATAATTAAATATATAATAGGACACCAACCTAAGGTGTGTATGTCTCTATAGTCTTTATCTCTCACCGAGTATGCTTTGGAAGTATCAGTCGATGGTGATCGTAGTTATCAATAAACTTTATAAAACCTAAAAACATGTTTTGGAATACATATGTTCTTCTGACATTTAATCACGAATGATATGGTTCACTACATTTTAGAGAATGGTGGATCGATAAGGGAAGATGTACTCAAAATGTTTGAGTACCTACCTGAACCAAAAGTATTTGAGTTAAGATGGATGTAGATATGATGAGTGTCGTCATTCTATTGTCTTACTCAAGTCATTCATGAAGCTTCATAATATTCATATTGTATGAATTGAATGAAGCATGGTGAAATGCTCTTATTTTGAAATATTTCGAGTTCAACATAAGAGATCCTTCGTCTTAAGCAATGGTTGTTTATAGAGGAACAGAGCGCAATGGAAGCATGGGTTTGAACCAAGTAA
This sequence comes from Ottelia alismoides, assembly GCA_037367405.1. NCBI lineage: Eukaryota > Viridiplantae > Streptophyta > Magnoliopsida > Alismatales > Hydrocharitaceae > Ottelia > Ottelia alismoides. The sequence goes on along the minus strand of JAZKJV010008365.1, from coordinate 922,373 downwards.
GAAGGAAAATCAAAGAGCTTACTATACTTACATAACTTCCATATGACATCTAAAGAGTTGGATAAATACCAATACTACAATAAGCCGATGTAGGAATAGTACGAGTATCTGGACTATCCAAGATCCTTAAAGAAGGACTCAGATAGTGCATCAGAATACTCTACATTTAATCATTGAAATTAGCTTTCTTATTTGATAAGATCAAAGTCAAATAATTGTTTTACATTTTTCTGATAGTCATTGCAATTGGATGCATATGTTTTGTAAGATTAGAAAACTGATCTTATGGTTTGATAAGTGATCCACATGTTTCTTGATGCAATTGTTGCAACAATATCCATTGGATATACGAACATCATATTTTTAGTGGGAGAGCCCTTAGTCTTAGAGAATGTCTCTATGACCTACATATTAGAATACACTCATTGTTTATTTCTAAATGTTGGAGATAAACATGAATTCTGGAATAGACCTATCGTTATGAATAATATGGATGGCATTTATTTATGGGCACAAGAGAAATAGATAATTATATATGATTTAATGAACAATGTGAATTTGATTCGTATTTTTTGGTGCATGAGAATTTTGATCCTAGGTAATTAAATACGATTTGATTATCATGAGTTTGAATGATGTGGATTACACTATCCATATTGATCATATGAATTACAAATGTGATTTATACATATAAGAGAGAGCTATTTGTGAATAACATCTACAACTTAAATGTTGATGTGAATTGGATACACAATACACATTTAATTGAAAAAGTAATTTACATTTTATTTCAAATGGTATGATTGTAATGTTCACAAAATAAATTGGATATGGATAAATGATTTATTTGAAATTAATTTATATTAGTTATTATTCAATATATATTTAATTTAATTGAATTAATTGTTGTTGTATTTTTGCAACTAAATCATGGCTATTAAAAAACACAAATCAATGCAAACCATTGGATTTATGTTGTTCGTGGATTGAGATCAATGGACTCCCAAGATAGTATAAATAGAAGGGTAGTCCTAGCCTTTTATCTGATACACAAGTTAAAGGCAACAACATGCACTCTTCCATTCCCTCTATACGCCATCTCTCCATCACTCTCAACATGTGTTCGTCCATATGTAACCTAGAGAAGAATGTTGTCGTCGCGATGTTGTCGTGTTGTCGTTTCAACTGCTCAATAATCTCTGTGTCCTTTGATGCAACTCGCTCGCAAAGGAGATACAAGATCTTGTGTAACAAGATCGTGATTTCTGCTGCTCGGATAAACAACTTGGATTATGAAAAGCACACGGTTCATTCTCGCACTCGCAAGCATCTCCTCGGATGGGTTAGACTTGAGACAGGATGTCTCTTCATTTAGAGACTCAATCACAACCATGCTCCAATAGGTCAACCTAATGTTTTTTAGATGAAATGATCCGAGAAGTGTTCTTGGATCATGTGATTTCATCGTTTAAAATTTTTGTAAACTTTGTTTCCCCAAGCAACTAGTACGTCTAGTTGCTCCCTATCACGTATAATATGGTCTTCATACTTCTGTGATGCACATAAGAATTTTCAAATATCCTTCATAGGTGTTGGAGAAGTGGAGGGACAAAGATGGGATGTGTGCAAAGATGTAGGGCAATCAATGAAGGTCGAAATATTGTGAACTAGTGAAGTCGGTGTGTGTGTGTGTGTGTGTGTGTGTGTGTGTGTGTGTGTGTGTGTGTGTGCGTGTGTGTGCGTGCATGCGTGCGTGTGCAAAAAAAAATGGATAAATTAAGAAGAGAAGAATGAAAACCTTACAGGGTGAAGAGGATGAAGATGAGGAGGAACGACGAAGGTGGAGAAGGTGCAGGGAGTGATTCCTAAAACCTCATATCATTGTTCTGCACCCCAATTGTATGTGAAATTTAAGCAGCTCTAAGATGGTGACGCAAAGAAGGTGTTTGCACCTTAGATCACACTGACGATAAAGTCTTTGTTGTCACTTTCTCTCTCTCTATCTCTTTCATGTCACGAAGAAGGTAGAATCTTGGAGATGTCACACACATGGGAGGATAGGGGGAAAATGCAAAGGAGAAGGGGTATGTGAAGAGGAATGGGGGTGGTTCTAGGTGTTGGTCATGGGGGTTGAACTACCCTCGCTAATTAGTAGTTGGACAAAATTAATGGCTAGGTGGAATGTGAAGAAGATGAAAGTTAGGTTTATAAAGAAGAACATTTGGCTGACAGGGAAGGTGGCTGCTGTAGTGTGGGAAATGGGAAGAAAATGGACGGTTGCAAGTTTGAATGAAAGGGCAAGGGCGTGACTGCAGATTGAAGATGCATGTTGACTGTTGGATATGGTGATCCAACGATTAGGAGTGGGACACAAGTGTGCATATGTGATTTTCTTGATCACACTAATTAGATTGCTTAGAAGATTGGGGGAACAAGCAACCCAGATGCAATCAATCGGGCAGTAATGGACGGTCCAGAGGCAGGAGTGTGGAGAAAAAAGGTCGAGCCTCGTGGGTAGCCCTGGAGATGCCACATGGTCTAATGAGAAAAAAGAAAATAATAAAAATAAAGATAAATACAAATAAAATACATAAATACCTCAAATGAAGAAAGTTTTAACATGAAAGTTGTATATCTTTTTGAGATATGCAACTTTCATGTAGAACTCAAAATGAAAATAGACCATATATAAAATATATAATTTTTGCAACTATTTTTATACATAAAATTACTCATTAATTGCTTTATTTAATTTTTCATATTTATTTATAAAAATTACCAAAGAAACATGTATAACGTTAAACTAATTTTATGGTTTTTTTAATATTCAGAAAATATAAGAAATAAATAAATACAAGTGATGTTATTTATGTCCACATAATTAGGATTAATTACAAGGGGTTAGATTTTAATATTATGGAATTAATCACGTATTTTATTAAATAACCTAAGTAAGAAGGATAATAACCGGATAATATGAGAATAAATCATGGATTTATCAGTTTTCAAATAATGGGAGTAATATACATATTATTAGTTATGATTGAATTATATTTAATCATCATTATTCTAATGCTCAATTATTATCAATAACAAATTTATTCTTGAACTTTTTTAAGAACAATGTGCTTTCTTCGCAGATACTTGGATATAAGGTTAGGGCGACTATATATTCCATGTATAATGACTTGGATACTGAGATCTAGTCTCATATCCAGATCTAGAAGATGTTCAGAGATGCTTGCAATACCTTGAACTTGGATTTATCTTAATATGATATCATAAGATGCAGCTCATCAAGAGGAAACCAAGGGAACTTATTTCGTGTGAATCGAACTTCGTATCAAATTATTATGATTTTTCGAAGAAAGAGAAGTAAGGATGCTTAAGACATCATTAACCCTTAATGACTATCAATAAGACTACTTAATCAAGTATAAAAAAATTAATGATATATTATTAACCACTAATAACCATCAGTGAACACTAATCATGGATTAGTAAAAGCTAGTCATGATAAAAATTAATCATTATTAGTGAAAGTTAATCACGATTAACACTAATTAAGCATCATTAACAAATATAAAAGCTTCTGGAAGGTTATAACTTAAGCCTTAAGTTTCAGGATAAGACTTGGCTAAAACCATTTGCTAAAACCACAGGTTGTTAATTGTGGTTAAGGGTTAAACCATGGTTTGCTAAACATGGTTAACGGTTTTCTAAAGCCTATAAATAGGCCCCACCCTTTCATTCTCTACGATTTTGACTACCACCACTACCCTAAGAGCTAGGGTCAGGAGGAGGAGAGGGAAGCGAGGAAGAAGTGCTAGCGAAGCACTATTGAAAGGATGAGGAGGAGGGTGTGGTCCTCTCCTAGTTGGCTTCACTTAGGAAGTAAGTAACTCTAACTAAAGGCTAGGTCTTAGGCCTTAGCGCATCACAAAAACATGTAGGTTGCATCACATATGACCTAGGGAAACTAGTCATACTAGTTGCATCAGGAAGCAGAATTTAATATTTTAATGTGGGATTTAACGTGGAACCCTACTCCGTGAGGAGCCGGATGAAACCACGGGAGAAGCCCTCAAAGGGGCATATGCTTCATTGTTTTTCTCAATGAGTACAGGAGGTCTGCGGCTCCTTATATAGCCTCTCCAGAGCCTCCAAATCCCACCACTAGGTGGTGTGGGACTAAACATTGGATGTGGTAAATGGATCTTCTCCAGGATCCATTTACCCTGCTACAAGTCAATATGTCGCACTACCAAATACTCTAACACTCCCCCTCAAGTTGGAGCATGCAATGCTCAGCTTGGACAAACAGAAAGAAACTCAACTCAACGCTACAAGACACTAAGGACAATATCAACCCAATGTGCACATTACTGCAGTCGAGGACGTTGCTTCTCATGCCATGCGGGTGAGGACGACGAACGTGCTGGAGTGTGAGCCTGCTGAATCTCCTCGTAGGAGAGCATGTGCTCTGAATTGCACTTGTCAGAGTCACTGCAACTGAAATCAGTCTCCTCGACGGAGTACTCTGGCCCTCCACAATAATGTGGACAACTGTTTCACCTCTAAAAAGGGCCAAACTGAAAAGCTGTGGCTATGCAATCCTCGTCGGATTCCACGGTCGCTAGAGATTGGAGTCTGAAATAAGTATCCTCGTAGGAGAACTAGGTCTCTCCCATCTGGCTGAGAGAATGGTGCACTGCTCTGGTGTACCTATGATACCACATGAAAACCCTTGCCAACATGGCATAGGGAATGGTCCTCTACTTTGGAGTCCATATGGCTCACATGAAAACTCTGGCCTACAAAACAAGAATAATTATGGGGACCTCTAAAATGATGGCATACTTGTGCTCATCTGAAAATGGCCGCATCCATATACGTGTTTGAAAATGAGTCTCTCTTTGGAGATCTCGAAAAATGGGACTCTACATGGAGTGCCACGAACTTGGACTCGAACTGATCTGAATGTCGAGTCTGAAATCTGATCTGTCCTTGTAGAGTCTGAAAAATTTGGATGGTCTAGAAATCTGCATCTGAATATGGAAGAAGACCTGTGACTCTACACCATACTCCTCCTTTCTCCCATACTTGTCGGAAAACAGAGAAATCGACATAGTTGGGAGAAGACAACATAATGGGGAAAACAAAACATGAACATGAAACTTGTGGCTTTCATCATTTTTTTAAGTCGGCACCCTTTTTTTTACTTTATAAGCCATTTCATCCATTTTTTTCGGCATCTGTTGCATTTTTTCTCTCTTTTTTTCACTTGCATACAAATTTTTCAACTACGCGCCTTTTTTTCAACTTGACCCAAATAGGGTTCAAACAAATGCCGCCATTTTTTTGAAATATTGGGGCCTTTTTTCAACATGCTTACTCCTTTTCTTTCTTGGAGCCCACGCACATGCTTCCTCCTCTTTCATTTAATTTCATTTTTTTGGGGTATTACGACCCACTTGGGGCTTACAAATAAGCGGCCCAAATCTCAATTTTTTTAAATGACATGGCTACTTAGGGTTCCCACTATGGGAAACCCTCTCTCTAACGCCCGTCGTAGCATTCTGGAGAATCTCTCTCGTCGATTGAAGAGGAAGCTCGGGGCGCGCAGGGATGCGCCGCCTTCTGCGGTGCCTGGGACTTCGTTGCTTGCCGCTAGAGCACCGAGAGGAGGTGTGCGCCCGGGGGTGTGCCTCCATCACCCCTGGGTGCGCCGCCTCTTGGATCTGGAGGAGCAGAGACTCCCACAGAGCCTTCGTGCGAGGAGGGGAGCCGCCGAGGATTGTCGCCAGGAATGCCTGGCTGGGGTTCGCCGCTCCGCCTGGAGCCTTGCCGATGGATGGAGTTGCGCCGTGATGGGAGTGCAAATCGCAGATGGTGGTTGCCGTCGCCGCGCGATGTCTGTGCACGAGGGGCCACCAACAAGAACTTGCTGTCGCTGCAGCCTGGAGGTGTGCGCGGAAGGGTCTGTGACTCGTGCTTCAGAGGCTGGGAGCAAGGGCTGCCGATGGAGAATGACCTGGGTGCTAAACCATCCAGATGGACTTGCGTCTGCTTGGCTGAGATGCGTGCGATTCTTGCGCGTCCTGGAGTTGAGGGAGAGAATCGTCTGGAGCACGCATAGAGGTGCCACCTTCTGGAATAAGGGCATAATGAACACCACCTGGGGCCTAGAGAGATCTTGCACGGCCAGGAAAGAATAATGGCAACGCCACAAGTGTTGGTGCTTGGAAATGGTATCTGCGCCGCGCTGCCTACTCTGATCTTCAACGGTGGTTTCTTAAAAATATGAAGGAATTAGGGTTTCTTGAGAAACCCTAGAAACTTAATCTTGACCTTGATCGCGAATTTGAGTAATATCACATCATCTTCCCGAACATAGATAATGTAATATGCGTTTTGTACACTATGCCTTTGAATGTTATCAAGTGTTATTTCAAGGAAATATTGGATTGATAGTGTTCACACTTTACAGATACCATAGTCAATAGATTCGCCTTGATGTAATGATTTCATTGAAACTTGTTGTGTTTATATCAGATACCATTTTGTATAAAAATAGACTTCAAAAGGTTCTATGAATTGTGTAGCACCTCACAATATAGTACCACATCTAGTAATCTAGAATTTTGGTAGTACCTTATAAGTAGTAGAAGCCACTACTTGCATAGTGCCTATAACGTTATAGATTTATACTCATTAGCCATACTCACATCATTAAGACTAATTAAGCATGATTAGTGCTTATTACCCGTCATTAGTGATAATTAAGCGTCATTAGCATAGATTTATACTCATTAGCCATAATCACATCATTAAGATTAATTAAGCATGATTAGTGCTAATTACCCGTCGTTAGTGATAATTAAGCGTCATTAGCAAGAGTAGGGCACATGGAGTGGAAATCATGAGACACGTGTCGTTTTATAGTCAGGACAAGTGTCAAAACCTCAGTAGTGCCATGTGTCATTGTCCTGAGACTAACACATGTCATGGCGTAGTCTTTTGCTTGGGCAACAAGTAAACTCATGGATAAGGCAAGCCTATTACATAGGCAACAAGTTTGCTTATGATTATGCCATGTGCCATGCCATGTGTCTTCATACATGGATAAGGGACACATGAACCTCCCTTACATGTTGACACATGTCACACATGTAAAGGGGGTGGAGGCCTATAAATACCATGACCCCCCATAGTCCTCCCCACTTCATTCACGCCCATCACTCCACCTTAGAGCCGCAAGGCCGCCGAGCTTGCGGGAGGAGCACGAGAGGAGCACGGCGAAGCCCTGTCGGTGATCGAGAGCGTTTTGAAAAGTCGTAACGAAGTTCTGTCCGCATCAAGCCGTAGTACTGAAATCTACGACGGCTATAGGGGGATTTCACTAAAGAAGGTGATTCGGACTCAAGCTAGATATCGTTCAGGTGAGGGATTCTCAAGCGCTATTTTAAGCACTAGACTTTAGCTTTTATGCATGATTTTGAATAACAAGTATGAAATCGTGATTTCTAAAGCTTTTATGCATGAATTACAAGTACCATACGGTTGAGATGAAATCTGGTCTTCAGATTGTATTTCAGACGTCGTTTCACGAGTTTTATCTTGATAACACGTTTTTAAGCATTTGGTTCTTGATGGAACACGAGACATAAGTTTTACTGCTTAGATATGAGTTTTATATGAAGAATTATGTTTTGCACGGTTTCTATGCATGATGGATCGATTTTCGAATTCTTAAATAAATTCTACTTGTCAGAATATGTATGTTATGTCAAAAGTGTTTTATGTTCATGAATTAGCTGTTATGAGCTTGAAATAGCAAGTTTACGGTTTATTAGTGACAAGAAAAGGATCAGAATAAGAAGATAAGCACCACAGTAGCTCTTTTATACAAATCATGAACTAGCCATTAGATATGGTGATGTCATTAGATATGACCCTGAAACCGCCATTAGATATGGCAAACCATTAGATATGGTATCAAGAGGACTTTGGGTCCGCATTCTGTATACATATAGGCTTTGGGCCGTATGCAGCGTGTTTTTGGTCTTTGGGACCGTCTGCGCGTATGACTTAGCTTTGTTTCAGCGTTCATGAGTCAATAAATTAGCCACAGTGGTGATTAGTACAAACAGCTTGATAGTGATGATTATGTTTCAGTTTATCTGCCTTTGAAGTGATTTCAGCATTTATTTGCAAATCTAGCATGTTGTTATATGTTTACTGGCATAAAGTCTCTTTTTTCAGGATATTTCAAAGTTATCAACATAAATTTTGGCATACTGCTCATATTTCAACTTTTAGTTATATGTAAAAAGCTTGAGATCCTTTCATTGGGTCTAAGCTCATAAATGGGTTTAGACTCATCCCGTTATATTATATTATGTACAGATCAACAAAATCACGACTAGCAGGGGAAAGGACAGCTAGGAGGAGGTGGCTTTTGGTTTTCGTGGTTTTTGTACAGTCTGTTGTTTTGTAAGGAGTTGTAATAGATAGAACTTGTGTAAGACACTTCTTGGTGTTGTGAACTTGAAATACGAAGATGTTATGTTTTATGAGATTACCACATGTGTACTCTGAGGAAAAAAACAAAGCAGAAAGATCTCTGTCGCGGCACGTACCGGTTAGCGGGACGGGTCGTGACAACTTATGGTATCAGAGCAAAGGTTTTAGGACCTTGAGCAAGAATTATATTGGGAGTTGACCTATAAGTATTAGAAGATAATTTAGTTATTGATATTATTGTCTTGAGGATATCTAGAATCATTATTGGAAGATTTTGTTGATGAAGATCTAACAGAAGTTTTATTTTATAGGAAACCATGGCAGCAGAGCAGCCACCTGTGACAACACAAGGCCCTAGTCATGAGAATGAGAACAATAACAACGTGTACGACATGTTGACTTTGATAGCCCAAACACTAGGAGGCATGGCTGCCCATTCAGTTAAAAGACATGAATTTGAGCACCAGTTACCTTTTGAACATGTAAAGAAGCTGGGAGGAGAACCATTTGTAGGAGACACTGATCCGAAGAAGGCCAGGGAATGGTTCAAGAATATGGAGAAAATATTTGCTCTTATGGACTGTACAGATGAACAAAAGTTGAAGTATACCATATTTCTTCTGAAGGATAGCGCTGATGATTGGTGGACATCGGTGAAAATGAAATATCCAACCCCATCTCATATTACATGGGAGATCTTTGAGAAAGAGTTCAATGAAAAATACTACCCAAGGGTTTATCAGGAGGAGAAACGTAGGGAATTTTTATTCCTTACTCAGGGGAGCAATATGTTTGATGCATATGAGAAGAAATTCACTGAACTTTCAAAGTTCACTGCTTCTCTGGTTGCAACAGAAGAAGAAAAATGTAGACGTCTAGAAGATGGTATGCATATTGATTTAAAGGAAATGGTATCAGCCACGGGATATACTGATTATGCAAAATTAGTGGAGGCTGCTCGTAGGGCTGAACGAGTGGTGATAGAAAGAAGAAAGTGCAATGATCATGGAAAGAAAAGGCTTGCAGATAGACCCCTATGGAGAGGAAACATGAACAAAGAAACAAGAATAGCTGGGAATTCAAGGCAAGATAATAGATCAGCTCCTAGAGTACAAGGGAATCAAACAAATAGATATAGAGTTGGGGCTTCTGAAAACAGAACTCTTTCTTTTCCACAATGTACAAACTGTGGAAAGTATCATCCAGAACTTGCCACAAGGGGACCACCGGGTGTTATCAATGTGGCGAGATAGGCCACATTCGTCAGAATTGTCCTGCACTTGTCCAAGGCCGTCGGGTTATGGGAAGACCAGCACAAAATGAAAATCGTGATATTGGTGTACGTCGTCCTCCACCTGTAAGGGAACAAAATAAAAGTAATACACAGAAGAGATCAAACCAGAGAGAGGGAAAAGCTTTTGCCATGACCTTAGAGGAGGCCATATCTGCAGACGATGTTGTATCAGGTACCACTATTATTTTTGGTAAAAGTGCACATACTCTTACTGATTCTGGTGCAAGTCATTCTTTTATTTCACAAAGATTCTCCCTACATGCTGATAAAGTTACAAGTACTCTCAAGCATGCTTTAGCAATTTCCTTGCCTAAGGGAGAACCAGAAATTATTAGGGATGTCCTCCTAAATTGTTTGGTAAAGATAGGAGAAAATTTTATTGAAGTAGACCTGATTCCTATGGAGATAAAGGAATTTGATGCTATCACAGGAATGTATTGCTTAAGTGCATATCATGCTCTTCTAGACTGTCATAAGAAGCATGTTACTTTTAGAAAACCCGACGATGTCGAATTCACTTTCTATGGAGAAAGAAGGATATATCCTACCCATGTCATCTCCTGTCTCTTAGCCCAGAAGTTGATAAGAAAGGGATATTCCACTTATATTGCTTACGTGTTTAATACTAAGGCAGAAGCAGCCAGTTTAGAAAATATCTCTGTGGTGAAGGAATTTCCAGAGGTGTTTCCAAATGAACTACCAGGAATTCCTCCTGATAGGGAAATTGAATTCACTATTGATCTCATTCCGGATACCAATCCAATTGCCTTAGCTCCTTACAGAATGGCCCCAGCTGAACTTAAAGAACTCAAAACTCAATTGCAGGAATTGACAGATAAGGGATTTATACAGTCCAATATGTCACCTTAGGGTGCTCCAGTTCTATTTGTCAAAAAGAAAGATGGTTCCATGAGACTTTGTATAGATTACAGGAGACTAAACAGAGTGACTGTTCGCAATAACTATCCTCTGCCAAGAATAGATGACTTATTTGACCAATTACAAGGGGCCTCTGTATTTTCCAAGATTGATTTGAGATCTGGCTATCATCAGTTAAAGATTAGAGGAGAAGATGTCCCTAAAACTGCATTCTGAACCCGATATGGGCATTATTAATTCCTAGTAATGCCTTTTGGATTGACAAATGCCCCAGCTGCTTTTATGGACTTGATGAATAGGGTTTTTCGTCCATATCTGGACAAATTCGTGATCGTATTTATTGATGATATTCTCGTATATTCTAAAACAGAGGAAGAACATAGAGAACACTTGAGAATTGTACTTCAAACTCTGAAGGAACACCGATTATATGCAAAGTTTGATAAATGTGAGTTTTGGTTGAAGAAGGTTGCATTTCTAGGCCATGTCATATCTGGAGAAGGAATAACAGTAGATCCATCAAAGATAGAAGCAGTTCTTAGATGGGAACGACCGATAAATGCATCAGAAATCCGACGTTTCCTTGGATTAGCTGGGTATTATCGAAGATTTGTTGAAAACTTTTCTAGAATTGCCGCACCATTGACAAGGTTAACTAGGAAGAATGTGAAGTATAGTTGGGACGATGAATGCGAGAAAAGTTTTAAGGAACTCAAGAGTCATCTCACCTCAGCACCTATACTTAGCCTTCCTTCAGGGAAAGGTAATTATGTAATCTATAGCGATGCCTCAAGACAAGGGCTGGGATGCGTCTTGATGCAGAATGATAAAGTGATTGCTTATGCCTCTAGACCGCTAAAACAACATGAGTTAAATTACCCAACTCATTACCTTGAGTTAGCTGCTATAATATTTGCCTTAAAAATCTGGAGACACTACCTATATGGAGAAACTTGTCGAATCTTTACGGATCATAAGAGTTTGAAATATATTTTCTCTCAGAAAGAGTTGAATCTAAGGCAAAGAAGATGGTTAGAGCTAATTAAAGATTATGATTGTTCCATAGAATATCACCCGGGGAAAGCCAATGTCGTAGCTGATGCTCTCAGTAGAAAGTCTAAGGGTCGGTTATCTCACTTAAAAGGGGAATATTATCAGTTGAAAGAGTTACATGCAATGTTAACCATAGATAGCTCTGGAACCCTATTAGCATCCTTACAAGTGAGACCCATATTATATGATAAAATCAAGGAGGCACAAGTCCATGATTCTGAAATCATTAGAATGATTGAGAAGATTAAGGGAGGAGATGAAGCCGGGTATACAATAGATAGTCAAGGGGTTTTATTCTTTAAAGGAAGATTATGTGTTCCGAGGAATTCTGATATAAAGACTGAGATTCTGGAAGAGGCACATAACTCCATGTATACTATGCATCCAGGAAGTACTAAGATGTATAGGACACTTAAGAACTACTATTGGTGGTCTGGCATGAAGAGAGAGATTGCAGAGTATGTTTCTAGATGTCCTATATGCCAACAAACAAAACCGGAGCGTTTGAGACCTGCGGGGACATTACAGCCACTTCCAATACCAGAATGGAAATGGGAACACATCACTATAGATTTTGTTACAGGATTTCCATGGACCCGTCGAGGTCACAATGCAATATGGGTCATAGTAGACAGATTAACTAAGTCAGCACATTTCTTAGCCATTAACATGACATACAGTCTAGACCGCTTGAGAAAGATCTTTGTTAATGAGATAGTTAGCCGTCATGGGGCTCCTGTGTCAATTGTATCTGATAGAGATCCACGATTTACTTCTAAGCTATGGCCAAGCTTACATAAAGCTATGGGAACGAAGTTAGCATTTAGTACAGCCTTTCATCCTCAAACAGATGGCCAATCAGAACGAACTATCCAGACTCTAGAAGACATGCTTAGAGCCTGTGCACTGAGCTTTAAAGAAAGCTGGGATGAACATCCCTCACTTATAGAGTTTGCATATAATAACAGCTATCATGCTAGTATTGGGATGGCACCATATGAAGCCTTGTATGGTAGACCCTGTAGAATACCTATATGTTGGAGTGAAGTTGGAGAAGGGAAATTGGTTCAACCTGAACTAATACAAAGCACGATAGAAAAAGTTGAGGAAATCAAGAGATGCTTAAAGGCAGCGCAAAGCAGACAGAAAAGTTATGCAGATAAGTGAAGGAGAGACTTAGAATTTCAAGTGGGAGATCATGTGTTTCTAAAAGTTTCTCCATGGAAAGGCCTAATTAGATTCGGGAAGCTAGGGAAACTAAGTCCAAGATACATTGGCCCTTACGAGATTATTGAGAGAATCGGCAGTGTAGCTTATCGTCTTCGACTTCCAGCAGAACTAGCAAGGATACATGATGTCTTTCATGTCTCCACACTTCGGAAGTTTATTCCAGACCCAACCCATATGATACAACCTCAAGATATTCAATTGAAGGAAGATCTGTCATACGAGGAGGTTCCTGTGGAAATTCTAGATTATAAAGTACAAGAGCTTCGTACAAAGAATATTCCTTTAGTCAAAGTTTTATGGAGGAGTCATGCAATAGAAGAAGCCACATGGGAACGAGAGGAAGAAATGAGATCCCAATATCCCCACTTATTTTCAAGCTAGTAAAGGTACTTAAATTTCGAGGACGAAATTTATTGCAAGTAGGGGAGAATTGCAATATGCATTTTGTACACTATGCCTTTGAATGTTATCAAGTGTTATTTCAAGGAAATATTGGATTGATAGTGTTCACACTTTATAGATACCATAGTCAATAGATTCGCCTTGATGTAATGATTTCATTGAAACTTGTTGTGTTTATATCAGATACCATTTTGTATAAAAATAGACATCAAAAGGTTCTATGAATTGTGTAGCACCTCACAATATAGTACCACATCTAGTAATCTAGAATTTAGATAGTACCTTATAAGTAGTAGAAGCCACTACTTGCATAGTGCCTATAATGTTATAGATTTATACTCATTAGCCATAATCACATCATTAAGACTAATTAAGCATGATTAGTGCTAATTACCCGTCATTAGTGATAATTAAGCGTCATTAGCATAGATTTATACTCATTAGCCATAATCACATCATTAAGATTAATTAAGCATGATTAGTGCTAATTACCCGTCGTTAGTGATAATTAAGCGTCATTAGCAAGAGTAGGACACATGGAGTGGAAATCATGAGACACGTGTCGTTTTATAGTCAGGACAAGTGTCAAAACCTCAGTAGTGCCATGTGTCATTGTCCTGAGACTAACACATGTCATGGTGTAGTCTTTTGCTTGGGCAACAAGTAAACTCGTGGATAAGGCAAGCCTATTACTTAGGCAACAAGTTTCCTTATGATTATGCCATGTGCCATGCCATGTGTCTTCATACATGGATAAGGGACACATGAACCTCCCTTACATGTTGACACATGTCACACATGTAAAGGGGGTGGAGGCCTATAAATACCATGACCCCCCATAGTCCTCCCCACTTCATTCACGCCCATCACTCCACCTTAGAGCCGCAAGGCCGCCGAGCTTGCGGGAGGAGCACGAGAGGAGCACGGCGAAGCCCTGTCGGTGATCGAGAGCGTTTTCAAAAGTCGTAACGAAGTTCTGTCCGCATCAAGCCGTAGTACTGAAATCTACGACGACTATAGGGGGGGATTTCACTAAAGAAGGTGATTCGGACTCAAGCTAGATAGCATTCAGGTGAGGGATTCTCAAGCGCTATTTTAAGCACTAGTCTTTAGCTTTTATGCATGATTTTGAATAGCAAGTATGAAATCGTGATTTCTAAAGCTTTTATGCATGAATTACAAGTACCATACGGTTGAGATGAAATCTGGGCTTCAGATTGTATTTCAGACGTCGTTTCACGAGTTTTATCTTGATAACACATTTTTAAGCATTTGGTTCTTGATGGAACACGAGACATAAGTTTTACTGCTTAGATATGAGTTTTATATAAAGAATTATGTTTTGCACGGTTTCTATGCATGATGGATCGATTTTCGAATTCTTAAATAAATTCTACTTGTCAGAATATGTATGTTATGTCAAAAGTGTTTTATGTTCATGAATTAGCTGTTATGAGCTTGAAATAGCAAGTTTACGGTTTATTAGTGACAAGAAAAGGATCAGAATAAGAAGATAAGCACCACAGTAGCTCTTTTATACAAATCATGAACTAGCCATTAGATATGGTGATGTCATTAGATATGACCCTGAAACCGCCATTAGATATGGCAAACCATTAGATATGGTATCAAGAGGACTTTGGGTCCGCATTCTGTATACATATAGGCTTTGGGCCGTATGCAGCGTGTTTTTGGTCTTTGGGACCGTCTGCGCGTATGACTTAGCTTTGTTTCAGCGTTCATGAGTCAATACATTAGCCACAGTGGTGATTAGTACAAACAGCTTGATAGTGATGATTATGTTTCAGTTTATCTGCCTTTGAAGTGATTTCAGCATTTATTTGCAAATCTAGCATGTTGTTATATGTTTACTGGCATAAAGTCTCTTTTTTCAGGATATTTCAAAGTTATCAGCATAAATTTTGGCATACTGCTCATATTTCAACTTTTAGTTATATGTAAAAAGCTTGAGATCCTTTCACTGGGTCTAAGCTCATAAATGGGTTTAGACTCATCCCGTTATATTATATTATGTACAGATCAACAAAATCACGACTAGCAGTGGAAAGGACAGCTAGGAGGAGGTGGCTTTTGGTTTTCGTGGTTTTTGTACAGTCTGTTGTTTTGTAAGGAGTTGTAATAGATAGAACTTGTGTAAGACACTTCTTGGTGTTGTGAACTTGAAATACGAAGATGTTATGTTTTATGAGATTACCACATGTGTACTCTGAGGAAAAAAAACAAAGCAGAAAGATCTCTGTCGCGGCACGTACCGGTTAGCGGGACGGGTCGTGACAGATAATAACATGAAAACTCTGAGAATCGAACATGCTTTGATACCATGTTAAGAAAATAAACTTGCGGAAGCATAACATGGAAAAAGAATAAACAGTAAAGAACGCAGGATTTAACGTGGAACCCTACTCCGTGAGGAGCGGGATGAAACCACACGAGAAGCCCTCAAAGGGGGATATGCTTCATTTCTTTTCTCAATGAGTAGAGGAGGTCTAGGGCTCCTTATATAGCCCCTCCAGAGCCTCTAAATCCCACCACTAGGCGGTGTGGGACTAAACATTGGATGTGGTAAATGGATCTTCTCCAGGATCCATTTACCCTGCTACAACTCAATATGTCACACTACCAAATACTCTAATAAAAACGTTTCATCAACAACACAAACAAGTACATTGATTACCTCTTGAAGCATGCCAGTGATTGTGTCTCTAAACGAAGAGACCTCCTATCTCATGTCCGATTCAACATAGGTCGCACTTGTTGGTGCATGGATGAGACACATGCTTCACACAATCCAAGTTGATGATCCAAAGGAGTATCCTGATTTCATCTCATAAAATCTAGCACCTTCTTCGTGAGCAAGAAGCACTGAATATAGAAGAGATCCATGAGCAGTCCATCCAACAGCATAAGAGCATCGTGACGACTTCAAGTCTCTTTAGGTCAACAATATGGACTGCCACAATGTTAAGAGAGAGAGAGAGTGGGCATGTATGAGAATATGGAGAGAGATAGAGAGAGTTATTGATCATGCAATTTATGTACTAGAAAAATCTAAGGCTACCCTCCCTTTTATGCTAAATTGGATGTTCAATTATCTCAATCCATGTGCACATGAAATCAATGGTTTAAATTGCTTGGTGCTTTCACTCAATGGCCATGATTTTTATTGCATAAATTTGCAACAACAAATTATTAATTTAAAATAAATTGAAATTATTGCAAATAAGATATTACACATCCCATTTAATTCAAATAAATTTTACGTGGAAATAAAGGAAAGAGGACTATCCTCCTTCCTTAATGGAGTGGACACCTCACATGGAGCAGGAGTCCATGGTCATCCATCCTAAAAATGGGAAGGTGGCTCTCCTTTTCCTAATTTGTGAGATCTTATATCTCTCCAAAATTCCAATTGTGCAAAATCATTTGCTTATTTATTATTCATAAAAATAATTCCAAATTATTTTGTTATAATTTCAATCATGCAATTGATAAATTGTGAATCATATTCACACATCCAAAATAAAATATAAACTGCATTTACAATGAATTGACAAATGAGAATCCAATTCACATCAATATTTAATTCATAAATATTATATACAAATAACTCTCTCTAATATATCATAAATCACATTTATAATTATTATGTTGAAGATGGATAGTGATATCCATATTAATCATGCCCGTTATAATTAAATCATATTTAATTATCTTGGATGACTATTTTATGTGTCCAAATAATATGAATCATTTCCATATTATTCATAATAATTAAATCATATTTAATTATCAATTCTTATCAATGCTTAGATACATTATAAATAATATAATTATTGTAGAACTCTTTCAAGAATAACGTGCTTTATTCGTGGATACATGGAGATAAGGACATGACGATTGTACATTCCATGTATAATGATTTGGATATTGAGATCATATCTCAAATCCAGATCTTGAGGACCTCTCATAGATGTTTGATGAAATCAAACTGTAAATATGATCTTCTCATTGCATCTGAATCACATTCAGATCAACGTCCTACTTTTGGACTAAGTTTATTTTAATGATATATTGAGAGGAATCGCTAAAATCCAAACATGTTTCATCACTCCCTTGGAATGGAAGTGTCACAGTTATACAATTGTTTATGATCACATAACCCTTGCGTAATTCTAATATCAGTACATTCAGCATATTGGAAGACCTAGAATAAATATAAAGTTTTAGATCACATTTGAAATATCTCCTTCATTATTTTATCATTAAGTTTCTCATTTTATCATTGGGAGTTGGTATTGATCATATACTTTCCAAAAGCATATATCATACCTAGGTGTCGATCATATACTTTCCAAAAGCATATTATATACCTGCAAATTCAGTCAAGCATCTAAATAGAGAAGACCATGTATGGAATTTGATTCCAATATCTCAAGAGTGAGCTCAATTCTTAAGGATTAGTAATGAAATTGTTTGATATGTTTGAGAGATCATATTACTCATATGTCCTTGTATGCACATGAGCTTGCTAGTGTATAGACCTTGAATAGGTCACTGACGAGCCCGCAAAAGCCGCGTTAAGAAATCGTTTTAATCGTTCGTGCGTGAAGAGTAATGAATGTCGTTCGTTGTAGGCGGCGATCGGAGACAGTCAAGAAATAACCACAATTTTTAAGCAAATTTAATCAAGTGGTTTTTATGTTTATTTTACTTGGGCAAGTCCCAAGGTCGATCACAAGGAGGCAAAGGAACAACCTAGATTAATGTCTATCCAATTTTGAGTTCGGTTTTCAAGGCGGTCTTTTTTTTTTGGAATTTTTCAATGCAATATAAGATGCAAAATGCAAGTTCGGCCTATTTTAGGGACTAAAATATAAATTTCAATCAAACCATGTCCGAAAAATACGAAACTTGGCCACAATGTAAATGACGATGAGATGAGTGCACTGTAATTTTTTTGGAATTTTTAGATGAAATATGATTTTTTTATGAATTTTTAAATGCAAACAGAATGATTTTCAATATTTAATTATAATAAATATTAAACTTATTTATTTTCAAGAGATAAAATTATCTAAGATCTATCACTAAGTGATGGATCTTAGAAAAATCCTAAACCTTGAAAATGTGGGGTATAATACCTATTAAAAATCAAACATTGAAATGCACAAAATGATTTTTACAGAGCGAATGATGCATGCAAATGCAAATCTTTTTGGGCACAATGTTAAGAATAATCAACTCTACAATATGTGATTTTTCGGGGATTTTTAGAGCAACAATTAATCAACTATGAATTTAGAGCAAGAAATGGGTAAAATACGCCAATTTTCACAAAACAATTATTTATTAATTAACCGTCCGTCACAAAAATACCCACAATATGTCAAAGTGTAGAGAATTAATTAACCAACATCATGCTATTTTTGGATTAATAAAATAATGTAGAGAGAAGGTCAAAAACTAAGGGGGAACACAGGGGGGTAATTGCAATAAATATAAATAACTAAATAAAAATAAAAGTGCAGACGGGGACCTATATGTAATTACCAGTAGTTCGAGGGTCTTTATTGCAATTTTCACAGAGAGGCACGTGCCCAGCACGTGCCCTCTGATCTTGGACTGGAATGGAAATAAGGGAACTTCGGAGGGGCTGTCTGCAATTTACCCAACGTCACGTGCAAGGAACGTGACTTGGGGTGGAGTGCTGAGGAAGTTTCCCCACGCACGTGCGGGGGACCTCGGGCCCTACGCCCGGCGGTCGAAGGCGGAGTGGCGGGGGCCCGGCGGAGGCTTGCTGTGGAGGAGCTTTAGTGGCGCGGTGTGGAGGCCCAGCCCCTCCTGGCGGAGCTGCGGCCGAGGTGCGCCTGGCTGTTGGTGGAGAGCACTTGGACGGTGGCAGTGAAGCGAGTAGGCTGGCGGAGGCAGCGGAGGTCGGCCCCTCCTGGCAGGACGAAGGCGTTGCGGAGGAGCTCCAGGTACGGCGGAGTCGAAGAAGATGGCGTTGGCGGAGGAGCTCCAGGCAGAGGCGGATGGCCGGGGGGCGTAGCTTCGTGCGGAAGTTGAAGGTCGGAGATGATGGAGCGTCGAAGTCGATGAAGATGGTGAACGTCGTTGGCGTCGTCGTGGGCTCAACGACCCGAGGTCGGAGCAGAAACAGAAAGAGAGCGGCGGCAGAGCCGCTTCTGCAACGAGGGCTGGGGGGCCCTTGGATCTCGCCGCGAAGTCGCCGTGGCCGGGCTGTCACCACCGGCTTGGCCTGGAAAGAAGGTATATCGGCGGATGAAAGTCTTGGGGGGGGGGGGTCGCCGGGGCTCTTTTATAGAGAGAGGCAGGCGGCCGGTGGTTGCGGAGGTGGACGAGGCGGCTGGCGGGAATGGCGGGGCCGGCGGTTGCGGAGGGCCGGTGCGAAGATCGGGGGAAGGGCGGCAGGCGCGAGAGGAGCGGGAGGTTGAAGGAGGGGTAGGGGCCGTTCGATCGACCGCTGATCGAACGGCCCAGACGCGGCCACGTGGCGGGAGCCTGGGGAAGGGGTGCGGCACGTGCGGAGCACGTACCTGGTGGCACGTGCAACGCACGTGCGGGTTATTTATTTTATTTTATTTTTTTATTTATTTTTTTTTTATAAAAAACGAGATTAAAAAATGCTAAAAATCGCTGACACGTGGCGGCCTCTAGGGCCGCCACGTGTCAGCACCAAAAAAATCCGAAAATAAAAGATTTCTAAAATCTATAAAAAAATAGCAAATGACCTCGAATCGAAAAAGTTCCTTCACGAAAAATGCTCGTCTCGACGAGATCTACAACTTTCATGGAGACATCAAAACCAAATTCGGTCAAATGTAAAAAGTGAATTTTTGGGGTATCCCATGTACATAGAATACATTGATTTTTTTGGTTTTCTAATTTTTTTGTCATTTTTAATCACGATAAAAATCAGGAAAAATATGGAAAACTCAAAGATAAATAAAAGACATCTAAATCTAATTTTTTTGGATTTTTATAAATTAAGAAAGTATATACATAAAATAAAGGTCATAAGACCGCGAAGTATACAATGTACAAAAGAGGCCCAAAACCCAACTTTCACATACGAGCTCCGATTCACTTGAACTTGGTCTTGTTTTGAAGGTAATTGAATGTGTATTAGTTAAAAAGTGAGTAGGATCAAATCGGACGCTGGATGGTGAAGATATGTGGCTTTTAGTCCGAAAAATCCTGAAACTAGGGTTTGGGTTTTTGGTCCACTTATTTGAGTTAATGTTTTTTTGTATTTTTTATTTATTCTTGTGAGTGATATGTACACAATGGAAGTGGTTTTGGGTTATTCGGAGTTAGCATGAAGGAGTTAAAAATAGGGGAAGTTAGGTTATTTACAGGTCAATTTGGGCTTGGATTTTTGGCTTCTTAAAATATGCAGAATTTAACGCTAAAATGCAATTCTTATGAAATCATGCCTGAATGCTAATTATGCGAAATAAATGCAGAAATGCAGTTGATTTTTAGGGACTTAAGCTTAATAAATGAGATTTAGAGTGATGAATCCGAGATTCATCAGTCACCAACCTATCGGTCTAGCAAATAGACATACTAAGACATATAGTAACACATGTGTCTCTGGTTAGAGGTTGTGTCTATATCATGACAATATACAACATAGTCTTAGTTATCTTGATCTCATTAAGTCAACCATATGACATAACTTACCCAACACCTCTGAATCTCTATTCATATGTAGAGAACATGTAGTAAGATGGTGGTCAGTTATGAACCTTTAGAAAAGCATTGCCATCTTCTTCTCATGCTAGTGATTCTTTCTTAACAATCATTTGATGGTGTTTAATGAGTCCTTAATCCAACTCTTTAGATATCATCCATGCAACATCCTATATGATTCATCCTCTGAATCAACAATTGTATGATCATTAAGATGACAATTAAACATAATGGAGTGAATTTCAATAACATTCATTACATAATGGCTTGTTGTGGGCTCACATGTACAATAATCTCCTACTTGCCCAAAGAGCCATTTAATGGGCTAATCTTTAAACAGACACTCATGTGCTAATCATAAGATATTTATAAAAATAGTTTTATAGGCTGACTACTCAATCTGTTCCTAAGAGACTATACCAAGTTCTTTTTGCAGATTTGCATATCCCCCAGTAACGGTGCTCACATCCAATGGAAACATTACATCTTATGCAAACAGTACTCAATCTTGTTAAAGTAGTGATGAATCTCAGATTCGTCAACCTAAATCACATTAATTAAGCTCAAATCCCTCAAAATCATTGGCATTTTTTCATTTATTTAGCATAATTAGAATTCATACATGTTTTTATAATAATTGCATTTTATCACTCATTTCAGCACAAAATAGGAAGCCAAAAATTATAGCTAAAATTCACCTGTAAATAGCCTAATTTCCATGATTTTTAACTAATTCATGCTAACTCCGAATGACCCAAAACTACTCCACTGGGTACATATCACAAACAAGAATAAATGAAAAATACAAAAAAATCATTATCCCGAATAAGTGGACCAAAAACCCAAACCCTAATACTAAAATTCCCAAACTAAAACTATCATATCTTCCCCATCCAGTGTCTGTTTTAATTCTACTCACTTTTGAACTAATTACATTCAATTACCTTCAAAACAAGACCATGTTCAAGTGAATCGGAGCTCGTATGTGAAACTTCGGTTTTGGGCCTCCTTTGTACATTTTGTATTTTAGCTGATTTTGACCTATTATTTTATGTACATAATTAATCTAGTTTTTATTTCTTTTTCATTTGTCTTATTTGATGAAAGTTTTATTAAAATGAGCAAAAATATAAATCCAAACTGAGCTTGAAATCAAAGAAACTAATTGAGTCCGAGTCTTCACTAACTGTTTGTTCAAAATTGGTCTTTTTCGTGTTTTATTTTATTTATTTTTTATTAATTAATAAAAATAAAAAAGATTAATGTGTATATATTTATATTTGATTTTATCATATTTTTTTGGATTTTTATTTGATTTAAAAATGACAAAAAAAAGTTATAAAACCCAAAAATTAAGGTATTCTATGTACATGGGATACCCCAAAAATATAACTTTATGCAAATCATCGATTTTGGTTTTGATGTGTTCATGAAAGTTGTACATCTCAGTGAGATGAGCAACTTTCATGAAGAAATGTTTTCAATCTGAGGTCGTTTGCTATTTCTTTTATATTTTTTAAAGTATTTATTTCTCAAATTTTGTGGGACTGACACGTGGCAGTTCCTGGAGCCGCCACGTGTCACTCAATTTTGGGCTTTTTAATTTTTGTTTTATAAAAAAAATTAAAAGGGCTCGCACGTGCCATCCATGCACGTGCCCTGCACGTGCATCGCTAGGCCCCTCACCCGGCGATGCATGTGCTCTCCACCCACCCTCATTTAACTGCCACGTGTCACAATTGTGGTTGTCCGATCTCGGTCGATCGGATGGCCACCGCTCGTCATCTTCCCCACTCACTTTCCCAATTCGAACCACCACCGGCTCCGCGATTCTCGCCGGACACCTCCTCCGTGTATCCTAGCCCTCCCCCTTGCATCGTGTCTTCTCCACAGATCTCGCGTCGTCGCACTCGAATCCCATCTCCGATCGCGATCTCCCCTCATCCCAAATCCCCAATCAAATTGCATCCCCGATCTTCCTCAAACCACCTCCTACTTCCATAGCCGACATCTCCACAACCAATAAAAATGCTCTACCACCTCCATGGAGCACCATCCGTCGATTTGCATCTTAACGTCTTTGCCGGTGGTGACAGCCGGCAAAGCCATCTTTCCCGGTGAGGTCTGAGCTCACCAGCTTGTTGCACTGCCGTTCCAGGCATACTGTCCCAGCTCTTTTCTTTGTCGAGCCAACGCCGCCATCTCCTCCGACGTTCTCCATCCACTCCGACGAGCTTCATCGATTTCAACGCCGCCTTCGTCTCCTACAACCTCCAACTACAGCCTCATCACCCCCACGACTTTAACAACCTCCAACTTCCACCGGTCGACGCCACGCCGTCTTCTTCCATCAACACAAAAGTTCCCCCGACCGCAGCTTCGCTTCATTAACATCGCCCCTTCTTCACCGACGAACTATCGCAGGGGGCGGTGCCTCTACACCATCACCAGCCAACGGTCAGGCACAAGCCTGAGGCCCTCCTCGCGTGCTACACACGTGAGAGAGGTAACTTTGCGAAAGAGCCCCCGACATCTCTCCAATTCGCGCAGAAGTCCAACTCAACATATTTATCACTCAACCCCCGCCGACTATTGGCCGGAGATTTTTGCAGAAACCCCCCACTTATCGGTATATCTATTTTAATTCTTTTTTTGTATATTCAAATATTGCATTTATACCCCTATCTTTCCCCTTTGTTTTAGATAGCTACATTGCATATTTTTATTATCCAAAAATATCATTTTGTTCCTCTCTTAGTTCTCTCCACCTTGATATACTGCAGACATTTTTGTGATCAATGGTTAATTCATAATTAATGATTTTGTGGAAATTGCATACTTTTCCCATTTTGTGCTCTAATTTTTATAATCGATTAACCGTTGCTCCAAAAGTTGCTGAAAAATCAGGATTGTAGAATTAATTGTGATTAACATTGTTCCAAAAAGAATTGCATTTGCATGCAAAGTTTGCCTTGTAAAAATCATTTTGCATATTTCAATATTTGATATTTAATAGGTATTAAATTTCATATTTTCGAGGTTTAGGATTTTTCTGAGATCCATCAATTAGTCATAGATCTTGGATAATTTTATCCCTTGAAAATAATTAGGTTTAGTATTTATTATAATTAAATATTGAAATTCACTCTTTTTGCATTTAAAAATTCAAAAAAAATCCATCTTGCATCCAAAAATTCCCAAAAATTACATTGCATTCATTTCATCATAATTATAATTTTATCCAAGCTTCATATTTTTCGGACATTGTTTAATTGACATTTTCATTTTTAATCTCTAAAATAGGTTAAAATTGCATTTTGCATCCTTAATTGCATTTAAAATTACAACAAAATAGACCGCCTCGAAAACCACACACGAACTTTAATTGACATAATTCTAGGTTGTTCATTTGCCTTCTTGTGTTCTACCTTGGGACTTGCCCAAGTAAAATAAAGAAAAAAATGCATCAATTAAAATTGACTAAATAATTGTGGTTATTTCTTGACCGATTCCGATTGCCGCCAACAACGAAACGACACATTATTTTTAACGCATGATAATACACGACGTTATTTAACTAGTGCAATCTCAAAATCGTCAGATGGCGCCATTGCCGGGGAGGAAAACGACTTAGTTTTTTTTGTCTAACAATTTTTATTCAGTTTTTCGCATTCGGGTAGTCTGAACCCCGAATTTTCATTGTAATTCCATTTTTTTCCAGCATTTTTTCTTGTTTTTATTTTTGAGTAACTCTCTTACATCATATCTCTTATTTTTCTTGTGAGGTATCCGGCTTACGTGGAGTGATTTTCTCAAGAATCGACGCATCTTCACCAACTTCTGAAAGCCATATTAAAAATTAAGATCGAGTTAAGTCATGAGAGAGCGTAGAGTCTATGATTTTATTTTCTAGAATTTTTAAATTTCTGTAATTAATTGTTCATTTATAGCGTTGTCCGTTTGGACTCTCGCATGCGTAAAAGACCTTTCACTCTTTCTGTGGTGTGTCGTATCCTGTTTCACTCTTAAAGGATATTGTGAATCCTCAAGCGCATCACGGAAGTGTGTTGAATGCATCGTATGCAATCGGAGCAACTAGTCGTACTAGATGCTAGAGGCGGCGGAAATTAAAATTTTTAAAACTAAAGATGAAACCACATGATCACGAGAACACTTCTCGGATCGTTTCATCAAACCACAAAGTATAAGCAATACCTCTTGAAGCGTGGTTGCGATCGTGAGATCCCAAAGTAGAGATCCTCCTGTTTCAAGTCCTATCCACGAAGAACACACCTGCGGGCACGATGATGAGTCGCGTGCGTCCCGCAATCCTCGATGAAGATCCAAGCAATGGATCCCCTGATTTCATCAAACGAACGTCTTCCTTTAGAGTAAGAAAACTCCAAAGAAGAAGGAGATCCTCGAGTCGTCGAAGAAGAAGCCGAGAGTCTCTCCTTTCTCAACACAAGATGGACGGCCATCTTTTGGAGGAGAGAAAGAGAGAGGGTGAGAATATGAGAGAGAGAGAGAGTTGTAACCTTGTACAACTTCTAATGATGTGCCTTGAAAGGCTACCCTAGCCCTCCTTTTATATTAGTTTAGGATCCAATGGATCTCAATCCATGGGACACATAGATCCAACGGCCAGGCTTGGTCTATGCAAAATCAATGGCTATGATTGTTGTTTGTTAAAACCAACAACATTTATTTATAATTAAATTAAATATATGCTGCAACATTATCAACAAAATTTAATTTAACATAAATCAATTAAGTAAGAGATTTATCAATGTAACGCCCCACCTAGACGGGGCGCATCTCAACACCCATTCACATTATTACCCAACAACAGTCTTAAACAACCTGCATGATATACCATTTATACAAAAAAACATAGGAAGGAAAATCTAAGTTTTCATTGATAACAAAAGTCCACATAGGAATAGCAATAATCCTCAGAGTCTCTTTATTACATCATAAATACTTGGAAATGAAAGATAGCACAACTACTAAGAAACTAGTCCTCAACCTTAACCACGTCCTGCAGATGCACCACCAAAGATATGAGCCTTTGTCTCCTGCTCTACACTTCCTGTTGGATTTCCAAAGAATGTAACTCATGAGTCAACTGACTCAGTAAGGATAAAATAACTTATAAATCAAGAGAGAGTATAGGTAGGCAATGCAAATGCAGTAACTTAACGAGTTTAGAAGAGAACATTCTAAAAGCATCTAGCATTATACAATCACTTATATTCTAGGCCTCATACACATATGCAATCAAAACCAATTCTTTGACATATCTATATTCATATTCTCATTTACTTATCCCGGACTCGCTTGTCAAAGGAGAAAGCCTGCACTAGGGATGAAGTCTGCAACACTCCATTCATAGTGCAATCTAAAACCTGTGCGCAAACGCGATCCTTCAGCTAGTCTAGTTGGTAGTACTCTGACACTCGAGACAGGGGGCACCTAGCCCAAAGAGTCGTAACTTTGTCAATCGAGTCTGCCGGAGGAGTCTCGCTCGCTCCAAAAAAAATGCCACAAAAATGGATCCGTACAGTGTGATGCCCTCATGCATCCACCTCAATTCCACCAGAGTAACTACCAGCACCCCACTCTGTGATGCTCCTTGAGTGGGGATGACTCACTGTCGGCTCAGCCGGACTACAAGGGTGTGCACCCACCATGTAGTATTAATCACAAAGGCTAATGAGTGAATATGTATAATTCAGAAGAATTATAACAAAATTTTCAGAGTTAATCATCATTTCTTGGTATTAGATTAACGATATGTTTATATTGATATTTGCAACCACAAACCACTCCACTAGCATTCAATAAAAAGCATAATCGTGAGTATTTAACATCACCTTAGCATGTTATATTCCAGAAACTAGGTTAATTAAGCAATATGTAGGGAACCTTTTCGGCACTAGTCGTACCCCATTGTTGCAGCTAGGCAAAGAAAATTGATGATTGATTAAAAGCTCTACCTCCTAAATATCCAACAATATATAATCAAGCAGTATGATCAAACATAGTCAATATACATAGTTTTAAAAGGAGAGTAATGTATTAAGGAATTATACAACACACACAAAATCAAGGAAAAAAAACTATAGTGTTAACTAAAGTACTAAATCCAGTATAGTGAGATAAAAGCTTGGTTTTATTATATCCGAAACAGATACTTAACAGTGACCAATTTATCAAAACAAACAATACAACTCTACCTACAGACACCCCTGTGTACTAGAATTTAGCAACTATGGATCCAACCCCATGGATTTATTCAACACTTAAATTATACAATATTTAAGCATGAATTGGTGTGGCCCAAGTTATCTTTGCACCCGACATTAACCAAAAAAAACTTAACTTAACTTGTACGTTGGGAAAAGAAAACTACGGCAAAGCTAAAAATAGGAAAAGTGACTTGGTCAAATATTTAGTTTCTAACAATCAAAATTTCAAAATTGATAACCAATTAATGATGTAACTTGCGGTCCTCAAAGAATTTGCTCGTAGGGCATAATGCATTGTTCAACTCCCAATTATAAGAAAACGGATACATCCTATATTATTTTATCCATACCATACCAGTGCCTATTCTCAACAATAAATATAGATTATTATCATCACAGTACAATATTTCTACGATAATTAACATATTAAAATAACCATGTTTATAAATCATGCTTGGGAACGAGTACTCATTTCTATCGACATGGATATGTATTATAGAGAGGGATCACCCATATAATAAAGCCAAAGTTGAATCCACGCAGATGTCATGTTGGTGATGAGAAAATAATGTATTTTGCATATGATATAATTTTGAAAGATTTATTAGGACATACTCTTGGTGTACCAACAGCAAAAGACGATCCTTGGGGTAGGATCAAATCGGCATATATTTATACTCCCCAATAACAATCTCCAAATCAAGGGAGAGAGTTAAGATCCGTTACCTATGCTCGTGCACGCCTTTGATCCACGTGCTCGATCGCCCGATCACCAATCCGATGAGAGGGCTGCCTTTCCCTTGCGATGGCCTTCCTCGTCTTCTTCTTGTCTCGAAGCTACGGAGCTTGCACCATTATCCTTTTGGCTCTCTAGAGAAGGAGATGGAGCAAGATAAGAGAATGACTTGGGAAGGAAAAAAGGGTGGATTAGGGTTTGGAAAAGGAGTAGGAATGAGGGAAGATAAAGGGTGTGGGTCTTTATATAGTTGGGGATTAAAACATTAGTTTTAGAAACCCTAAAACAACCCTAATTCGAAAATAATTAACCAAAACCCGTAACCCTTAATTCCCTCAAAAACCATGACCCCTCTTCACTAAAACAGGCATATCTCCCACATCCGGACTCGGAATTTTGCATTTTTGGACTCATTGGAAAGCTTGCGACGTAACGCTTCTTTCGAGTACAATATTGAATAGGTTTTAAAGCTTCAGAAAAATCCGAAAATTACGGGGTGTTACATCATAACAACCTTAAAAACAGTCTCGTCCCCGAGACTTAGGATGTAAAAGGTGTAATATAACAACCTTAAAAGGTTGGATCCTATCGCGCAAAAGATAACAACCTTAAAAAGGATGAAAGTAGCTTATAAATTACCTTCAAAAAGGTATGGGTAGTCCCGTCGCATCTCCGCCTCAGGTTCCCAGGTGGCCTCCTCAGAGTTGTGTCGTTGCCAAAGGATCTTCACCAAGGGTATCTCCTTGTGCCTTAACTTCTTCACTGAACGATCGATGATCCGAACTGGTTCCTCCGGATAACTCAGATTAGTATCCACATGAAGATCATCATAACTAATCACATGCGATGGATCATGCACATATTTTCTCAAGTTGGAGATATGAAAAACATCATGCACACCGGTAAGGTGAGGAGGAAGAGCAATCCTGTACGCAACTTTACCAATCTTGTCGAGAATCTCGAACGGTCCGACAAACCGTGGTGCTAATTTTCCCTTCACTCCAAACCGCTGAACTCCCTTCATGGGGGAAACTCTCAAGAAGACAAAATCTCCAACCTCAAAACTAAGATCAGTGCGTCGTCTATCGCTATAGCTCTTTTGCCTACTCTGTGCAGTAAGCAATTTCTTCCGAGCTATCTTGATTGCCTTAGCGGTCTCCTCCAAATACTCTACCTTATGTAGAAGGTTATGTCCAATCTCCTGCCAACTCAGAGGTGTAGAGCATCGTCTTCCATACAATGCTTCAAAAGGAGCCATACCTATGCTGGCATGGTAACTATTATTATACGTAAACTCTGCTAACGGCAAATGGTCTTTCCACGACCCTTTCCACTCCAGCACACATGCTCGAAGAAGATCCTCCAGTGTCTGAATTGTCCTCTCAGATTGTCCGTCGGTCTGAGGGTGGTAAGCAGAACTGAGGCATAGTTGTACTTCTAAGGAACTCATGAATTCCCTCCAGTGGTGAGAGGTGAACCTTGGATCACGATCAGATACAATCTGCTTAGGCAGCCCATGAAGTCTGACAATCTCCTTAATAAAGACCACTGCAAGCTATAAGGGAGTGCATGCCATACTCACAGGTATGAAATGTGCTGACTTAGTAAGCCTATCAACCACGACCCAGATGGCATCATGACTACTAGTGGTCTTAGGAAGACCCGTCACAAAATCCATAGATATACCCTCCCACTTCCACTCAGGAATAGGAAGGGATTGCAAAAGTCCAGGTGGCCTCTTATGCTCAGCCTTAATTTGCTGACATGTCAGGCATTTTGCCACAAAATTGGCCACATCCCTTCTCATTTTTCTTCCACCAAAAATTCTTTTTCAAATCCTTATACATCTTTGTGCCGCCAGGATGTATCGACAAACGTGAACTATGTGCCTCACGCATGATCTCTTCTCTCAATTGTACATCTGCTGGAACACACAATCGATTCCCATTTCGTAGCACACCATCTTGATAAGAAAAGCCAACTAAGGTTCCTGTGATAGCCTTCTCCTTGAGTCTCTGCATACTCAGGTCTTCCTGTTGCCCTAGGATGATTCGCTCAACTAACTCTGGACGAGAAGGGGATGGAACTATGACAGTCTCTCGACTACTCTGAAATGTATGCCAATCACTGAAAGCTGCAAGAAGATCCCATGCTTTATGCTGAGGACGAGATTCACTTGAATGAGGCCTACGACTAAGGGCATCAGCAACCACGTTCGCCTTACCAGGATGGTAAGAGATGGTGCACTCGTAATCCTTTAACAGATCCAGCCATCTCCTTTGCCTCATATTGAGCTCCTTCTGATCAAAAAGATGCTTGAGACTCTTGTGATCTGTGAAGATTTCGAAAGCAACACCATAAAGATAATGTCTCCACATTTTAAGAGCAAAGATAACTGCTGCCAGTTCCATATCATGAGTTGGGTAATTTTTCTCATGGGGCTTCAATTGTCTAGATCCATATGCAACAACCTTACCATGCTGCATCAAAACCGCACCCAGACCCTCCTTTGATGCATCGGTGTAAACCGTGAATCCGTCTGGGCCCGATGGAATTGTCAAGATGGGAGTTGTAGTGAGCCTTTCCTTCAGAGTCTGGAAGCTATTCTCACATTCTTCTGACCAAGCATATGGCATCTCTTTCTTGGTTAGTTGGGTGAGGGGAAGGGCAATCTGAGAAAATCCCTTCACAAACCGCCTGTAATAACCGGCTAAGCCAAGAAAGCTTCGGATCTCAGACACATTCTTCGGTCGTTCCCAACTAAGGACTGCTTCGATTTTTGCCGGATCCACCGACACTCCTGCACCTGAGATAACATGGCCTAAGAATGATACTTCTTGAAGCCAAAACTCACACTTACTAAACTTTGCATATAGCTTGTGCCTCCGTAAGGTCTCCAACACTGTCTGTAAGTGACTGCGATGCTCCTTCTCATCTCGAGAGTATATGAGGACATCGTCAATGAAAACTACAACAAAGCTGTCGAGGAAAGGCTGAAACACCCGATTCATCATGTCCATGAATGCTGCTGGGGCATTTGTTAAGCCAAAGGGCATCACCAAGAACTCATAGTGACCATATCTGGTTCTGAAGGCAGACTTTGGTATGTCCACATCCCGAATACGTAGTTGGTGATAACCAGACCGCAGATCAATCTTGGAGAAGATGGATGACCCTTGTAGCTGATCAAAGAGATCGTCAATGCGTGGCAAAGGGTAACGATTCTTGATTGTTACTTTATTCAACTGCCGATAATCTATACACATGCGCATAGATCCATCCTTTTTCTTAACAAAAAGGACAGGCGCTCCTCATGGAGATGTACTAGGGTGTATGAAACCCTTCTCCAGCAGTTCTTGTAACTGCACCTTGAGTTCCTTCAGCTCAGCTGGTGCCATCCAGTATGGTGTCATGGATATTGGTTGAGTTCCTGGAATGATAGAAATCTCAAACTCCGCCTCACGAGGTGGGGGAAGCCCAGGCAAATCTGCAGGAAATACATCCGGAAAGTTCTTTACTATTTCAACATCCTCTATTCCTTCCATGGGAGTTTGATTCCCAATGACGTGAGCAATAAATCCTTCACACCCTTGAGATAGCAGGCGATGAGCTTGCAATGCTGATATGCAGGTTACCCCTCTCGACGAGATGCTTCCATCAAATATGAATTCTTGTAGCTCATGAATACTGAAAATAATCTGTTTTTGGAAACAGTCTAAACATGCGTGGTGATTCTCAAGCCAGTCCATGCCGAGAATAACATCAAAATCCTCCATCTGAATAAGTAGCAAGTATGCCTCGAGCATATAACCTCCAATATAGACCGGGCAATCGGGAAACACCCGATGTACAACAAACACCTGACCTCCAGGTCCCTTAATAAGATAAGGGTCTGAAACCACAGTAGGCTCTCGACCTAAGGTATCCGCAAAACTCCATGACACGAAGGAATGAGATGCGCCCGAATCAAAAAGAGCATGAGCTGTAAAGTCGCCTACTGAAATCATACCTCGTACTACTGATCCCGAAGCATGTGCTTGCCCATCGGTGATGGCATGGAGTTGTCCTTCTCTTCGTGGCCCACTGGAACCTGTCGTGCCCCGAGTCTGGTTGGGATGTCCCCTGCCACCACGAGAGGTAGAACCACGTCCCTGGTGCTGCGGACGTCCCCCTCGTACAGTACCTCGCATCTGTGAAGCTCCCAACGGACAGTTGGACCTGATGTGCCCCTCTTGGTTGCATCGGTAACAAACACGTGCATCGGTTATGCTGTTCACCATAGGATGTACTGGTCGTGATGGCTCGGAAAGTGCTTTCCCCAAGGTAGGAGCTCCTCCATGCGCGGACCTGGTAGACATGCCATGCCGGTAGGGGTGGGTACGTTGTCCTCTTCGTGTTGTCGAACAATCATTACGAGTAGTCTTCCCATAAAAGCTCGATCCTCCTTGCCTGGTTTGCACTGACCTGCCTTCACGCAAGTCCTCTTCTACTCGTGATGCAGCATCAACCACTTCCTTCATAGTAACCAATCTAAGGGGTACTAGTCTCTCGCGAATTTCCTTACGGAGACCCCGAAAGAACTTGAATGCTTTGTCAGCCTTAGTCGGCACAGTGCTAGCAGCATACTTCAGCAACTCCGTGAACCTGTTTAGATAAGCAGTCACAGTCTTGTTCCCTTGCTCGAGTAGTGTGAACTCCATGCGGCGCTGCTCTAGCCAGTATTCCGGATAGAAATGCTCCCGGAACGCCTCAGTGAATTTCTCCCAAGTAACTGGCGTTGTAATCTGCGGCTCCATAGAACTCCACCATTCCTCAGCATAGCCTGCTAAGGAGTAAGTGGCAAGGGTAACCTTCTCCTCATCCGGTACATGTATGGTGCGAAATACCTTTTCCACACGCTTCAGCCACCTCTCTGCCACATCTGGGCTTGTATTACCCAGAAACTCCGGAACCTTCTCCTTGCGATATTTTGAAAATATGTCCTCTTGTCGCGGTGGCAGCGGCGAGGGGGGAGGAGGAGGAGGTGGTGGCGGTGGTGGATCACCGTCTCCCCCACCCATTCCAGACCCCCCTTCGGACGTAGATCTCGACAATCGCTCCTCGAGCATAAGCTGTCTCTGCTGCACATCCTGCAACATCGCCATCATCGCAGCCAATTGCTACGCAGTCTGATCCCTACGAGGCAGCATGATCTGCATGAGTAGACATAAAAAAAAGGAATTGTGATTAGATTCAAGAGAAGAGGTCATTTGTCAACCTTGATCATTTTTTTGACAGTAGTCAACAGACTACTTGTCTAATGTACAATGGTATTTCTCCTACCATACAGTTGTCTATGAATGATGGGGTAATTGGGCTCTGATACCAAATGTAACGCCCCACCTAGACGGGGCGCATCTCAACACCCATTCACATTATTACCCAACAACAGTCTTAAACAACCTGCATGATATACCATTTATACAAAAAAAACATAGGAAGGAAAATCTAAGTTTTCATTGATAACAAAAGTCCACATAGGAATAGCAATAATCCTCAGAGTCTCTTTATTACATCATAAATACTTGGAAATGAAAGATAGCACAACTACTAAGAAACTAGTCCTCAACCTTAACCACGTCCTGCAGATGCACCACCAAAGATATGAGCCTCTGTCTCCTGCTCTACACTTCCTGTTGGATTTCCAAAGAATGTAACTCATGAGTCAACTGACTCAGTAAGGATAAAATAACTTATAAATCAAGAGAGAGTATAGGTAGGCAATGCAAATGCAGTAACTTAACGAGTTTAGAAGAGAACATTCTAAAAGCATTTAGCATTATACAATCACTTATATTCTAGGCCTCATACACATATGCAATCAAAACCAATTCTTTGACATATCTATATTCATATTCTCATTTACTTATCCCGGACTCGCTCGTCAAAGGAGAAAGCCTGCACTAGGGATGAAGTCTGCAACACTCCATTCATAGTGCAATCTAAAACCTGTGCGCAAACGCGATCCTTCAGCTAGTCTAGTTGGTAGTACTCTGACACTCGAGACAGGGGGCACCTAGCCCAAAGAGTCGTAACTTTGTCAATCGAGTCTGCCGGAGGAGTCTCACTCGCTCCAAAAAAATGCCACAAAAATGGATCCGTACAATGTGATGCCCTCATGCATCCACCTCAATTCCACCAGAGTAACTACCAGCACCCCACTCTGTGATGCCCCTTGAGTGGGGATGACTCACTGTCGGCTCAACCGGACTACAAGGGTGTGCACCCACCATGTAGTATTAATCACAAAGGCTAATGAGTGAATATGTATAATTCAGAAGAATTATAACAAAATTTTCAGAGTTAATCATCATTTCTTGGTATTAGATTAACGATCTGTTTATATTGATATTTGCAACCACAAACCACTCCACTAGCATTCAATAAAAAGCATAATCGTGAGTATTCAACATCACCTTAGCATGTTATATTCCAGAAACTAGGTTAATTAAGCAATATGTAGGGAACCTTTTCGGCACTAGTCGTACCCCATTGTTGCAGCTAGGCAAAGAAAATTGATGATTGATTAAAAGCTCTACCTCCTAAATATCCAACAATATATAATCAAGCAGTATGATCAAACATAGACTCTTCAATATACATAGTTTTAAAAGGAGAGTAATGTATTAAGGAATTATACAACACACACAAAATCAAGGTAAAAAAACTATAGTGTTAACTAAAGTACTAAATCCAGTATAGTGAGATAAAAGCTTGGTTTTATTACATCCGAAACAGATACTTAACAGTGACCAATTTATCAAAACAAACAATACAACTCTACCTACAGACACCCCTGTGTACTAGAATTTAGCAACTATGGATCCAACCCCATGGATTTATTCAACACTTAAATTATACAATATTTAAGCATGAATTGGTGTGGCCCAAGTTATCTTTGCACCCGACATTAACCAAAAAAAACTTAACTTAACATGTACGTTGGGAAAAGAAAACTACGGCAAAGCTAAAAATAGGAAAAGTGACTTGGTCAAATATATAGTTTCTAACAATCAAAATTTCAAAATTGATAACCAATTAATGATGTAACTTGCGGTCCTCAAAGAATTTGCTCGTAGGGCATAATGCATTGTTCAACTCCCAATTATAAGAAAACGGATACATCCTATATTATTTTATCCATACCATACCAGTGCCTATTCTCAACAATAAATATAGATTATTATCATCACAGTACAATAATTCTACGATAATTAACATATTAAAAAAACCATGTTTATAAATCATGCTTGGGAACGAGTACTCATTTCTATCGACATGGATATGTATTATAGAGAGGGATAACCCATATAATAAAGCCAAAGTTGAATCCACACAGATGTCATGTTGGTGATGAGAAAATAATGTATTTTGCATATGATATTACTTTGAAAGATTTATTAGGACATACTCTTGGTGTACCAACAGCAAAAGACGATCCTTGGGGTAGGATCAAATCGGCATATATTTATACTCCCCAATAACAATCTCCAAATCAAGGGAGAGAGTTAAGATCCGTTACCTATGCTCGTGCACGCCTTTGATCCACGTGCTCGATCGCCCGATCACCAATCCGATGAGAGGGCTGCCTTTCCCTTGCGATGGCCTTCCTCGTCTTCTTCTTGTCTCGAAGCTACGGAGCTTGCACCATTATCCTTTTGGCTCTCTAGAGAAGGAGATGGAACAAGATAAGAGAATGACTTGGGAAGGAAGAAAGGGTGGATTAGGGTTTGGAAAAGGAGTAGGAATGAGGGAAGATAAAGGGTGTGGGTCTTTATATAGTTGGGGATTAAAACATTAGTTTTAGAAACCCTAAAACAACCCTAATTCGAAAATAATTAACCAAAACCCGTAACCCTTAATTCCCTCAAAAACCATGACCCCTCTTCACTAAAACAGGCATATCTCCCACATCCGGACTCGGAATTTCGCGTTTTTGGACTCGTTGGAAAGCTTGCGACGAGACGCTTCTTTCGAGTACAATATTGAATAGGTTTTAAAGCTTCAGAAAAATCCGAAAATTACGGGGTGTTACAATCAAGATAACAAAATGGAGATAATGTAGCCTCCTAAAATGGGGTGTCACCCATGACTACTTCATGGGTGACGCCACCTCATCAATGGTGGCTTATTATCTCCTTTTTATTATATCATATTATCTCTAAATAATTTGTGATAACTATTATCACAAACTTATTCACCAAATTAATTCCAAATTAATTTGTGAATATTTCAATCATGCCATTGAAAATATGTGAATCATATTCACATCCCAAACTGATTTGTAAATGACATTTCCAGTTAATTAACAAATGTGAATCCAATCCACATTTCATAATTAACAAATGTTATAACTAAATTTCTCTCTCTTGAATATGTGTATATCATATTTACAATACACAAATATTATGTATAATAATATCCACATTCTCTAATCCTTGATAATTAAATCCCATTTAATTATTTGGATAATCATTCTCACAATATGAATCATATTCATATTAAGCTTGATAATTAAATCTTATTTAATCATCAAGTTCTTCTTGCTTGGATATGTATTTCATCAAATGAATTATTCTAGACCCCTTTCAAGAATAATGTGCTTTCTCCGCAGATACTTGGAGATAAGGACAGGGCGATTGTATTGTTCCACGTATAGTGACTTGGATATTGAAATCTCATCTCAAATCCAGATCTTATGGACCTCCCACAGATGCTTGATTAAATTAAGACCGCAAATCTAATCTTCTCATTGCATCTGAATCACATTCAGACCAATGTCCAACACTTGGACTAAGATCAGATTGCTTCTCTGCTGAAAGGTGTCACTAAAATCCAGACCTGTTTCATCACTCCCTCGGAATGGAAGCATCATGGATATACAATTGTTTATGATCACATCACCCTCAGGTATTCCCAATACCTGTACATCCTGCATACTGGAAGACCCATGGTCAACCCGAAGATCAAGATCAATTTTACATTATCTTCTTCAGGGTTTGATCACAAAGTTTCTCATTTGATCATTGAGATTTGGTATCGATCATATACTTTCCAAAAGCATATATCATACCTAGGTCTTGATCATATACTTTCCAAAAGTATATATCAAACCTACAAATTCAGTCAAGCTTCCAAAGCGAGGCGACCGTGCACGGAATTTGATTCTTCTCAATATCTCATGAGTGAGCTCATGTCTTCTGGTTCAGTAGTGAACCTGTATGATCCCTTTGAGAGATCGTATTACTCATATGCCCTTATATGCACACCATCTCACCGGTGTATAGACCTTGGTTAGGTCATCAACCTATTGGTCTGTCAAATGTACACACTCAGACATATAGTAATACATCTGTCTCCGGTCAGAGGATGCGTGCCTTTGCTGTGACAACATTCAACATAGGACTTTGGTTATACCGATCTCGTTAAGTCAACCCGTTGACATAACTAATCGGACACCTCTGAATCTCTATTCCTATGCAGAGGACCTTCATCAAGAGGTCGGTCAGATATCAGCCTATGTGAGAAAGGATTTCCATCTCCTACTCAGGCTGGAGATCTCATCTTAACAATCATTTGACGGTGCTTGATGAGTCCTCAATCTAACCCTTTAGATATTCATCCAAGCACCAGCCTCTATGATTCAATAATTGAATCAACAGCTGTATGATCATTAAGATGGCCATGGTACATAACCCTAATTGGATAGAGGGACCTATTATGCAAATTATTTATTCCTCATTTCAGATCAGGGAATGATATTCGCAATAACATTTATTGCATAATGGCTTGCCGTGGGCTCACATGTCCAACAATCTCCCACTAGCCCAAAGAGCCATTAATGGGCTAATCATTTAAACCCACACTCATGTGACAATCATAGGCTATTTAGAAATAGCTAGGTAAGCTGATCAGTCACTCTGTTCCCAAAAGACTATGTCAAGTCCTTTTACGGCACTTGCATATCCCTAGATAACAGTGCTCGCATCCAATGCGAATGTTGCATCTTATGCAACGAATACTCAATCTTGATAAAGCAATTATAGTGTCCTTGACACTAATGCTCAATAATTATTACAACCAGTATTTCCATAATCCTTAACAGAATACCTTTATTCTGGGAGATCACTATCTCTCAAGGTATCCACAGTTAAGACCTTTTAGATCTCTATCTATAAAGTCTTAAGCTCTTGAAGATAAGACTTAGAGATCACCATCTCTAAAGCCTTGTCATCTCTGAAGATATCGTTATTATTGCAATCAAGTGTTTTCTCTCCATAGCAGGATTAGAAACACTTTACTACTCCCACTGCATGGCAGACATCTGGCTTTTATACACATCTGGCATACACGTAGCTTCTCGTAACTGATGCACAAGTGCAAGCAGTTCTAGCATTCACTTCCTCAACTCTTTGAGGTGCTATCCCTTTAGATAGGTCAGTACCAAATCTTTAGGAAAGGAAGCCTTTCTTGGAATTTCCAAGAATGGAATATGTCCAAGGTGTACTACAAATGTGACAGTCCCAATACCCTCTTTTCTTTGCTTCTGAACAACTTCATAACTAAGTTCTAAGAGGTAATCTTGAGATCATATCTCAAGGTATGGAATAGCCAGATCATAAAACACTTATTATCATACTTATATCATTCCAAATGATTAGGATATTATCTACATTTAGTACGATGAATACAATGGCACTCCCACTAAGATTCACACGGTTCATCAAAATTCTATCTGAAATCATAACGCTTATGATTTCGTCAAATCTGATGTTCCAACTAGAAGAAGCTTATTTGAGTCCATACACCTTGCTTTCCTCAACCATGAAGCCCTGGGGCTACTTCATGTGAATATCCTCAGAGAGGTATTCTTAGAGGAATGCAATCTTGACTTACATCTTGAAGATGCAATAGTCAAGCTGTGTAGCTAAGGTTAGCAACATTCTGATGATTTTAAGCATGGTTACCAAAGAGCAAGTCTCATTGCAAGCAATGTCTTCTCTTCCGGTGTGTAGCTTATGGCTATGAATCATGCTTTGAAGGTCTCTACCTTCTCATCAGGTTCCCTTTTCTCTCTAAGATCCATTTACACCTTTATGGGTCTTACCCATATAGGTGGATCCTCGAGGGTCCATGTACAACATTTGTATTTGAAGTCTACTTTCGACTTTATTGTTGCTAACATCCATCATTCCATGTCATGATCCTCAGGAGCTTCATCACATGAAGTCCGATCATTGTCAAACTTAACTGACACATGGAATACATCCTCAAACTCATTTGAAGAGGTATAAGTGTTTCATCTTTAATTGTCCTTTTAGTTTCCGATCTTAGGAGCCTCATTATCTTATCAAGATTAAATGAGTTCCTACACTTCATTTTTATCTTGATTCTCGAGAGAGTCATCCTCTAAGAATCAGATTCTCAGAGATGGGATCTTTTAAGAATCTCAAGGTCATAAAGTAGGTATCCAATACCATCCTTTATTTTCCTAAGGAAGTAGCACTCTCTAGTGCTAGATTCCAGCTTACATGCATGGAACCTTATTAAGGATATATAGTGTAGTCTCTACTACACATATATACCTGGAAACTAAGGGATAATTATGCTAAATTCATCATTGATAAAATCATGTCAAACATGATCCAATTGTATCTCCCTACAACATTGAGTTTAGGTGTGTTAGGAGGATTGAGATAGAAATGCTATTCATATCTTCATAAGGTATTCTTTGAATTCATCTAATAGGTACTTGCTACCTTGGTTAGATCAAATTCATTTAATCTTTCTTCAAACTTTGGTTCTAAACCAAAATTGTGAAATCTTTGAATATTTCAAAGGTTTCTCAGGTGAAGAGAAGAAATCTCATATCATACATAATCATCAATAGATATCACATATCCATAATGTTTACTATGATATAGATGATCTACATACATCAATATGTATGAGATCTTGAATACCTCGACATCTAACACCATTCCCAGAGATGGGTGTATTGGACATTTTACTTTGAATACAATATTCACAAGTATGTAAAGATTTGAAATTTTAGACATTCTAAAGTTTTATATCTTACTAGTCTTTTGATCAAATCAACGGACAAATGTCCAAGGCTTGATGCCAGATCATTGTCAAATGATCTTTATCCTCCTATTGATCTTATAAGGTTTGACTTTTAGTATTAGAAATCATAATGAACCATTCATTAATTTTCTAATTTTGTGGAGTCCACTAGATGTTAGATTACCATCTGAAATATTTCCATCATAACTTTATGATAGTTCTATCTCATAATTCATGTTTATTTCCAACATTTAGAAACAAACAATGAGGGTATTCTAATATCTAGGTCATAGAGACATTCTCTAAGACTAAGGGCTCTCCCACTGAGAATATGAAGTCCATCTATCCAACAGAGATTGCTGCAACAATTACAGCAATATCCATGTAGATGACTACTAAACCTTAACATCAAATTTCTAATTTTCTAATATATATATGCAACCAATTGCAAATGTCATTAGAAGATTGGGATACAATTGTCAGACTTTATCTTATGAAATAAGAAAGTCCGAGTCAATGATTACATGTAGATTATTCTGATGCTATATCTGAGTCCTTCACTAAGGATTTTAGACAGATTTGATAGTCATACTATCAACACA
Organism: Ottelia alismoides; assembly: GCA_037367405.1. Lineage (NCBI taxonomy): Eukaryota > Viridiplantae > Streptophyta > Magnoliopsida > Alismatales > Hydrocharitaceae > Ottelia > Ottelia alismoides. The sequence continues at coordinate 881,558 of JAZKJV010008365.1, read as the reverse complement.
TCAACTTATTGCAGTATTGGCATTCATCCAACTCTTTGGATGTCATATGGAAGTTACAGAAGTAGGTCAACTCTTTGACTTTCCTTCTTACTCGGGTCCGACCCATGCTTCCACTGCGCTCTCTTAATCTATAAACAACCATTGCTTAAGACTAAGGATCTCTTATGTTAAATTCAAAAGAATTCAATGTAAGAGAATTTCAACATTTATACATGCTTCATTAAATTCATACAATATGAATATTATGAAGCTTCATGAATGACTTGAGTAGAGATAGTAGAATTATGACACTCATCTTATCTACATTCATCTTGACTCTTGGAGACCTAGGTTCAGGTAGGTATTCAAACATTTTGAATACATCATCTCTTTCGAGCCACCATTCTGCATAATGCAGAGAACCATGTCATTCATGATTAAATGTATAGAGCACATATGTATGCCAAAATATCTTCTTTGATTTTATAAGGATTATTCGACAATTACTATCACCATCGACATGTCACTTCCAAAGTACACCCGATGAAAGATCAAGACTGTAGAGACATACGAACCCTAAGGTGATGTCTTATTGTCTTATTTAATTGTCATACCTCATTATGTTGAGGAATCTTGCACATTGCAACCACATACATTATGTGTCCAATTGCAAGTACAATATCTGGATCATGAGTCCAATCCAAGATATTTTACTGGTTATTATTGAGTATAATATTGAATGGGTTTAATGAAGTATTATCTGAAATAAGAAATTTGCATAAGGGTATATATATTATATATACATGTTTACTTTGATTTAGGAATTTTTATATCAAAGTTGTCTTGCCTTGTCAACACTGAAAGTTCATTCCCTTATCCACTTTCAATGTAAGAGATATACTTACCATTATATCTCAAGCAAGATCTGGGATCTTCTTCCTTATCTTTGTTGCATTCCAATAATATGAGAACCTATAACTCGGATAAAAAGAAGCGGGGACACATTCCGCCTTGCAAGTCCAACTTACATTTCCCAATTCGGTCTTTAATACCCGGGCCCACCACCCCTTAGATGATGTTGACCCGTCATTAATTGAAACAATTGTCAACAAGCTTAATACTCGCTATACGCAATCCAATATCACCCCAATAATATGAGGACTCGATATTGGGGTCACTACGTATATGGCCTTACTCTTTCGAGAAGCAAATAACACGATCCAATTAAATCATATACAGGATCTGTCACTTCGGACAGGAGTCTCCTATACACAACAACTGGCGACGGAATCCTTTGCCTTGACGGGAGACCATGGATGTCACTTATGTGATCCTCCACCTCATATTCAAATTGTAATTAATTATTGTGAATCATATTCACATAATTAATTCTTCCAAGGGAAATACACATCTATTCATAATAGAGTGTTTATTGGATATAATTAATTTAATCACATTAAATTAATCATCAATCCAATCATCAATCAACAAACATGTCTTTTACTTGAATAGTAGGTATATTCTCAAAGTACGTATAATTCGAATTTTAATAATTAAAAAAATACACATTGACTTTCTTCGGTATTATACAGTCCCTACCCGCTGTCATGGCCAGTACCGATGAGAGTGGGACGGACCAAATACATTGCAACCCGCGACCCCAATGCTCTCCGACTAGGCACCATATCCGCCTCGGGAAAGGATAATACCAGATAGATCATCATGTACTTTGAGATTCTCATCGGTTTTTCAACCGAAATTATACCATATAATATACATCAAAACAATTTTGATTATATTATAAGGAGATTTGCTAAACAAATCCCCCATCCTATTTAAGCAAGAGGGTTTTTCATGTAAAGTTGTCCTAGAACTATTGTAGGATAAGTCATGGTTTTTCATGAAATCAATGTTTGTTGATGAATCAATGATCAAGATCTAATATCTCATCATTGTGGTTTAGGCAAATGTCATTCAATGAAATAATTATCTCTTTAAATATTTCACAAATATTTATCACTAATTATTCCAGAAAATTTACAATTAATTTTCATCATGATAATTGAATGACTTATCACAAGGTTCAAGATCAAAAAATGTTAATTTCCAGCAGTGACCCCCAATCACTAAAATTAACTTATCTTGATCATTGCCTATTTGATTTATTAAAGAATCCAAGTGATAATTCACATAATTCGAGGCAGATTAAAACCTTAATTATCTCATTAATTACGTTTAAATCCGCAGTTCCCGCAACAGTGAATACATGTATATTCAAAAGGCCATATCTTCAGCAAATGAAGTCCAAATTTAGTAAACTCAAGTCCTATGGTTTCCTTGTTTAATGGGGAACAGAATCTAATTGAAAATTTCGTTTTTAAACTTTTTAAACAATGCCAAAAAAATCAATTAGACGGAGGTGCGAAAATTGAAATGCAGTAAAAATTTCGCAACCCTTTCAAGAACAAAATCGTCTATGGTCTATGGATCATATCCAAAACCTTATTCGACCTATGGTTCTGATACCACTTGAAGGATATTGTGAATCCTCAAGCGCATCACGGAAGTTTGTTGATTGCATCGTTTGCAATCGGAGCAACTAGTCGTACTAGATGCTAGATGCGGCGGAAATTAAAATTTTTAAAACTAAAGATGAAATCACATGATCACTAGAACACTTCTCGGATCGTTTCATCAAACCACAAAGTATAAGCAATACCTCTTGAAGCGTGGTTGCGATCGTGAGATCCCAAAGTAGAGATCCTACTGTCTCAAGTCCGATCCACGAAGAACACACTTGCGGGCACGATGATGAGTCGCGTCCGTCCCGCAATCCTCGATGAAGATCCAAGCAATGGATCCCCTGATTTCATCAAATGAACGTCTTCCTTTAGAGTAAGAAAACTCCAAAGAAGAAGGAGATCCTCGAGTCGTCGAAGAAGAAGCCGAGAGTCTCTCCTTTCTCAACACAAGATGGACGGCCATCTTTTGGAGGAGAGAAAGAGAGAGGGCGAGAATATGAGAGAGAGAGAGAGAGAGAGTTGTAACCTTGTACAACTCTTAATGATGTGCCTTGAAAGGCTACCCTAGCCCTCTTTTTATATTAGTTTATGATCCAATGGATCTCAATCCATGGGACACATAGATCCAACGGCCAGGCTTGGTCTATGCAAAATCAATGGCTATGATTGTTGTTTGTTAAAACCAACAACATTTATTTATAATTAAATTAAATATATGTTGCAACATTATCAACACAATTTAATTTAACATAAATCAATTAAGTAAGAGATTTATCAAGATAACAAAATGGAGATAATGTAGCCTCCTAAAATGGGGCATAACCCATGACTATTTCATGGGTGACACCACCTCATCAATGGTGGCTTATTATCTCCATTTTATTATATCATATTATCTCTAAATAATTTGTGATAACTATTATCACAAACTTATTCACCAAATTAATTCCAAATTAATTTGTGAATATTTCAATCATGCCATTGAAAATATGTGAATCGTATTCACATCCCAAACTAATTTGTAAATGACATTTCCAGTTAATTAACAAATGTGAATCCAATCCACATTTAATAATTAACAAATGTTATAACCAAATCTCTCTCTCTCTTGAATATATGTATATCATATTTACAATACATAAATATTATGTATAATAATATCCACATTCTCTAATCCTTGATAATTAAATCCCATTTAATTATCTTGGATAATCATTATCACAATATGAATCATATTCATATTAAGATTGATAATTAAATCTCATTTAATCATCAAGTTCTTCTTTCTTGGATATGTATTTCATCAAATGAATTATTCTTGATCCTTTTAAGAATAGTGTGCTTTCTCTACAGATACTTGGAGATAAGGACAGGGTGATTGTATTGTTCCACGTATAGTGACTTGGATATTGAGATCTCATCTCAAATCCAGATCTTGCGGATCTCCCACAGATGCTTGATTAAATCAAGACCGCAAATCTAATCTTCTCATTGCATCTGAATCACATTCAGACCAATGTCCAACACTTGGACTAAGATCAGATTACTTCTCTGCTAAAAGGAGTCACTAAAATCCAGACCTGTTTCATCACTCCCTCGGAATGGAAGCTTCAGGGATATACAATCGTTTATGATCACATCACCCTCAGGTATTCCCAATACCTGTACATTCTACATACTGGAAGACCCATGGTCAACCCGAAGATCAAGATCAATTTTACACTATCTTCATCAGGGTTTGATCACTAAGTTTCTCATTTGATCATTGGGATTTGGTATGGATCATATACTTTCCAAAAGCATATATCATACCTAGGTCTTGATCATATACTTTCCAAAAGTATCTATCAAACCTACAAATTCAGTCAAGCTTCTAAAGCGAGACGACTGTGCACGGAATTTGATTCTTCCCAATATCTCATGAGTGAGCTCATGTCTTCCGATTCAGTAGTGAACCTGTATGATCCCTTTGAGAGATCGTATTACTCATATGCCCTTATATGCACACCAGCTCGCCGGTGTATAGACCTTTATTAGGTCATCAACCTATTGGTATGCCAAATGTACACACTCAGACATATAGTAATACATCTGTCTCCGATCAGAGGATGCGTGCCTATGCTGTGACAACATTCAACATAGGACTTAGGTTATCTCGATCTCGTTAAGTCAACCGATTGACCTAACTAATCTGACACCTCTGAATCTCTATTCCTATGCAGAGGACCTACATCAAGAGGTCGGTCAGATATCAGCCTATGTGAGAAAGGATTGCCATCTCCTACTCAGGCTGGAGATCTCATCTTAACAATCATTTGACGGTGCTTGATGAGTCCTCAATCTAACCCTTTAGATATTCATCCAAGCACCAGCCTCTATGATTCAATAATTGAATCAACAAATGTATGATCATTAAGATAGCCATGGTACATAACCCTAATTTTATAGAGGGACCTATTATGCAAATTATTTATTCTTCATTTCAGATCAGGGAATGATATTCGCAATAACATTTATTGCATAATGGCTCGCCGTGGGCTCACATGTCCAACAACTCTCTGGTGAGGGGTGGGGCCCGACATGAGTGGCGCATAGGATAGACCTACACATACGACTCTTAGAGCATTTAACTTTTTGATTGTGCTCGTAGGACCTAGGTACACACTTCACTTTAATTTAGATGCACATTAGATCGTTCGATTTAGCAAAATTCAACTAAATTCTTCCCCTCTATTATAACATTCTGCTAGGTGCGGTTTTTCATCGGCTTGCATTCATCTAGATCAATTTTTCAATTTATGTATTGCATCCCACATGAAGATTTCGAGGATTCATTGTAAGTCTTCTAACTGAGCTTACATCATGGTTTTTTGCGTGCATCGACTTTTCTCGAATTTCTCTCTCTTGTTTTGTTACATATTTTTAAAATGAAATTGGGACTGGACGGTAGACATGCTTTTGTGCTCAATTAATTCTTCAGTGATTGCTTATTTAAAATTAGGACTGCTAAATATAGCCCACTTTAAAAATAACTCATAAAATCAAGAATTTTTGCAGGAGAGCAACCGCTACATTGGATGCATTGATTTTTCTGAGTGAGCGAGAGACGATACTTAAGGTTAGAGCCCAGCTCCAACTTTTTCATTCAGACTACTAAGTATAAAAATGAATAGCTACTTCTTAGTGAGGAATATGGGTAGATGGTAAACTGTCCGGATTTCCTTAGCACAGTGGGTGGTTTAAAGGACACTACGTAAGGCTCCATCCTTAAGTAACACGAGTAGCCATTTTACGGTCCGTACTTACATCTATACTGGCTTAAAGTAGATGCAACTAGTCATAGGAATGCAGGACAGTCTTTAAGAAAATTTGCGGCACCTAACAGCTCACTAATTACATTCCAAGATTGTCTTATCACCAATTAAAGTTGAAAAGATAATAGACGAACTCTTACATCTTCATTGTGTGAGTTGGTGAACGCGGGATTTGATTTGTGTTTGCATTGGTGTGCATGAACCTATTTCGAAAATCAAAAACCACACATTTATCTCCTTTATAAAAAATTCTTTTAACTATCCCGTGCACTTGCACCGAGATCAACCATGTTGATTCATCAACTTCCTTTGACAAAGATAGGGCAATGGTCCGAGTACCCATTTGACCTATATTATGAAAATGAATTTTTTTTGGTCTGGCCCAAATCATCTAAAACTTCTACTCTCCAGAATCCTCCAATTTTTGAAGGAGACTTTCTCTCTCGGATGAATCATGCCCCTTCGATAAATTCCAAGACATTCTACTCAAATCATCCGATTAAAGTTACCACAGCATCATCTTCTACCAGTCCACCACTTGTAACCGCATATAATCAACTGCCATCTTGGGATGAACCGACATATGACAAATTTCTTTCTACAACCCAAAAACCATTTCAAGATCAAATCACTTTTGAGGCTCATGACTGTCCAAGAGAGCAGACTCGATCACACCGTGTGGAGAGGCTCGCACCTAATGATCAACGAAGTTGGATTAACCATGACGATCAAATCCCTATTGACCGACCCAAATACCACTCCTTCGATCAGCCTATAAATACAGAGGACAAAACGAATGATATCAATACATATGCACCATGTATGACTCCATTATTCGGGGATTCAATCAATCATGATCACATAAGTAGACTCTACTCAAACAAGCATTGCATACCTGAGTCACGACATTTTGAGTATGAGACCTACACATTCCCACATAATCCTTTCACTGAGAAGCCTCCTTCCATATCTTTTGAGGAGAAATTTCCAGAAAATAATGATCATATATCAGATATTCCAAGAGACTCTGCTCTTAGTACATATAGGAAAATGGAAGATGAATCTCAAATGCAAAAACACACACCGACTACTCCCATGATTGATCATGAACATATTTTTGAGGATGATATTTCGAGGATAAATAAGAAATTTGAATTAATGGAGGAAAAATTCAGACATTTTACTGACCAACTCAATTCATTCAATGGTAGCTAGGATATGAAAGTAGATGAGGAAAAGATTGAATCTCATGTTGAAAATTATGAGGATATTCAGAAACCTAGAGAATATGTTCACCCTAGGGACAAATCTAATAGTGACACTTCTGCATATTACTCCCCTGGAAATGACTATGCCTCTGACTCTTACTCAGAAATCAAAGCCCCTTCTCATCTACAGAAAACACCACATCACCACACCACACAGAAAATACCAAAAAATTGTAATATTAAAAAACTCCCATTGAAAATCAAGAAAATTACATAAAAATTGAAACTTAAAAAGATTTGAAGAATTTGGATCCTGCTTTACGGGAAGCACTAGAGAAAGGATTGATTTTTTAACTCCCCTTTATATAGGACATTGAACAATTCCCTTACCTTAAAGGATTTGTAATGGGCAAATTAATGAGGAAAAGTCGGGTAAGACAAGAACGAAGACTGAAATACATATCTTGTCAATGGCCTCCTCGTTGGTGTTGAGGAGAAAAACCAAGAGTCGCATAGTGATGCGGTTGCCCAGATTTGACTGTGGAATCAAAGACATAATTTTCACCCATGCTCGAATTGATGACGATTCATCGATCAATATCCTCCTGACCTATGTATTTCGCAAACTCAAACTCGAACCGATCAGGAAGATACGAGAGATTGTTCAATTAGCTGACCGACCGATGAAGCAGCCGAGAGGAACCATTTCTGTCATCATGAAATTCCAAGGTGCTCTGCTCAAAGTAGACTTCACGATCATTGATATTGAGCATCAAGGAGAATTCACCCAATCTCCAATTATTCTCGGAAAGCCATTTTTGGTATTGGCTAAGGCAATTATAGAGTGGGAGACTAGGGAAATTAATTTTACAGCATTGGAAGCACATCGATCTCAACAAGTCTTTGAGGAACCACGATCTTCTAAGGCATCCCACAAAGTCCTAGACAACCATAACCATGAAGCGGTAGAAGAGCCATGCCCCATTGCTACACCTGAGATAGTGGTTGTTGATGAGACTAATGATTTAGAGACTCTCCCCCTTCTCCATTCCCAGCCGCTCTCACCAAGGAGATCAAGTATATGAATCATATGATCCGGAAACTTATGCATGGTCGCACCCTGGGTCAACCTACTTTTACTACCTTGATCACAAGAACTCGACACAAGAATGCTCCAACATCAATTCAATTAAGAACGAACATGCAGAGACTCTCCCCGCGATATCAATTCCTGCCAATCTCGAAATAGAAGAATGTTTCTTATATGATCCTGAGACATATGCATGGTCGCACCCAGGGGCAACCTACTCTGAATACCATGACCAAAACTTCCCAAATCAAGAGCGCACCAGCATTAAAAAGACTAAGAACAAGCACACAGGATGAACACCGACCAAGGAGAAGAACTCCAATTGTTATTCATATGCAGACTCAAATGGACCGATACCTTCACGAAACAAAAAGACTACTCCTTCATCAAAAATAAAGTCACCTTTGACCTTCCGGAAGAGAAATCAGCTGATGATCCCTAATTAGGTCCGGAAAAGGTAATTTACATGAGTGAGGTGTGCACGGGAGTTCTAAAACCTTATCTTCGAAAGGATCCAAACTTCAATTCCCGTTGGATGACTCTCGTTCCTCACTACTATTCATCCAAAGCCGATGCTCCTGCTCTCATCAAATACATTGGAATTATTTCTTATGAGCTGAGTGAGAGTGGTGCTTCATAATATTCATCCGAGGACAAATCACTTTATCCCAAGGAGGAACGAATTCTAAGAAAATAATTGAAGAAACAAAAAGACAAGAATATCTGGAGTGTGTCCACTTTCAAATACTATTCCTCTGAGGATAATTCTGATGATGGTTATCTTTCATTTGACTCAAACACTTCATCTACTGTCCATCATGATTTTTTTGAGGATAAAATTGATAATAGTTGGGAATCACATGCTTCATCTCCGTCTCATCATTACAATCTCCCACCGCAGGCTCACAAAAAGATCAGCCAAAAACTGCCTTATTCATCAGCTAACCACCCTCCCTCCTGACCACATCGGTCTCCTTGTACATATTCTTCTTTTACATAGGCCAAGGCCAATCTGTACATACCATTCTCCCTATATCATGATCGCCACATTTCCACCCTTCTTCCTTACTTAGGCTGACTAGAGCCTAAGTATAGGGGGAATCGATGCTCATCTGTATATACTCTCCTCATTCACATATCACGACCACCTAATCTTCGCCCTTCTTCTATACTTAGACTATTCACAGCCTAAGTATAGGGGGTTAGACCAATGTATTCTATTCTTTCACTCTCTTACGCTTATCTCAAGCTATGTCTTCTTTAAGCTTCTTGTGCTCTGAGGACACAACACTCTCTAAGCATAGGGACGTCTATATATATTGTGTATATATTTTTACCCATATCTCATATTTTCGCATAAGTCTATATGTATTTACGGGGTGGGTAACTAACTGAACAAAAAAACTAACTTAAAAAACAGAGAAAAAAAGAGTTTTGCTACTAACACTAATTGTGTCCAACCATTTTTTAAATGGGTTCTTATTCATTTTTGCATTAAAATAAACGTTTCAAAAAAAAATCCCTTGCACAAAAAAATCCACAAAAAAACTTGTTTCTGCATTTCACACACCTGCACTTCATCCAGTATTACAGTCATTTGCGTACGTGAAAAGCAGTTGGGTTATGAATCGAGTTATGAGTAGAAACCGAGAGTGGTCTGGACTTGACCTTAATCTACCAGATTTTCAGAGGAACTTCATCGAGAAATAGGATTCTAGAAGCTTCAGGTCTTTGACATAATTCTTTGTATTCCACATGACAATGTACAACGTTTGACTCTTAGTATCTAACATGGTCTTTTCATTATGGGTACAACTCTGGAATAAGGAATTAATTTTTACTCTCGCTCAACTCAGACGAGATGTTGGAAGACTGTGTGAGTTTATTTTCTGGTAGCGTGGAAATCTAAAGACCGTAGTACGGGATGAAATAAAGCTTCGGAAAAGGGATGGACGGCTTGGCACAATTTTTTTAAGACACCAAAAAATGTATGGAAATAAAAAGATTCTATATCCGTAGGGGCACAACAAGATCCATGCAGAACCACCAAAAATCCAAATACAAAGAAGACACTACCAAATAAATATCTGACCAAAAAGGTTCAAGCTTTAAGAAAACCTCCATATCTTGGTGGAGACTCGGCTACACTGGCCAGCTTCACAAGGAGAGGTGACTACATTGGTCATCATCCGGTTCTTTTCTTCTTCTAACTTCTTCCCCATTTCAATTGTGAACACAACGCGACATACCATAGAAGGAAATACCTAACTCCCTGAGAACGAGTTACTGGAGAGGAGGTAGGTTTGCATGGTAGTCTGGCATTATGGATGGGAAGATCTAAAACCTTTCACACATATGAGTCGATAGTTTAATGTTCATAGGGTATGGTTTAGGAGGAGGATTGATCTAAGATGACTTCTGAGCCGACTGTGAAAGTGATGTGTAGAACATGAAGGCTGTTGATTTTAAAATTCTAAGTCTCACAGAAGTTCTGCCAAACTAATAACCCAAAGGTCGAGTCTAGTTTCATTTTCACCTTCAGCTCATGGTCTTGGTATGGAACCCAATCTCATTTCACCTCATGGTATTTCTTTTGATGCTCAGGGACTAGCATGATTTAAGTATAGGGGGGTGATGAATATCATATTCATCACTCTAAATATCATTAATTAAGCTCAAATCCCTCAAAATCATTAGCATTTATTCATTTATTTAGCATAATTAGCATTCATGCATGTTTTGATAAGAATAGCATTTTATCACTCATTTCTGCATAAAATAAGAAGCCAAAAATCCCAGCCAAAATTGACTTGTAAATAGCCTAAATTCCATGATTTTTAACTAATTCATGCTAACTCCGAATGACCCAAAACCACCTCCACTGTGTACACATCACTAACAAGAATAAATGAAAAAATAAAAAAAATCATTAACCCAAACAAGTGGACCAAAAACCCAAACCCTAGTTCTAGGGTTCCCAGACTAAAACCCTCATATCTTCCCCATCCAGTGCTGTTTTAGTCCTACTCACTTTTGAACTAATATACATTCAATTAACTTCAAAACAAGATCATGTTCAAGTGAATCGGAGCTCGTATGTGAAAGTTGGGTTTTGGGCCTCTTTTGTACATTTTGTATTTTAGCTGATTTTGACCTATTATTTTATGTACATAATTAACCTATTTTATTTTATTTCTTTTTCATTTGTCTTCTTTGATGAATGTTTTATTACAATGCGTGAAAATCCAAATCCAAACTGAGTTGAAATCAAAGAAACTAACCGAGTCCAAGTCTTCACTAACTGTATGTACAAAATTGATCTTTTCGTGTTTTATTTTATTTCTTCTTTTTCTTAATTAATAAAAATCCAAACAAATTATTAATGTGTATATATATTTATCACTGATTTTATCATATTTTTTCTGGATTTTTATCTGGTTTAAAAATGATAAAAAAATATAAAATCCAAAAATTAAGGTATTCTGTGTACATGGGATAACCCAAAAATATCACTTTATGCAAATGATCGATTTTATAATGATGTCTTCATAAAAGTTATAGATCTCATCGAGACGAGCAACTTTTGTAAAGAATCTTTTTCGATCTGAGATTGTTTGCTATTTCTTTTCTAATTTTTAAAGTATATATTTTTCAAATTTTGTGGGGCTGACATGTGCCCGCTCGTGGAGATGCCACGTGTCACTTAATTTTGGGCTTTTGAATTTTTATTTTTTAACAAAAAATTTAAAAGGTCATGCACGTACGGAGCATGTGCCATCCACGCACGTGCCCTGCACGTGCATCGCCAAGCCCCTCACCCGGCCACGTACGTGCTCTCCACCTGCCCTCATTTAATTGTCATGTATCACAATTGTGGCCGTCCGATCTTGGCCGATCGGAGGACCACCTCACGTCACGTTCTCCACTCACTTTCCCAATTCGAACCGCCCTTCGCTCCACGATTCTCGTTGGCCGCCTCCTCCGTGTATCCCGGCCCTCCCCCTCGCATCGTGTCTTCTCTGCAAATCTCGCGCCGTCGTACTCAAATCCCATCTCCGATCACAATGTCCCCTCATCCCAAATCCCCAATCAAATCGCATCCCCGATCTTCCTCAAACCACCTCCTACTTCCATAGCCGGCATCTCCACAATCTATAAAAATTCTCCGTCACCTCTATGGAGCACCATCCGCCGATTTGCATCTTAACGTCTTCGCCGGTGGTGACAGCCTGACAAAGCCATCTTTCTCGATGAGGTCCGAGCTCACCATCTCGTTGCAGTGTCATTCCAGGCATACTGCCCCAGCTTCGATCTTCATCGAGCCAACGCAGCCATCTTCTCTGAAGTTCTCCATCAACTCCGACGAGCTTCATCGACTTCAAAGCCGCCTTCGTTTGCTACCACCTCTAACTACAGTCGTGTCACTGCCCACGACTTTAACTACCTCCGGCTTCCACCGACCGATGCCAGACTGTCTTCTTCCATCAAAACCAAAGCTCCCCCGACCGTAGCTTCGCTTCATCAGCATCGTTCTTCTTCAACGACGAACCACCGCAGGGGGCGGTGCCTCCACGCCATCACCAGCCAACGGTCGGGCACCAGCTTGAGGCCCTCCTCGCGTGCTACGCACGTGAGAGAGGGAACTTTGCAAAAGAGCCCCTAACGTCTCTCCAATTTGCGCAGAAGTCCAGCTTAAGGGTCACGTGCCTGTCACATGATTACCTGGCATTTTTGCAGAAGCAGCCCCCAGATTGTCCATATTTATCGTTCAACCCCCGCCGACCAGGTCACGTGCTTGGCACGTGTCCTGCCGGAGATTTTGCAGAAACCACCCCACTTATCGGTATATCTATTTTAATTCTTTTTTTATTTATTCAAATATTGCATTTATACCCATGTCTTTCCCCTTTGTTTTAGATAGTTCTATCCGAAAATAGCATCTTGTTCCTCTCTTAGTTCTCTACATATTGATATATTATAGACATTTTTGTGATCAATGGTTAATTGATAATTAATGATTTTGTTGAAAATTGCATACTTTGCCCATTTTGTGCTCTGATTTTTATAATTGATTAACCGTTGCTCCAAAAATTACTGAAAAATCAAGGATTGTAGAATTAATTGTGGCAAAAAAGAATTGCATTTGCATGCATAGTTTGCTTTGTAAAAATCTTTTTACATATTTCAATATTTGATTTTTAATAGGTATTAAATCTCACATTTTCGAGGTTTAGGATTTTTCTGAGATCTACCACTTAGTGATAGATCTTGGATAATTTTATCCATTAAAAATAATTAGGTTTAATATTTATTACAATTAAATATTTAAATTCACTCTATTTGTGTTTAAATATTAATTAAAAATTCATCTTGCATCCAAAAATTCCAAAAAAGTTATATTGCTTTCATTTCATCATCATTTTGGCCAAGTTTCATATTTTTCGGCCATTGTTTGATTGACATTTACATTTTAGTCCCTAAAATAGGCTAAAATTGCATTTTGCATCGTTAATTACATTTAAAATTACAAAAAAAAGACCACCTCAAAAATCGCACACGATTGTTGATAGACATAACTCTAGGTTCTTCCTTTGCCTCCTTGTGTTTGACCTTGGAACTTGCCCAAGTAAAATAAACAAAAAAAACCGCATCAATTAAATATGACTAAATAATTGTGGTTATTTCTTGACCGATTCCCATTACCGCCTACAATGAAACGACATATTATTTTTAACGCACGACAATACACGACGTTATTTAACAATTGCAATCTCGGACTCATCAAGTAGTTATTGTGTATTTGTCATAATTACTTGATGATTATTATAACTAGTGAGTTATACCTTTCTTCCTGAAAAACTCTATCTCATCATATTAAGACATTGTTTTAAGTCTAGTAAGGTATCTATAGGTAAGACATTTTAAACAACTATATGTAAAGTCTTGATTTCTAAAGGAAAAACTTTTAGATCACTATCTCAAAAAACTTCTGACTTTGAATATGTTTATTATTACTAGAATTTAGTGTTTTATCTCCATAGTAGGATAGGTAATATTTTATTACTCCCATTGCATGACTCATGAACTTGATATACATCTAGCATATATTGAGCTTCCCATAGCTGATGTGCCTATGGCACATAGCTTTGGTATTCACATCTTCAACTCTTTGAGGTGCTATCCCTTTAGACAGGTCAGTACCATATCTTAAGGGAAAGAAGCTTTCCTTGGAGTTTTCTAAAAAATAAATATGTCCAAGGTGCACCATTAATGTGATGGTCCTAATGCCCTCTTCCCTTTTCTCCCGAACAACTTCAGAATGAAAATACAAGAGACAACCTTTAGATATTTTTATCTCAATGTATGGAACATCCATATCACAAAACACATATATCAACTTTATATCTTTCTAAATGATTAGGATTTTATCTATATTTAGCATGATGAACACAATGGCACTCCCACTAAGCTTGACATGGTTCAACAAGATTCTACCTTAAATCATTACCTTTATAATTTCATCGAATATGATGTTTCCACTACAAGAATCTTATTTGAATCCATAAAAGGAGTTCCTTAGATTGCACACATTGTATTATTCAACCACGACTCCATGGGGCTACTTCATATGAATATCCTCGTTGAGGTATTCATTGAGCAATGCAATATTGACTTCCATCTTATAGATGTCATAGTCAATTTACATGGCCACAGTTAGAAATATTGTGATGAGTTCAAGCATAGTTACTAGAAAGCAAGTCTCAGAGAAAGCGATGCCTTCTTTCTGTGTGTATATCTTGGCTACGAGCCATGCTTTGAAGGTGTCTATCTTCTCATCAGGTTCCCTCTTTCTCTTGAGAATCCATTTTTACCCAATGGGTTTGAGTCATATAGGTGGATCCTCGAGGGTCCATACACAACACTTGTGTATTAAGTCTATTTTTAGACTTTATTTCTAACATCCATCTTTCCCTGTCCTGATTTAAAGAAACTTCATCGCATGAAGTTCGATAGTTTTTTGACACATGGAATCCATATCCTTTACATGTATTACCACCCTCAAACTGATTTGAAGTAATATGAATGTCTCATCGTTAATTGTTCTTTTAGTTTACGATTCTAGGATCCTTATTTTCCTCGTAAGATTCAACGAGTTAGTTTTCTTCATTCTTATTTTGATTCTCAAGAAAGTCATCCTCTTAGAATCATATTCTTATAAATGAAATCTTTCAAGAATGTCCAAGTCATAAAGTAGATGCCCAATATCATCCTTTACATTACCAAAGAAGTAACATTCTCAAGTAAAAGATTCCAACTTTTTTGTATCCATGTTATAGCACGAACCAAGCAATCCTCAAAACCAGTTATGTTTAACAATAATCTCGGTTCCAAACCATAGCTCATTTGGAGTTTTGGGTTCATATTTGCATGTAATATTATTGATGGTAAATATTAGTGTATTGTTGAGCACCAAACTCAGGGTTTTTATTTCAATGAATTATTCACAAAGGTCGTCGCAACCGAAAGGGACACCAAACAAAAAAATCTATTTAATCTCAAACATAAATAAAGAAGAAAATGTAATAAGAGATTTTGCTATTTAATTTAATGTATAGCTAATAGGATCGAACTCAAGAAGGCAAGAAAAATTTTGAGGGTTATTCTACACAATGAGGAATCAATGAAAGAATAAAGGAATCATTATGCACAATATGCTTGGTTGTTGTATTTTCTTTTGGATTTTTTATTTTTTTATGGAATAGTAATTTTGTAATTGGTTTCTAATTTTATTTTTTTATTTTTTTATTTTGCAAAAAAAATTTTATTTAAATTTAAAAAAATGATAAGAGAAATAAAAAGAATTTAAAACACACATAATTAACTCTTTTTTATTTTTTAATCATGTCAAAACTAACCAGAAAAATGAAAAAATATATATTTTTTTGGTTTTAGGTAAAGATTTAATATTTTTCTGATTTGTTTTAGATTTTTTCATAATTTTTTAAGGCTTTAAATAAATCAAAAAGAGGGAATTAGATAAACAAAAAATAAAGTTAATGTTTTTAGTTTAAAATAATTAATAATGTTAAAAATGGACAAAATATGTACATAATAAAAGAAAATTTTTTATATTCTAGAGAAGGTAATTTTATTTTTGGATTTTTAAAAGATTTTTCTATGAATTTTTAATGTTTTGAGATTTTTAAGATTTTTTGGGTTTTATGAGGAATAAAGATGTGAAGATGGATAGAAATTAAGACAAATCAAAAGAAAATACAAAAATTTTTTAGTATTTTGGTAAGATATTTATAATTTTTATGATTTTTTAATGAAAATTGAATATTTTTATGAGGTTTTTGAATTTTAATGAGTAATAAAAATAAGTAAAATGTGAAATCTAAAATGGAGATGCAAGATGAATGTGATAGAAGCTTATGGAATTTTTTGAGCACTTTTTTGACATGTTTTCTTATTTTTGTTTGATTTAGAGGTGCAAAAATAAAATAGACTCGCTGGGACTACTGTGAAATTTTTTAATATATGCAGACTAAATATTAACAAAAAATACAATGTGGTTCATAATATGCTATTTTTTATAAAAACTTGCAAGCACATCAGCCCCGCTTGACTGGACTTAATTGTGAATACAATAGTTTTAGAGTTTAATGAATAACATAAAAGACTGATTGTTTATTGCAAATAACCCAACAAATCACGTGCCAAGAATGCGCTACAATTCAAATGGGATTAAAGTGCAAACAAAATAAATATGAAGGATGAAGGTGCAAATGTTCTAATTAATAAAAGATTACACGTGTCCACGCCAGGACTTGTTTGCAAATACAATAAAGACATGGATAAGGGTGCAATTGTACCTATTATCGACGTGGTGCCTTTAATGGTTCTGATGCACTTCTAGTCTAATTGGACGATTGACGTCGAATCTTAGATGGATGGCGTCAATCAAATCTGGAAGGTGGATCTCTCAATTGAGAAATGGGGAATTTTGAACCGTTGAGATAAAATCTGGTGTCCCATTCTTGATCGTGCAGCTGCAAGTATGTTTGGAAGAACTAGGAAACAACTCTTCATTAGAGAACTTAATCTTGCTAGATCTCACTCGTCATAGCTCTGAACTTCTTCATCTTGGTCTCGAATCAAAGCTTTTGTAAATACACATCAGTTGAGTACTTGGATCTTCATAAAACTACCATGGTGTAGATCTAGAAGATGATGAAGAATTTTTCTCTAGGAACCTACTTCAAATCTTGATATCTGCTCTTTCTATTGTTTCTAGATCTCCTTTGACTTTCAAGGGAAAGCTTGTTCTCAGAGGTATACTCCGACCAATAAATTAGGCCAAGAACATATGAAATATGGACTAAATTGAGGTCTCCGGTGTAGGTGGTCGGAGGGGAGACTAGGCTTCTGATTTGTGAGGATCTGGAGGTGGGTAGAGGTGTGAGACATGGAGAAAGATTAGGTAGATATGTAGGCATAGTCAGAGGGTGAATTTGATAATCGGAGGTCCCCCGATATAAGAGGTGGATGAAAAGGAATTGATTCTCCTAAAATAAATGTGAAATTCAAATAAATAAATGCTAAAACTAAATCTTAGTAAATCTAAGTACCCTACAGTGATGATGATCTGCTATCTATTGCGGCTGTCGGAGAGTCGGGATGTGGCAACATAGAACTTCGGCCATGTTGTGAATCCCATGATCAACTTATCCGTCACAAAAGAGGATATGTCGAAGTCAATCGGAGGTGATTTTGGGGCTAAAACATGAATTGAATGTTCGCTGGAGGTGGAGGTGATTATTTACAGGATGGCTCGTGTGAGTTTTTGAAATTCAAAAGGAGGAAGATAAGCAGCATTATGGGTGGATCTGAGGTGGTGGTGTGGAAGAGAGAATAATCTTGAATGTTAGCGAAGGACTCATGCGCGGTTAATGATCGAGGTGCATGAGAAAATGGGATGAAATGGTAGAAGTGAGATCAGTGGGAATCATGCATGGGCTAAAGAGTTGACCCAGGTCAATGAACCCAAGTCATCCAATCAAAACGCGCATAGGATAATGCCAAAATAGGCAAAATGACAAAACAAGCCAAATTGTTAAATAATTCAATAAATTTTAAAAATGATTTTATTTAATTACATAATGTAAATAAAAAATTAATAATAATTTAAAGTTAATTTTTGTGATTTTTAATTAATTGAATAATATAATTATAACGGTTAAAACAAATACATAGGGCTATTTAGAGGTGTATATACCTATATATACGAAAATTTTATTTTTAATTAATTATTTACATATATATAAACATAATTAAATATTTTATTTATTTGCAATATCTTACAATGGTTTTAAAGATATTTTTATCTAATTTTTAAGAGATAATTTGTTAGGTTATTTAAATTGGTATAGGTACACTTTATACATGGTGATACATATACAATATATACAAGATTTTTTTTTATTTTTTATTTTGTAATTTGTATTTCTATTTTTTATGAGTTAAGTATAATATTTACAAGTAACTAAAAATATAATATTCACAAATATTTTCAAAGAAACGGTTAATCAAATAATATATACAATAATACCCTAATTGGCCACATTTCACACTTTGGCTTAGAAATTTATGAAATTTCCTTAAATTTTGAAGATGATTTAATTTAAAGTACAATAAAAGTGAGTTTGATGAATTTGGAATGTAGGTGGGGAAAATATTGATCTTAGAAGTTTGTACTTTTGTGGCTACAAGAAGGTGATGTTATTTATATAATATATACAAGTCTTCTTGAAATTATTTTTATTACTTACAAAAGAATTTTATGCACAATTTATTTAAGAAGAAATGATTATTTTATTTACAAAGAATTTGGTAATATAGTAAAAAGTGTGTAATATGGACAATAGTATACAAGTGTTCAATATACAGGTGACAAGTGTATTTTTAGAATTTTTGGTGTTTTTGGCCTTATCTCCCTGTACTTTATTCCTTATCGTTTAGGTCAACCCTTGACTTTTCTTGAGGCTTGATTTAGCCTGTATATATATTACATATATACAATGCTTATTTTCCTTGTTTTCCCTTTATTTATTAATTTATTTTAGGTTAAAACGGTAATAAATATACAATATTTACACAAGGATGTTGGTTACTAAGAAGATAGATTTATTGATACATACATTTGCTTAATAAGGGATTTTAAGGTAAAATAAATGAACAAAGATGATGAAATGCAGTTTCATCATCCCCCTATATGCTTTACCTTTTCAAGTCCCTTAGTAAGCACTTATTTGAAAGAATAAGTGAATAAAAGAAAAAGATAAGTATAGAGGAAAATTAAATATCTTAGAACGACATTGAGAATTAAACTTATCTTCATAAAATTATAGTATGGATCTCGGTCAGAGCTTTTGTTTATTAGTGTGGAAGTACAAGTCTAGACATGTCAGGACAACATTGAGAACCCGACTATGGGGACTCCTATTCAGGTTGACTCAATAGTCAAGTCAAAACAAGTCTACATGCACAAACTTGTATAGTGTAAGTGAAATATAGCTCCTCACCTCAAAAGCGGCAAAGAAACAGCCTCCCTCAATAAGGTAACTCTAGTACCCTAATCTAGAAATTGTTTCCTATAGGAGGGGAATATACCCTTCTAAATTCATGTGCAACCAACTCAAGAAGTGTGGATGGAGAAAATATAGGACAGTAGTCAGTGTAGCTACCAAGCTGTGGATGCATTATCAGTGGAGCCAAGTTATCCAGCTTCCTGCTCACAATAATTTGACTTTGAAGATCATCCTTGCTTATTGACTATACATTTTGGCATGCATTTTATTTTCAGTGAGGCCTATTTACTTTTTTGGAGTTTTTGCAAATATGCACACACATACACTCACACATAGGTGTAACATGTACATAAGGAGTTTTTCTTCTGAGCCAGTAGACTATCCCTCTTTTGAATCATTATTTCAACTCAACAACATCCTATATTTATATCTCAATGCCACTACACTCCCTAGAGGAAGACGGATGTTTCCACTAGTTGTTACACACCCATGTGCTACCCCAAGCTAAATAATTCTTCCCCCTCACCACCTCATCCATGAAAATCTACGTATAGAGTACTTGTCCAAGTTGAGCCACGGTCTAGAAGAATCATGCATGTGTTGTTAAATATTCTACATAGACTAATCGAGATGACATGTGAACATAGTCTTGTGGACTTAAAGAATTTAGTCGCTGGATCTTGAAAATTCTCAACTCCAGTTCTTATAAGGTTCCTCTTAAATTAAGTGGATTGAGTTCTTAACCAAGCTCCATTCTTTATATTTATTCCATAGTAGTTTAAATATCAATACTATTCTATAAAATGCACTTGCATATGCAAGAAGTATGTAGAAAATATTTTTTATAAGTGTTAGTAAAAATGTATACAACTATATATAAGGATTAAACATAAATTTTACAAAATAATTTTATACACGAGTTTTAGATACAAGTTTTATATGCAAGATTTATACAATAAAGAATTTTATCTACAAGAGTGGAATGACAAAAGTTTTTATACAGACGTGGGTTTTACGAATATATATATACATCCCATAGTTTGTATCCCTCATGACAAAAAAAATTTAAAAAAATTTGTACAATATGTCTATTTTTGATATAGAAAATAATTTTACATACATTTTACAAAAAATGTAGCTATTTTATTAATAAAAGTGTGAGTTATGGCTAAACTATATATACAATATATACGACACCCCCTATTCTTAGCTCGAACTATGTCCTCATAGTGATTAAAGATCTACAATGGAAGACATAACTCATGCTATGGATAGAAAAGTGAAAAGAATACTATACAACAATGACTCAAAGAATAGATGAAGATGATAGAAGTCGGTGACCCCCCTATACATAGGATCAAATAATCCTGAGTATTGAAGACAATGCAAATGGGGAAAACCGAGGAAGACAATGAACAACTCAACGACTCGACTTGTCCTCCCTATACTCAAGGTAAATTATCCCTAAGTATAGAAAAAGAATATCAACAAGTTGAAGGACAAGCAAGAGATCTGAATAAAAGAAAAGAAAGTAAAAACATGAAAAGATGGTATGAACAACATCCCTCCCCCTATACATAGGGTAAGGGATCCCTAAGTATAAGAAACAACAAGAGTGATGAAAAATGACAAATATGAACAACTCAAGTCATTCACCTCCCCTATACTTAGGATAGAGAACATCCTAAGTATAACATATATACATGGTAAAAGTGGTGAATGATAAATGGAAGAAGGAAAGAACAAATAAAATTAAAGACACATATAAGAAAAGTAGACATTGTTAAGGTGACTCTCAACAAGCTCTAGAGTTTGTGCTCCTAGCAGGGTGCAAAGGCCATGACAATGAAGTATCAAGGTTCAGGGTGACATCTAAAATGTGAATATCGTACTATCGTTGTTATCTCAGTGTGAGAATAATAATGTGGTCAACAATGTAAATGATGACACCCAAATAAGCAATCAAGCGACTGTCTGCTACCAGGTAAATAGAAGAGAAAGTCAAGTCAGACACCGGTAGCACAAATGAAATTTTTGGCTCAAGGTCAGAATGGAGTGAATGGGTTGAGAGGAAAAAATGGAACATGGAGAGAGAAGGATCGATCATGAAATCTTCTAGGTGAATCATTGTTTCAAAAATGAATGGAACGTCAAGATTATAAGACTCGATAAGAAAACTGATATCTGATGAACATAATGTAGAGAAATCAAATACATCATCGAATATCTCATAGATCATCTCTTCCTTGCGAGGGTCGTCAAAGACAGAAGAAAGATCAAGATCAAAAAAATCAGAAGACACAGTCTCGTGATCGGATAGATCAGATGCACAATTAAACACTGATATCAAGTACAGAGAACACATCACCCACAGAAAACCCTCAGGGATATGTGAGAAATCAGAATGACTCGAAGAAAATAATGAACGATCATACTCAAGTAGATGATCCTCTCTCGAAGTCAGAGAAAAGCCATCCAATGGATTGGGAGGTGCATTTTCATAGAAATCTAGGTCCAGATCAAAGAGATCATTGTTCTGCTAAAATGAAAATATCTGAGCTCCATCTAAAGGACTGATGAAATCTGAAGGAAGAGCTCTTGGGGATACCTCCATGATGAGGAATTATATCATATTTGGGTGGGAGGGAGGGATTAAGGAGAATGTGACTGCTAATGATCTAGAGAGAAAGATCATAACCAACTCATACCAGTCACATTCAAACACAATGCAAACCCCCATTTCACCAAATCAACACAAGTGAAGACCGCAAGAGTTTGGTCTTTTATCTTTTCAATTTTATTTGGTGATAAATGCAATCTTTGAAAGAGTTAATGAGCTATTAGGCGCATGTATTTTCTTAAAGACTGGCCTGAATTCTTACAACTAATTGCATCCACTTTCAACCAGTGTGTATGTAAGTATGAACCCTAAAAATGGCTACCCTTACATAAGTATCGAGCCTTACACAATGTCCTTTAAACCATCCACTATGCTAAAGAAATACAGACCATTCACCGGCTTCCTGCATTTCCCCACATAGTATCAGTAGTATATATGAAAATCTTGGCTTGGCTCTATCCTAGTATTCATCTTTCTCTCAATTGCAAATCGAGTGTCCAATTTCCTTTTTGAATTATGTGAGTGAAAACAAGGAAGGAAATTGGAAATGCCAATGCTCAATTAAATACAATGATGCATATAAGAGCTAAGAGGTGCGTACCTTGCCGCTAACACTCTGCATGCAGGGTGATCCACACATAATTTAAATACAGAAAATGAAACTAGTCTAAATGATGCACGTGAACCATCCTAGCAATAAATTCTATTAGCAGGCAAGAACTAGTTAATTCGACTAAGTCCAATCATGCTCTACTCTATAGGTGAAGAAATTCTTGTTTAGGGTTTTGGACCTAATCATTTACCTGACTCAAGCAAGTTAATTAAAGCAATTACTAGTGTCTCAAGCACATAAAACTGCATGAAAACAAAGAAAAGAAGGTGGTGAAAACAAAAATGATGAGGTCCCCAAAGTGCACCAGCACTTGGTGAAACAAATCTTGCACACAAGGTATATAATGTATTTTTTACTAGAGTTCTTGAATATATAAAAATAATCAAAAATTATCTATGCTCCAAATGAGTTGTCTTCTCCTAATCATATTTTCCTTCTCCTACTCTCTTCTATTGCTCAATGAAGAATGAAGCTGCCTCTGCTTTGCTTGGGTGCATCGACACTCCTAAGAATGCCATCTTCGCTCATTGAGCCCTCGTAAGAAAAAGAAAATAAAGAATGTGTAAGACATAGAATTATATAAATATGAGAAAAATAATGAAATAAATACAACGAATATGAAGAATGAAATAAATGTAGGAAAATATAAACAAAAATATACAACCAAGAATAGTAGGTCAGAGGGAAAAACTAACTACCCACATTGTACGTCCTCGGCAATGGTGCCATTTTGTTAAGCGCTAAACTCATAGTTTTTATCTAATGAATAATTCACAAAGGTAGTCGCAACCAAAAGAAGCGTCAAACAATTTTTTTTAATCTCAAGAAAAAATAAAGAAGAAAATGTGGTAAGAGTCTTTACTATTTAATTTACTTTTATAGCTAATAGGATCAAACTCAATGAGTCTACGAAAAGCCCGGGGGTTATTATATGCAATGAGGAATCAATGAAAGAAAAAATGAATCACTATGCACAAAATAGTTGGATGTTGAATTTCCTTTTGGATTTCGGATTTTTATGCAATTTTAATTTTATACTCTTATTTGGTTTTTTACTTTATTAGTTTTTTATTTTGCAAAAGATTTTTCGTATTTTTTAAAAATAATATGATAATTAAAAAGAATTTAAAATACACATAATCAACTCTTTTTGTATTTTTCAATCATGTAAAAAAACAGAAAAATAAATAAAATTTATTTTTGGATTTTTGATAAAAATTTAATGTTTCATTTTTTTCTATATTTTTACACAATTTTTAAATATATTAAATAAATCAAAATATTGAATTAAATAAATAAATAAATAAAATGAATGTTTTTGGAATTTGAAAATAATAAATAATGTAAAAATGGCTAAATTTTATTAAATAAAATTAATATTTTTCATATTTTTTAGAAAGCAATTTTATGAATTTTTTGGATTTTTAAAATAATTTTTGTGAATTTTTAATATTTTAAAGATTTGTGAGATTCTTATGGGATTTATGAGGAATAAAAATGTGAAAATGGGTAGAAATTGAAATAAATCAAAAGAAATACACACATTTTTTAGAATTTTTGGAAAGATTTTTATTATTTTTATGTTTTTTAATGTAAACAGGATATTTTTATGAGGTTTTTGGATTTTAATAAATAATAAAAATAAAGAAATTGTGAAATGCAAAATGGAGATGCAAGATGAATGTAATAGAAGCTTTTGGGAATTTTTGTGGAATTTTTATACATGTTTTGATATTTTTTTATTTTAAAGATGAAAAAATAAAACATACTCATATGGACTAATATGTAATTATTTAATGTACACAGACTGAATAATTAACAAAAATAAAATATGGAGCATAATATGCAAATTTTCCAAAAGCTCATATGCACGGGCACATGATCCCCACTGGACTAGACTTAAATGTGAGTTTAGTATTTTCAGGGTCTAATGAGTAACATAAAAATATCGACTATCTATTGTAAATAACCCAATAAATCACGTGCCAAATACACACTGCAATTCAAATAGGACTAAAGTGCAAATGAAATAAATATAAAGGATGAGAGTGCAACGCTTTAATAAAATAAGAATGACATGTATTCACGTAGGGACTTTTTTGCAAAGAAAATAAAAGACAGGCATAGGGGTACAATTGTACCCTTTATTGACAGGGCACCTTTGACGGTTCTGATGTACTTTCAATCTAATCAGATGACTGATGTTGTATCTAAGGTGAATGGCATGGATAAGATCTGGTAGGTGGATCTCTCAGCAGAGAATTGGGGGGTTTTGAATGATTGAGATCAAATATGTTGTTGTGTTCTTGATCGTACGACTGCAAGTAAGTCTTGAAGAATAGGGAGGCAAGTCTTCCACAGATAACTTAATCTTGCTATATCTTGCTCATCTTAGATCTGAACTTCCTCGTCTTGGTCTCGAATCAAAGCTCTTGCAAATCCACGTCGGTTTTGAACCTTACATCTTCAGGAAATTACCAGGGCTTGGATATGGAAGGTGATGAAGAATTTTGCTCCAAGAACCTACTTCAAATCGTGATATCTGCTCTTTCTGTTAGTTTTGGAGCTCCTTTGACCTGCAAGGGAAAGCTCGTGGCATCCTCCCACCAAGAAATTAGGCCAAGAATGTACGAAATAGGTACTATATGGAGGTATATATCATAGGTGGTCGGAGGGGAGATCAGGCTCCTGATCTGTGAGGATTTGGAGTTAGGTAGATGGTGTAAGAGATGGTGAAATGTCGGGCGGATGTGTAGGCATAGTCAGAGGGTGATTTTGATAATCAGAGTACCTACGATCTGGAGGTCAGAGGTGGATGAAAGGTATTTGATTCTGTTGAAATAAATGTGATATTTAACGAAATAAATATGAAATTTATCGAAATAAATGCTAAAACTAAATCTACGTAACTCTATGTATCCTACGGTGGATGGCAACGATAATCGGCCTCGATCTATTGCGGCTAACAGAGACTCGGGATGTGGTGGCAGAGAACATTGACTACGTTGTGAATCTTGTGATCTAGCCTTCGAATTTCAATCGCCAGCAGAGATCAACTTCACTATCACAAAAGAGGATCTCTCTGGATGGAAGTGATTTTGGGGCTAAAAGACGGATTGAACACTCGTCGGAGGTGGATGTGCTTTAATTATAGGATGGCTCAAGCAAGGTTTTGAAATTCAAAATTAGTGAGATTAATGGCATTATGGATGGATCTGAGGTGGTGGCGTGGAAGAGGAGTGGATTATCTTGAATGTTGGCAAAGGACTCGTGGGCGGTTAATGATCGATGCATGTGTGAAAATGGGATAAAGGAACGATAGAAGGGAGATCAGCGGGTGTCAAACGCGGGCTGAAGAGTTGACCCAGGTGAACGAACCTATCCAATTAAAACAAAACGCATGTAGGATAATGCGAAAATACGAAAAACAACAAAACAGTTCAAAATTGTAAATAGTTCAATAAAAAAATTAAAACGAATATATTTGATTACATAATGTAAATAAAAAATTAAGAATATTTTAAAGTTAATTTAGGTGATTTTTACTTGATTAAATAATATAATTACAATGGTTAAATAAATACATTAGCCTATTTATTGGTATGCATACATATACATATATACATAATTTAATATTTTATTTGTTTAAAATATTTTGCAAGGGTTTTAAAGATATTTTATTTTTATTTTTAAGAGTTAAATTGTTAGGTTATTTAAATAGGTATAGGCACACTTTATACATGGTACATATAGAAGATTTTTTGTTGATTTTTGATTTTATGATTTTTTTAATATTTTATATGAGTTAAATACAATATTTACAAGTAAATATATAATATTAATACATATTTACAAAGAAACTATCAATTAAATATTATACATAGTGTCTGTAGGTATAATATATACTAATTCCCCAATTGATCACATTTCACACCTTAACTCTTAATTTCATGAATTTGCCTTCATTTTGAAGATAATATAATTTGGAGTTAAATGAAAGAGGGTTTGATGAATTTGGAGTTCATCTGGGGAAAATATTGATCTTGAAAGTTTATACTTATGTGGTTTTTGGAAAGTGATGTTATTTATATAATATATACAAGTCTTATCGAAATTATTTTTATTATTTATGAAAGAATTTATGCACAATTTTTCAAGAAGAAATGATTATTTTATTTACAAAGAATTTGGTAATACAATAAAGTGTGTAATATCGACAAGAATATATAAGTGCTGAATATACAGGTGACAAGTGTATTTCTATCATTTTTGGTATTTTTGGCATTATCTCCCCCTACTTTATTCTTTGTCTTTCAAGTCAAGTCTTGACTTTCTCTCGAGGTTGAAACTATATTTATTACATATATTTTTCTTTGTTTTTCCTTTATTTATTTATTTATTTTAGGTTAACATAGTAATAAATATACAATATTTACACAAGGATGTTGGTTAGTAAGAATATGGAATTATTGATATATACAATTGTTTAATAAGGTATTTTAAGCAAAAATAAATGAATAAAGATGATGAAATGCATATTCATCAAGTATATACTACACATATACCTAAAACGAATAGGTAAGTATGCTAAGTGTCATCATTAATCAGATCATGTCCAACATGATTTAATTGCATCGATTTACAACACCATTAAGCCGAGGTGCATTAGGAGTGAGATAGGAACGATATTCCTTTCTTTATACGGTATTCCTTGAATTAATCTAATAGGTACTGGCTACCTATGTTAGATCAAATTCTTTCCATCTTTCTTCTAACTTTGGTTCTCAACCAAAACTATGAAATATTTGAACATTTCTAAGGTTTCTAATGTGCAACGAAAGAAATCTCATACAATAAATAATCATTAATGGATATCACATATCATTAATGTTCATTATTGTATAGAGGGTATACATACATCAATATGTATGAGGTATTGAATATCTTGGCATCTTACACCATTCCCAGAGAAGGGTGCATTAGACATTTTAACTTTGAATACAATATTCACAAGCATGTAAGATTTGAACTTTCGGACAATCTAAAGTTCCATCTCTTACCAGTCTATTGATTTTAGAATAGACTTATGTCCAAGGCCTGATGTCAGATCATTATCAAATGATCTTCTTATTGATCATTAAATTTTTTAGTGTTAGAAATGTTAAGAAACCATTCATTAGTATTCGAATTTAGTAGAGTCCCCTAAATATTATATTACTATATGAAATGTATCCATCATAACTTTTTTGACATGCCTATTTCGGATTGTATGTCCATTTCTAACAAGTTCAGAAATAAACCATGAATGTATTCTAAAATCTAGGTCATAGAGACCTTCTCTGGGACTAATGGCTCTCCTACTGAAAATATATGGTCTTTATATCCAATGGAGATTGTTGCAACACTTGCATCAACTCCTATGTGGATGACTATTAAACCTTAATATCAAAACTTTCTAGTCTTGTAAAACATATGCATCCAACTACAAGTGTTATTAGAATGACAAACAATTGTTGGACTTTATTCTTATCTAATAAGTAAGTCGATTTCAATGATGATATGTATATGTAAAATATTCTAATGCATTAGTTGATTTTTTCTCTAACGATTCTGGATAGTCCTTATAGTCATACTATCATTATATCGGCTTGTTGCAGTATTGATATTCATCCAACTCTTTGGATGTCATATTTGTGAAAGTCACAGAAGTACAGTCAACTCCTTGACTCTCCTTCTTACATGGGTCAAACCTATGCCTCGGCTACGCTTCTTTAACACTTAAACAACCATTGCTTGATATAAAGAATCTCTTAAATTGAACATGTACTCAAGGGACTTCAATTTAAGGGTATTTCAACATTTATTCTTTCTTGATCACATTCATACAATATGAATAATATGATGCATCATGAAAGACTTGAGTAGAGATAGAAGAATGATGATATTCATCATATCCACACTCATGTTAACTCAATGAGGACTTACTTTCAGGCACTCAAACTTTTGATCACATCATCTCTTATCGAGCCACCATTCTGCATAATACAACGAACCATGTCATTCATCATTAAATGTTGAGAACACATACATTTGCCAAATGTCTTCTTCAGTTTCTAAGAATGATTTAAACAATTACAATCATCACCGTCATATTGCTTCCAAAGCATACTTGATGAGAGATCAAGACATTAGATATACACAAAACATAGGTTGTTGTCCTATTTTCTATTTAATTGTCATTCCTCATTATTAAGGGGAAACTTTCACGTTGCAACCACATACATTTTGTCCAACTGCAAGTACTCCATCTTAATCATGACTTGAATCCACGATATTATACTTGTTATGATTAAGTGTAGATTTGAGTGGATTCAATGAAGGTTATCTAAAATAAGATAATTTTCATAAATTTATATATCTTCAATTAAGGTTATTATATTTTAAATCAAAGTTATCTTGCCTTTTAAACTCTGAAAGTCCATTCCCATATTAAACATTCAAAATAAGAGATATATTTATTAATATATCTCTAGCAAGATCTAGGATCTCCTTTTTAAATTTGTTACATCCCAATAATATGAGAAACTGTAACTCAGATAGAAGGAAGCAAGAACTCATTCCGCCTTACAAGTCCAACTTGCATTTTCCAATTCGATCTTTAACACGTGGGCCCACTACCCCTAAGGTGATGTTGACCCTTTGCTAATTGAATGAACTGTCAACAAGAATAGAACTCATTATGTGCAATCCAATATTGCCTCAATAATATGATGAACCAATATTATGGTCACTACGCATGTGGCTTTACTCTTTCAAGAAGCAAAGAGCCCAATACATGTGTTCTTGTATGTAGGAGCTGTCACTTCGGACAAGTATCTCCAGCATAAAATCCAAGGCAATAGAATCCTACACCTTGATGGGATACCATGTATGTCCTTTATATGATCCTTCATATCCCCTTTAAAATTTAATTAATAAATATGAATCATATTCATTACGATCAATTCTTCCAAGGGGATTACATATCCATTCATAATGGATTGTTTATTTTTATTGGATCTAATTAATTTACACATTAAATAAACTATTAATCCAATCATTCAAACAATAAACAATTAAGGTTCTGCTTGATATTACTATATAGTATGAACCCTTACATTTGTACAATTGTATTATTCAAATTAGTTGATGAAAGTACACAGAGACTTCTCAAGGTACCCATCCTTGAAATGGATCAAGCATGGTCAGATACATTATACTTACAAGAAGTGCTTCCACTGTGATGCAGGGTGCCAATTAAGTAATCCATTAGCACATCTAAAGACTAGACACCATTGCCGAATCAATTCAAGACAACATAGTTGGTATAAATTGCACTAAAAGGTTTTATAGATCACATGCTCTTGGTGATTGGCATGATACATATATAGTAATCACTCAGAAGTATTAGATATATTAAAACACTTTTAAGATCCTAAATTTGAAACAATATCAAGCAAACATGTTCTTGATTTTGCATGTAAAAATTGTCCTACAACTATTCAAGGATTTTGTCATGAAACTCTCATTCAATAGTCATCGGCGTTTAATAAAATATTTTCATAAATATTAAGAATCAAATTTAACCAGGGAAAACTCGCAATTTCCTAGATTTTTTTATTGAATGATAAATACATTACGAAAGAGATCTTGATGATCCAATCATCATCCGATCCATCTCCACTAAATATGGAATATTTAGGGCAAAAGGAGTTAGAATCTCCCAAAATAAATTCAGGTGGTTTGCTGCTTTAGTTATTTTTTAAATTATGTTTTAATTTCATGTTTTAGTAAAGCAAAAAATAATTTCTTTTGGATCTGTGAATACATACAAAAAATAATTTCAGTACAAGAACTTTTCATATTTTAAGTCATAAACTTTTGGTGCCAACAATAAGATACTATTATGAGGACATGTTTAGACATTCTAAATACATTTTATTATATAAAAAATCATCCGGATATTATATAAACAAGATCATTTCATTTTTGCGAAAAATAACTCGAAGCATGCATCATATGCACAAACCACAAGTTCTCGTACAATCGATATGCAAAACCTTATTACCTAAGAGTTTAAATCATATCCAAGACCTTTGATCAAGGCTCTGATATCACTTGAAAGCTAGGGTTTAGGCCTTAGCACCACATGGAAGCATGTAGGCCATATCACATACCACCTAGGGCAACTATTCATACTAGTTACATCAGGTCAATATTTTTGTTGCATAAATTCACAACAAAATATAATAAATTTAAATAAACTAAATTTGTTTTAAATAATTTAAAAAACATTCAATTTAATTCAAATCAACTCCACATGAAAATAAATGAAAGAGAATAAGCTCCATCCCCTGAATAGAGTGGGTGATTATATATGGAGTAGGACTCCATGGTCATCCACCCTACAAAAGGGGAAGATGGATCACCTTTTCATAATTTGTTAGATGTCGTATCTCTCTTAAAGTATACATTTGCAACAATATTTGTTACTTAGTTATTCACAAAATCAATTTCAAATTATTTTGTGATAAAATCAATCATATCATTGATAAATTATGAATCATATCCACATATAAAAATAAAATTTAAATTGCATTTACAATTATTTATCCAATATGAATCCAATTTACATCAATATTTAATTCGCAAATAATAATACAAATGAATCTGTCTAATATAACATAAATTACATTTATAATATTTATGCTAAATATGGATAGTGATATCCACATTAATTTTAAATGACTCTCTTTAATATATCGTAAATTATGTTTAATTATCTTAGATGAGTATTCTCATGTGTCCAAATAATATGAATCGTATACATATTACTCATACTTAGTAGGGTTTTTTATCAGTTGTGCCCCTCCGAGATATTCCAATATAAGTTATGCCCTCACTTTTTGGGAATATCAGTCATGCCCCCGACCTCTTGTTATTCTATCACTTGTGGCCTATGTTAGTTTTACCGTTAATGAGTTTAACCATGGTTTTTTTCAAACCATTGTAAAATTAAGAGGGGTATGATTCTCCAGATTTCTTCATCTTCTTCCTCCTCCATTTGTTCTTCTTCTTCATAATTTCTCTCTCTTAATTACACTTTTATGCATCCATCAAATCATTAAATTTTTTGCATTTTCACGGATATATCACTCATAGCAAATCAAATGGTGAAATTTATTTCAATTTTTGATGAACTTTCATGAATCAATCAATCAAAATTTTATCTTAACTCAACAAATGCTGAATGGTCCATGTTTTAGCCCACAGCCTCCCCTCCCCTTCCTCATATGCCCCCTTCCTCCTCTGTCCCTTGCTACTCCACCTCATGTACGTTGCCGGCAAAGGTTTGAAGGAGCACATATGATCCCTTGAGTAACATACTCTAGTTACACAACTCCTCTACTACACCTATAGTTGCATCCTTGTGTGGGGTTCTACAAGAAAGCACAAGGTGCACGTACCGGACTTCCATGGAGAGGGAGGTGCAGGGGAGGATCTAGAGGTGGAAGGGCATGTTCGGGGCGATGAGAGGAGCTGGGATGAAGAGGGAGGTACTGGAACATAGGGGAGGTACATGGGTGGAGGAACTCGAGGTAGAGGGGGAGGTGCAAGGGGAGGAACTTGAATCAGAGGTGGAGGTGCAGGGACAAAGGGAGTAGCAGGGGCAAGAGGAGGAGCTCTAGGCAGAGGGTGAGGTGCGATGGCAACGGGAGTAGCTGGGGAAAGAGAGGGAGGTGCGGGGGCAAAGGGGAGGTGCGAGGGTGGGAGGAGGAGCTCCGGGCGGAGGGGGAGTTGCGGGGGCAGGGGAAGGAGGTTCTGGAGTATGAGCAGGAGGCTGGGGAAGATCAAGGGAAGGGGAAGGAAAATAATGGACTTTTTAGCCTATATTTTGAAGTTCAATTCCCGATGTGTCCCTAAAGTTAATGTCTGTTTGCATTGGAGATGGACAACAACTAACGTGAGGGGCACAAGTTATAGAATGGCAAGAAGTCAAGGGCACAATTGATATTCCCAAAATGGGAGGGCATAACTTATATTGGAATATCTCAGAGGGGCACAACTGATAAAAAACCTACTAATTAAATCATATTTAATTATCAATTTTTCTCAATGTTCAGATACATTATCAACAATAGAATTGCTCTTGAACTCTTTCAAGAATGATGCGCTTCCTCCACGGATACTTGAAGATAAGGACAAGGCGATAGTACACTCCATGTATAGTGACTTGGATTATGTGATCATATCTCAAATCTAGATATAGGGAACCTCTCATAGATGTTTGAAGAAATCAAACTATAAATCTTATCTTCTCATTGCATCTGAATCACAATTAGATCATTGTCCAACATTTGGATTATGATTGATTTAATAATCTACTAAGAGGATACACTAAAATCCAAACAAATTTCATCACTCCCTCGAAATGGAATTCTCACAGTTATGCAATTGTTTATGATCACATCACCCTCGAGTATTCATAATACTCATACATCCTGAATTTTGAAAGACCTAGAATAAACTTTAAGTTTTAGATCACATTTGAACTATCTCCTTAATGGTTTTATCATTAAATATCTCATTTGATCATGTGGATTTTGTATCAATCATATAATTTCCAAAAACATATATCATACCAAAGTATCGATCATATATTTTCCAAAAGCATATATCATACCTACAAAAATTTAGTCAAGCTTCTAAAGCGAGATGATAATGCATGGAATTTGATCCCAATATCTCATGAGTGAGTGATGAATCTCATATTCATCACCCAAGTATTGATAAGAATTTCATTTCATCACTCATTGTTGCGCAAAATAAGATGCCAAAAATCTCATCCAAATTGACCTATAAAATATATAATCATCCCTGATTTTTAACTAATTCATGTGAACTCCAAATGACCTGAAACCATCTCCATGGTGTACATGTTTCTAACAAGAATAAATGAAAAATAAAAAAAATCATTAGCCCAAATAAGTGGACCAGAAACTCAAAATCTAATTGCAGGATTCTCGAACTAAAACATCGATATCTTCCTCGTCCAATGTCTGATTTGTTCCCATCACTTTTGAACTAATATAAATTCAATTAACTTCAAATCAAGATTAAGTTCAAGTGAAATGGAGCTCACGGTGAATGTTGGGTTTTGGGGCTCTTTTGTACATTTTGTATTTTACCTAATTTTGACCTATTTACATACATAATTGACTCATTTTATTTTATTTCTTTTTCATTTATTTTCTTTGATGAAAGTTTTTTTTAAATGCGCAAAAATTCCAATATGAGCTTGAAATTAAAGAAACTAAATGAGTTCAAGTCTTCACTAACAGTTTTTAAAAAAATTGCCATTTCATTTTTTATTTTATACCTTATTTTTCTTAATCAATAAAAATACAAAAATAGATTAGTGTGTAAATAATTATCTTTGATTTTATTATATTTTTTTCCAGAGTTTATCTAGTTTAAAAATAACAAAAAAAATTATGAAACCCAAAAATCAATGTATTCTACGTACATAGAGCACCCTAAAAATATCACTTTAAGCAAATGACCGATTTTGATTTTGATCTCTTCATGAAAGTTTTAGATATAATCAAAACAAACAATTTTAGTGAAGAAAAAATTTTAATCCAAGATTCTTTGCTATTTATTTTTTATTCATCTTTACAATTTATTTTCGATTTTTTCGGTGGTGACACGTGGCAACACCTGAAACCGCCACGTGTCACCCATTTTTTGCCCTTTTATATATTTATTTTCGTTATTAAAATATTGAAAAAATTAGTTAAAAATAAAAATAAATAAAGAAATAAAATTAAATAAAACAAAAGCCATGTGGCATCATCGTTGTCGTCTGATCTCGGCAGATCGGACAACCACTGCTCTTTGTTCCTCCCCCCTACTTTCTTAATTAGGAGTGCCGACCACCTTCATTCTCTGCCACCACCCATCGATTCCTCCAACCTTCTTGGCCAAGTCATCATTCACCCAAATCTCGACCATCGTGATTTTTGCAATGCCACCATCTCCATCAGATCAATTACCATTCTTGTCTCCTTGTCGAATCCCCATTACGCAGCTTCACACAATCTCAAATCTTCATAGTCGAACCTCCATTGCCTCTACTATTTAAACCTCACCACACCTCTATTCTCTGACATTCGTCGATTCACGTAATCGAAGGGGAAGCCCGGTGGTGACAACACCAGTAACGACCCCCTGACCTCCGGCGAGATCCAAGCCCACCTGGGTTCGTTGTAGCGCCTCTGTGCATCCACCTTGCTCCGACGCCATCGTTGTTGAGCCAACGATGCATCCATCACCTTCCCCACCTTCAATGCCTGAGGCCTCTCCAGTCTCTTCTACTTAGCGCATCAACCTCACCGACTACCCCCATCCATCTTCCTCTCCTGATTCCATCTCTGTCGTACCATTAGACCACTACCTCCACTAACCTCGGCTTTCAGGTGGAACCTCTCACCACGAAGTTCGACCTCATTGGATAAGAGCTCGCCACCAGGGCCTCTTCTCCGACAACGGAAGCCCCTACTCCCTCGACATTCATTGGGGTGCCACCTATGCTTTCAAGGGCACGCAACATCATTAGATCGACTTTGAGAAAAACCCTCCAGAGGCTCTGCCTTCACCACCTTCTCCGACGGGTGGTGCAACCTCCGCAAGTTGCTAGCCAAAGCTCCTTCGGCCACCGACTCCGCCATCTCGCGATTCATCTCCGCCAATGATGTCTCCTGCTGCAGTCGTCCTCCACCTCATGTCACCTCCAGCTCCTCCGCCCACTGCCAGGGGTTGAACCCGAGGCTCTCCCACGTGATCTGCACGTGCAGAGGGAACTTAGTAGCCCCTACGTGAGATGCACGTGGGGGAGGGAAAAGTTACAAAGATGTCACCAGAAATCTATAATATACCAGAGCAGCCCCGCCACTTCAAGGATCACGTGCACTGCACGTGAACGGGTGTATTTACAAGAACACCCCCAGAGTTCAGCCTTATTACGGAAAGATCCCCAGCTTGGGTACTTTACACTGACACCCCTACAATTTAGAGGAATTATAGAACAATCCTCATCAAGGGTATAATTGCAAGCTTTCAATTATTTTTATTACTTTTATGCCCCCGAACATTGACTTGATTATATTTTGAGCATCCTTGGTTGGATTTTGACATTCTTGGTGTCATTTTGAACCTTAAATTATTCTCTATCAAAATGAATGTTGAGATTCTACTTCTGAGAAATTATTTGACAATACTTGATTGAAGTTCTATTTGGTTCATTTTTAAGCACTGGCCTTTTAATTCATTAATTCTCTTTCTCAATAAATAGTTCCTTGAGTTTGTGGGTATTTATTTTGGAAATTAATCCGATATTTATTGACATATTAATTCCAAAATAAACTAAGGTGGGTTAATTTTATTTCTTAGTTGTTGCTTGCTCTATATTTATCCTTACCTTGCATTATCATCATATTATTGCATCCATTAAAAATCACTCAAAAATTGCATTTATTTCTCACATAACCTAGCATAGCAATATGTTCATGTATTAAAATTAATTTTACAAAACTCATGAATCATGTTTCCTCTTTTGATTAACTACATTCTTCAAAAAAATTTATAAAAAAATTGAAAATTGCATAAAATTACAAAAAATATTCTGCCTCAAAAATCATGCATAAATATTTAATAGACAATAATCTAGTTTGTTCATTTGCCTCCTTGAGTTCGACATTGGGACTTGCCCAAGTAAAATAATCATAAAAACCACTACGATTAAATTTGATTAAATTTCTTGTGGTTATTTCATGATCGATTCCTAATTCTTTACGTAACTACAACGACACATTCATATTTCAAACACTCATTAATTCTCATAAATTAAATAGGGCGATTTAAGACTCGTCAGATGGCACTGTTGCAGGGGATGCAAGCATCTTATATTTTGTCTAAAATATTAGTGCTATATTTTCCACACATTCGGGTAGTCTGACCCCCGAAAGTACCATTGTACATTTTTCATTTATTTTTCAGCATTTATTTTCTATCTTTATTTTTAATCTTTAAGTCATTCTCGTACACACTCTCTTATTTTCCATGTGAGGTACCCGACATACCTGGAGCGGTTTTCAAAAATCAAAGCATCTTCACCGAATTCCAAAAAGCCACAAACTAAAATTAAGATCGAGTCGAGTCATGAGAGAGCATAGAGTCTATGATTTATTTTTCTACAATTTTAATTTTTGTAGTTAATTGTAAATTTCTAGTGGTGTCCTTTGGACTCTCGTGTGTGTAAAAAGGCCTTGAACTTTTTCTATGGTGTGTCGTGGCCTGTTTCACTCTCTGGTGAGGGTGGGGAACCAACTTGAGTGGCTCGTAGGTTAGACGTGCACATACGGCTATTAGAGCTTATAGGATTTTCAGATTGTGCTCGTAGAATCTAGGACCACGTTACACTTTAATTGAGACACACATTAGATCGTTCAACTTAGTCAAATTGTATCAACTCTTCACGGCCGATAGAACTTTCTGTTGGTGGTTGTTTTATCGGCTTGCATTCATTTTGAATAATTTTTCAATTCTTGTATTGCATCCAAAGTAAAGATTGTGAGGAATCACTCTAAGTCTTCTATCTGAACATAGATCATTGTTTCACGTGCATCGACTTTCCCGAATTTCTCCCCATATGTCGTCACATAATTTTAAAGGAACATGGGACTGGACGATAGACGTGTATTTATGCTCACCTAAATTCTCAGTGATCACCTTATTAAATTTGGAACCGCTATGCAAAGCTGACTAAATTAACTCATAAAGTCAAGAATTTTTGCGGGACAGCAACCCTGACCTTGGATTCATTTATTTATCTGAGTGAGCGAGAGATGACACAAGTTTAGATACTAGCTTCGGAATCTTCATTCATACTACTGATTCTAAAAAATGATTAGCTACTTCTCAGTGAGGATCTACGGGTAGCCAGTAAACAGTTTAGATTTCCTTAGCAGAGTGGGTGGTTTAAAGGACATTGTGCAAGGCTTCGTCCCTAAGTAATGTGGGTAGTCGTGTTACAGTCCGTACATACAAGCAAGTTGGTTGAAAGTAGCTGCAACTATTCGTAAGAATTCAAGACAGTCTTTAAGAAAATTTTGGTGCCTAACAGCTCGCTAAATTTTTTCCAAGATTGAATTTATCACCAACTAAAATTGAAAAGATAATTTCTGAACTCTTACGGCTTCATTGTGTGTCTTGGTGAAACTAGGGTTTGTTTTGCATTTGCATTGGTGTGTATGAACCGATTTCGAAAATAAAAAACCGCACACTTGTGCCAGCACTCCCCTTGATAAAAATTTTCTTCTTGTGAATATCTTGTGTACTTTCACCAAGATCGACCATGTCGATTCAAGTGGGCTCATATCTTTCAGTTCAGTAATGAACATGTGTGATCCCTTTGAGAGGTCGTGCTATTCATATGCCCTTGTATGCACACAAGCTCGCTGGTATATATACCTTTAATAGGTTATCAACCTATCGGTCTAC
Source organism: Ottelia alismoides (assembly GCA_037367405.1). NCBI lineage: Eukaryota > Viridiplantae > Streptophyta > Magnoliopsida > Alismatales > Hydrocharitaceae > Ottelia > Ottelia alismoides. The sequence goes on along the minus strand of JAZKJV010008365.1, from coordinate 843,021 downwards.
CAAAATATACATACTTAGACATATAGTAACACATCATCTCTAGACAGAGTATGTGTGCATATATCGTGATAATATACGACATTGTTCTTAGTTATCTCGATCTCATTACGTCAATTCTTTGACCTAACACCTTTGAATATCTATTCCTATGTAGAGGACATGCATCAAGAGGTCAGTAAGATATCAACCTTTAGATAAAGGTTGCCATCTTCTTCTCTGGCTAAAGATCCTTTCTTAAAAAACATTTAACAGTGGCTAATGAGTTTTCAATCTTTATATATATCATTTAAGCACTAGCCTCTATTATTCAACCATTGAATCAACAGTTGGATTATCATTAAGATGGCTATGGTACATAACCCTAATTGTAAAGGGAATGATTACGAAAATTAGTTATCCTTCATTTTATATAAATGAGTGAATTGAATAATATTTATTGCATAATGGCTCGTTGTGGGCTCACATGTCCAACACTAACTTGAGCTAGGCTTTTTATTCATCTTTCTTTTTTATTCGTTGTATGTTGTGGTTCGAGGAGAAATCTAAGCATAGCCCTGCAAGGGTGCAGATGGCTTGGCCGTTAGTGAGCATACACGAGTAACACCCTACTTATGTGTGCGTGGCTAGGCCGTCAGTGAACCTTGTGACTCATCACACATTTCGCTCACCTAAGATGTGTGGTGTCTATCGATTCTCCATCTCTTGCAACTCTGTTATATTCTTTAAGGTTCAGTGGTGTTTTTCCTCTCAATGATTTTATAGAGGAAAGTCTTTATCTTTTTATTTATAAATATATTCCCATATATGGGGAAATTCTATTGAAATTTTCATAGAAATGTGTCCCAATATAAGGGGAAACTCTGTCGAAAATTTTATTGACATATGTCCCGAAATACAGGGAAACTCTGCTGAACTTTTCCTAAAAATATCACCCTTTATAAGGGGAAGCTCTACAAAAATTATGAGGAAAAAATATGGTATTCACGTTCTTGGCATCTTCTTCATGTTCTTGATATGAAAGTGAAATTCAATCATTTCAGGAGTTGTATATCACCCTTTTTGAAAACGAATCATTACAAATTGATCCATATGAGAGAGAGAGCTCAATTAGGTAACAAAATCCTACCTTTTTCTATTGGTTTTTCTTATGAGATCGTTGAAATTCCTATTTTTATGTTCTTCGCTTCGAAGAATCCTAATTTGACTATTTGGAGAAAATACAAAAATTTGATATGAGATTTCCAATAAAATAATGGTTAATCATCTAATTGATGAAGTGGCTTGTAAACTTACGTTTGGGAGTTAAAATAAATACAAATGTAAGTATATATGCATAGGAATTAAAATATATGTCTATATTCAGTCTGGAATAAGGAAATTAAAGGCTAAACAGAGAAACTACATCATGTGAATTGATGCATATTGAAAAGTATCTTGAAGTAGATCGTGTGTTAGGTTAACAATGACGGGGAGTAGAATTATAGGTCAAGCATGTAACCTTAGGTTTGTCAGAGGGAGCCTGTATTTGCGTGGCCCTGCCAAGGTGGTGCACTTTTGCCCTGTTATGAAAAGTGTGTATGAAATGAATGAATGATTTGCAATCCATAGTACTGGGTGCTCGTATCTTCAGGTTGAACGACAAAAGATGTGGTCATGCCATGTGTATGCACGTGGTAGAATGATTAGCAGCTGGTAACTATAACACTTGAATAAGCCACTTCTAAGCAATCGGGTCCTCTAGGACTATATGCATCTGTGTTGAACGTGCAGTAGGGTCTAAGGAGAATGGATTGCTAATAAAAGATATAATGTCAAGGGTAGATTGGAGGATTAGTTGAGGTGATACATGCTAACCTAAGATCGTAAGTATCGATGCAATCTCTGATCCCGGAGTATCTGTTGGAAATGCGAGCCCACGGCGAGCCATTATGCAGTAAATATTATTGCAATTCACTCCTTAATCTGAAATGAAGAATACATAATTTGTATAATAGGTCCCTTAGTACAATTAGGGTTATGTACCATGGCCATCTTGATGATCATACAGCTGTTGATTCAAGTATTGAATCATAGAGGCTGGTGCTTGGATGAATATCTAAAGAGTTGGTTGAGGACTCATCAAGCACCATCAAATGATTGTTAAGAGATGATCTCCAGCCTGAGAAGGAGATGGCAATCCTTTCTCTAAAGGCTGAATACTGACCGACCTCTTGATGCAGGTCCTCTGCATAGGAATGGAGATTCGGAGGTGTCAGACTAGTTAGGTCAAAGAGTTGACTTAACGAGATCGAGATAACCAAAGTCCTATATCGTATTCTGTCATGATATAGGTACGCATCCTCTGACCGGAGACAGATGTGTTACTATATGTCTGAGTATGTACATTTGGCAGACCAATAGGTTGATGACATAATCAAGGTCTATACACCGACGCGCTGGTGTGCATATAAGGGCATATGAGTAATACGATCTCTCAAAGGGATCATACAGGTTCACTACTGAACCGGAAGACATGAGCTCACTCATGAGATATTGGGAAGAATCAAATTCCGTGTGCACGGTCGTCTCGCTTTGGAAGCTTGACTGAATTTGTTGGTTTGATATATACTTTTGGAAAGTATATGATCAAGACCTAAGTATGATATATGTTTTTGGAAAGTATATGATCGATACCGACTCCCAATGATCGAATGAGAAACTTACTGATAAAACCATGAAGTAGACAGTGTAAAGATGATCTAATACTTCGGGTTTAATCTGAGTCTTCCAGTGTGCAGGATGTACAGGTATTGGTAATACCTGAGGGTGATGTGATCATAAACGATTGTATAACCATGACGCTTCCATTCCTAGGGAGTGATGAAACGGGTCTGGATTTTAGTGACTCCTCTCAGTAGAGAAGTAACCTAATCTTAGTCCAAATATTGGACATTGATCTGAATATGATTCAGATCAATGAGAAGATTAGATTTACGGTCTTGATTTAATCAAGCATCTATGGGAGGCCCGAGATCTGGATTTGAGATGTGATCTCAATATCCAAGTCACTATACGTGGAACAATACAATCGCCCTGTCCTTATCTCCATGTATCTGCGAAGAAAGCGCATTATCCTTGAAGGAGTTCATGGATAATTCTATTGTTGATATATATATATATATATATATATATATATATATATATAGAGGAGTGATCCTATGAGAGCAAAAAGTTGTGAGAGCATGAGAGGATTGATTTTGGACCACATGATTCTGTTTTCTCTCTCCTGGTCTTCTCTCTCCTGGGTGAATCATGTGGTCAAGAATCACCCCTCTCATGCTCTCACAAATTTTGGCTCTCATAGGATCACTCCTCATATATATATATATATATATCCGAGCATTGAGAAAATGGATAATTGAATGTGATTTAATTATCATGAGTAATATGAATTTGATTCATATTATAGAGAGTTATCCAAGATAATTGAATATGATTTAATTATCGAAGATGTGAATAATGTGAATGTGATTCATATTGTTTGAACACATGAGATAAAGAGATCCAAGATGATTAAATATGAGTTAATTATCATGGATAAGAATAATGTGGATAGCAATATCCAATTATTCATAATATATTATAAATGTGATTTATAATGTATTAGAGAGAGCTAATTATAATTTATATGTGTTGATTAATTATTATGTGTATTGGATACGCATTGTGTAATTAATTGACAATGTAAATTATATATTGTTTTTGGTTGTGAATTTGATTCACAATTTTTCCATGGCAAGATTGTAAAATTCTCAAATATAATTGTGAATTATTTTTGAAGAATAAAAAGCCAACAAAAGTGGTTGCAAATAAATAAAGGAGATTTTCAAGGAGATATGCAATCTCATGGATTTCCATGAGATTGCTCTCCCCATGGAAAGAGTGGGCGGCACATCATTCCTAATAGGAATGTGTGGCCGTCCACATGGAAGGTGCATGGAGATGAAATCTCCATGCACATTCTCTCCTTATTTATTGGTTTGATTTAGGACTAATTTATATTTGATTTTGTCAAATATATTTTAACCTAAATTTGTTAGTTTTACCAACAACAATCTTGACCATTGGATTGACATAAATCAATCTCAACCATTGATTTTATATGTCCCATGGATTGAGATCCATGGATCCTAAAACCCTATAAATAGAGAGGCATACCCATGCTCTCTCTTTACACATATAATGCTTGAGAAGCATCTCTCTCTCTCTCTCTCTCTCTCTCTCTCTCTAGATGCCAACCCTCTCTATCCCTCTCATGGCCGTCCACCATGGATGCCATGGAGAGGTTCTCCATCGCCGCTACATCGTCGTTATGCTGCCCGATCGTCTGCTCGTGGATCTCCATCTCCTTCGGTGTGCCTCTCTTGTGAAGAAGATGATGGATCTCGTGTATCGAGATCAGGAGATCTGCCGCTTGGATCATCAACATGGATTGCGAGAAGCACGAGGCTCATCCCCGCGCTCGCAAGCGTCTCCTCCGTCGGATCGGACTTGAGACAGGAGGTCTCTTCGTTTAGAGACTTGATTGCAACCACGCTTCAAGAGGTAACCCTAATACTTGTTTGTGGTTTAGACGAAATGATCCGAGAAGTGTTCTTGGATCATGTGGTTTCGTCACATGAAAAATTTTAAATTCTGCTGCATCGAGCAACTAGTCCAACTAGTCGCTCCTTGTCGTATTCGATACGACGCACACGCTTTCGTGATGCTCTTGAGGATCTAACCATATCCTTCAAGTGGTATCAGAGCCTTAGGTCGACGGTTTCGAATATGATTCGAAAAACCGAGGATGACTTGGGTTCGTTAAGATCGCGAAAGTTTTTATCGCATTTGATTTCGCAGATCTGTTTAATAAATAAATTCGGCATTGTTTAAATTGTTTAAACACTAATTTAGGATTTTGTTCCCTATTAAATAAGGAAACCATAGGATCTGAGTTTACGTAAATCGGATTTCGTTTGCTCTAGATATGGTTGTTTTATTGAACATGTATGCACTGTTGCGGGAACTGTAGATCTGAACGTGATTAAAATGTTAATTACTGTTTATAATTGCCTCGAAATGCGTGAAACATCTTATTTTCTGTCCTCAATCAAGTTAGCAATCTATGAAAATTGAGTTTGTCTAATTTGGATTTAATTTGATTGAGATATGTTAATTTTAGTAAGTAGGGGTCACTACTGAAATTACTGTCCTAATCTAGAACCAAGTGATTGTCAATTAGTGAAATTAATTGTTAATTTCGTGAAATAATCTTGAAAAATATTTATGAAATATTGGAAGATGATTATTTACCTAATTGACTTGGCCTCAACCAATTAATTGATTAAGATGTGATCTAAATCATAATTGGAAACCACAATCTTCAAACTTGATGCTTGAATAGGATTTGGGAATTTGTGTAGCAAATTTCCTTATAATCAAAAATGTTTTGATTATTACTATATGGTACAATTTCGGTTGAAGAACCGATGACCATTTCAAGTACAAATTAATCAATTTGGCATTATCCTTTCCCGAGGTGGATATGGTGTCTAGTCGGGGATCGTTGGGGTAGCGGGTTGCAACGTATGCGGTCCGTCCCACACCCGTCGGTACTGGACATGACAACGGGTAGGGCCGGGATAATGTCCAAGGGATTAAGATATATTTTTCTAATTATTAAAATACGAATTAATATGTACTTTGAGAATAATACCATATATATTCAAGTAAGACATTAAAGTTTGATTGATTGAATTGGATTGATAATTAATTTAATATGATTAAATTGATTATGTCCAATTAGAATACTCTAATATGATTAGAGCTAATATATCCCTTGGAAGAATTAATTGTATGAATGTGATTCATAGTAATTAATTAAATTTGAATAAGAGATGGAGGGATTAAGATGTATTTGGGCTAGTGGGAGATTGTTGGAAATGCGAGCCCACGGGGAGCCATTATGCAGTAAATGTTATTGCAATTCACTCCTTAATCTGAAATGAAGAATACATAATTTGCATAATAGGTCCCTTAGTACAATTAGGGTTATGTACCATGGCCATCTTGATGATCATACAGCTGTTGATTCAAGTATTGAATCATAGAGGCTGGTGCTTGGATGAATATCTAAAGACTTGGATTGAGGACTCATCAAGCACCATCAAATGATTGTTAAGAGATGATCTCCAGCCTGAGAAGGAGATGGCAATCCTTTCTCTAAAGGCTGATATCTGACCGACCTCTTGATGCAGGTCCTCTGCATAGGAATGGAGATTCGGAGGTGTCAGACTAGTTAGGTCAAAGAGTTGACTTAACGAGATCGAGATAACCAAAGTCCTATATCGTATGTTGTCATGATATAGGCACGCATCCTCTGACCGGAGACAGATGTGTTATTATATGTCTGAATATGTACATTTGGCATACCAATAGGTTGATGACCTAATCAAGGTCTATACACCGGCGCGCTGGTGTGAATATAAGGGCATATGAGTAATACGATCTCTCAAAGGGATCATACAGGTTCACTACTGAACCGGAAGACATGAGCTCACTCATGAGATATTGGGAAGAATCCAATTCCGTGCGCACGGTCATCTCGCTTTGGAAGTTTGACTGAATTTGTTGGTTTGATATATACTTTTGGAAAGTATATGATCAAGAGCTAGGTATGATATATGTTTTTGGAAAGTATATGATCGATACTGACTCCCAATGATCGGATGAGAAACTTACTGATAAAACCATGAAGTAGACAGTGTAAAGATGATCTAATACTCCGGGTTTAATCGAGTCTTCCAGTGTGCAGGATGTACATGTATTGGGAATAACTGAGGGTGATGTGATCATAAACGATTGTATAACCATGACGCTTCCATTCCTAGGGAGTGATGAAACGGGTCTGGATTTTAGTGACTCCTCTCAGTAGAGAAGTAACCTAATCTTAGTCCAAATATTGGACATTGATCTGAATATGATTCAGATCAATGAGAAGATTAGATTTACGATCTTGATTTAATCAAGCATCTATGGGAGGCCCGAGATCTGGATTTGAGATGTGATCTCAATATCCAAGTCCCTATACGTGGAACAATACAATCGCCCTGTCCTTATCTCCAAGTATCTGCGAAGAAAGCGCATTATCCTTGAAGGAGTTCATGGATAATTCTATTGTTGATATATATATATATATCCGAGCATTGAGAAAATGGATAATTGAATGTGATTTAATTATCATGAGTAATAGGAATTTGATTCATATTATAAAGAGAGTTATCCAAGATAATTGAATATGATTTAATTATCGAAGATGTGAATAATGTGAATGTGATTCATATTGTTTGAACACATGAGATAAAGAGATCCAAGATGATTAAATATGATTTAATTATCATGGATAAAAATAATGTGGATAGCAATATCCAATTATTCATAATATATTATAAATGTGATTTATAATGTATTAGAGAGAGCTAATTATAATTTATATGTGTTGATTAATTATTATGTGTATTGGATACACATTGTGTAATTAATTGACAATGTAAATTATATATTGTTTTGGGTTGTAAATTTGATTCACAATTTTTCCATGGCAAGATTGCAATATTCTCAAATGTAATTGTGAATTATTTTTGAAGAATAAAAAGCCAACAAAGTTGTTGGAAATAAATAAAGGAGATTTTCAAGGAGATGCAATCTCATGGATTTCCATGAGATTGCTCTCCCCATGGAAAGAGTGGGCGGCACATCATTCCTAATAGGAATGTGTTGCCGTCTACATGGAAGGTGCATGGAGATGAAATCTCCATGCACATTCTCTCCTTATTTATTGGTTTGATTTAGGACTAATTTATATTTGATTTTGTCGAATATATTTTAACCTAAATTTGTTGGTTTTACCAACAACAATCTTGACCATTGGATTGACATAAATCAATCTCATCCATTGATTTTATATGTCCCATGGATTGAGATCCATGGATCCTAAAACCCTATAAATAGAGAGGCATACCCATGCTCCCTTTTTACACATATAATGCTTGAGAAGCATCTCTCTCTTTCTCTCTAGATGTCAGCCCTCTCTATCCCTCTCATGGTCGTCCACCATGGATGCCATGGAGAGGTTCTCCATCGCCGCAGCATCGTCGTTATGTTGCCCGATCGTCTGCTCGTGGATCTCCATCTCCTTCGGTGTGCCTCTCTTGTGAAGAAGATGATGGATCTCGTGTGTCGAGATCAGGAGATCCGCTGCTTGGATCATCAACATGGATTGCGAGAAGCACGCGGTTCATCCCCGCGCTCGCAAGCGTCTCCTCCGTCGGATCGGACTTGAGACAGGAGGTCTCTTTGTTTAGAGACTTGATTGCAACCACGCTTCAAGAGGTAACCCTAATACTTGTTTGTGGTTTAGACGAAACGATCCGAGAAGTGTTCTTGGATCATGTGGTTTCGTCACATGAAAAATTTTAAATTCCGCTGCATCGAGCAACTAGTCCGACTAGTCGCTCCTTGTCGTATTCGATACGACGCACACGCTTCCGTGATGCGCTTGAGGATCTAATCATATCCTTCAGTATTCATAGCTTTGGTGTTCATGGAGGGGAGAGGATCGATCCCTAACGTGGATTAGAATTGATAGGAAATAAAAAAGAAATGAAATAAAAGAATAATTGTGTAATTTTACTTGCCGAAGCTTTCAAATATAATGCTTGGTTAGTGATTCTTTTCTTCATTATTGAGCACTAGCTCATTTCTTCCAATGTATTGTGAAAACCAATATGCATCGAAGAGTCATCACAGAGACAATAGCCATACAGCCTGCACAATAGCATTACTCCATAAGATAGGTATTCTTTTTTATTCATTTCCTTTCCCGATGATGTAGATTTATATAGTTATAGTAGGACAATGTACCATGTAAACTTTATTTTATGAATGGAAAAGTGTTGAATGCTTCTTTTTTAGTATTTTTAAGTAGAGTTTGTTTGTGAAGATTAGTTGTGATTGCTGAATAAATTATTATTTAGTAATCAGATCTAGATATGGGAGGTTCTGACAACTTGAAATCAAGATTGTTATAGTTTGGTATCAAAACCTGGTTTCTCCAATAATTTATTCAGTAATTGACAACTACGAGTAGTATTTAGAAAATAAGGTGGTATTAAGATCATTTGCTCTTAATAATTGACTAAACTACTATTCACAAGTCATTGTCCCTTATGTACATCATACTAGTACATATAGGACCTAACCTTTGGCCTCGATTCATCTTACGATCATGGCAGACCAAGATGTGTCTAAGAAATTAGCAGCTATTATCGCAATGCTCCAAGAGATGGGTCAAAGGCAACAAGTATTAGAGGAGAGGCTCAATGCACAAGCTGAGAGACCCAAGGCATCAAGACATGTGGATGGTGAGGTTGAGGATTTAGTTCACCTTTCCTAGGAAGAATCTATTTACCATCCTTCCATTGAGTCGGCTCCTACTTCAAGTGAAGGAGTAATGGAAATGACCCTTCTTAGACACTAAAAATTACTTGAAAATTATCAAAAGAGAAATATTCCTTGATTCAAAGGCATAAATACACCTACTGAGGTTGAATTATGGTTTGATGATGTTAGTAGTATGTTGAGGGTATTACAAGAACAAACAGATACTTGTGTACACTTTGCTGACTACTATCTAGTAGACTATGAGAGACGATGGTGGGGAGCTATTTCAAAGAAATAAGTAGATCCCATTCCAAAGGACATCTTTTAAGAAAGGTATAAAGCTCACATGTATCCCTCCCATTGGGAAGAATTGAAGAGGAGGGTGTTGGATTCTACGACCCAGGGTTTCAAAACTGTACAAGATTATCATGTTCACTTCACTGAGCTACTACGTTACCCCCAAGATTTATAATCTTCAACACAGGAGCGTCTTATCAAATTTGTTAGCAAGCTTGAGGGAGATCTTAAAGAGCAGCTTGTTGGTTTTAGAGCCACAACTATATATGAAGCAATGGATATTGCCTCTCGTATTGAGATGGAAAGGGATGAAAACTGCCAACGAAGAAGCTTTCACTTTAGTGGTGGCCCAACAAATGCAAGGAAGATTATAATTGTAGAGAATGTCTCTATCATCTGATTAGCTCCAATATAAGCCCACCACATACCTAGGGCCATGAATTATAAGGAAGAGGGGTTTTTCTAGACATTCAATATACCCTTGTAACTCAATAGCAGGAGATAGTACTTTTGTGTATGGGTCTTCTGTTCAGATAGGAATATAGCATGTTATTATTGTCATCAACAAGTCTAGTTAATTAATACTATCCATAGTTGAGAGGATTAGGGTTGAATACAACCCCAACTAATAAGGTAGCATTCATCCCGAGCAATGAAGAAACATGTGGACAAAGTAATAATAAAGGTAACAGCTCACAAGGTCTATCTCCTACGTAGAAACCACCTCAAAACATTGCAGGATCTAGCTTGCCTATTTCTAATGGCTAGCTTAATGCAATCACAAAAGAACAAGCTTACAATTCAAGCATGGTCATTTGAGGTATTGTTACTATCCTTTGCCATTCGATACATGACTTGTTTAATTCTAGTGTTTTCATATTCATTTGTTGCTCGACGATTAGTACCCACTTTGTCTAAGATACCAGTAGAAGTACAATAGTCCTATATGATTAAGGGACCAGAAGAACAAGTATTATAATCCAAAAATTCCTAGATAATTAGGTAGTATAAATAGCAGGAAATCAGCTACTTTTTCCCCACTACTTATTGAAATGGACTTTGATGCCGTTCTGGGGATGGACTAGCTAGAAAGGCATCATGTATACCTTGACTATTTTCATAAGACGATAACTTTTTAACTTCCTAACTTAATAGAATTTCAGTTCATTGGAAAGGCATCCAATGATAATAGTGAGTACATCTCTACTCTAAAGGTACAATGGTTGTTAGATAAAGGGTAATAAGGTTAATTATTTAGCATATGTATCCATTACATCAAGGTCAAATAGAATGATTTATATGAACTACCTAGATTATCATGTGAAAAAGCGATTGAATTCAAAATCTCTCTCACACCTCATACTCAACCTATCTTTATCCCTACATATAGGATGGCACCAACAAAGCTACAAGAGTTAAATGTATAGTTACAAGAAATGTTAGACAAAGGAATTATTCATCCTAATACTTCACCATGGGGTGCACCTGCCTTGTTTTCTAGGAAGAAGGATGGGTCAATATGATTGTGCATTGACTATAGACATCTAAACAAGAAGATAGTAAGGAACAAATATCCTCTACCAAGAATAGATGATATCTGTGACTAATTGTGGAGTTCATCTACGTATTCCAAGATTGACTTAAGATCTAGATACCATTAGTTGAAAATTAAAGATATGGATATTCTCAAGACAACATTTCAAACTATATATAAGCATTATGATTTTTTAGTTATGCTTTTAGACTAATAAATGCCCAACAACCTTTATGGATTTCATGAATAAGATATTCAGGTAGCTCCAAGATCACTTTGTGGTAGTCTTCATTAACGATGTGCTTATTACTCCAGTGATAAGTACCAACATGAACACCATCTCAGGCAGGCACTCGGAATACTAAGGAAAAACAAACCGTATGCTAAATATAGAAAATGTGACTTTTGGCTATTTGAAGTGTTCTTCTTAGGACATGTAATTTCTGGGTTAGGCATATCAACTGATCCTGTAAAGGTTAGTGTTTTGATGAGTTGGGAATGCTCAAATACTATCACATAAATACGTTCTTTTTTAGTCTAGCTTGGTATTATAGAAGAATTGTGAAGGACCTTTCACGAGTAGCATTACTAATGACTAGGTTGATTAAGAAGGAAGTCACATTTATAAGGTATGATGCAAGCAAAAATAGGCTTTAGACACTGATGGATTGCCTAACATCTGCACCTATCCTCACTCCACCCTACAGTATACACTGATGCATCTAAAGAAGGACTTGGGGCAGCTCTTATACAATATGGTAAGGTAGTTGCTCATGTATCACGACAACTCATGACACATGAAAGGAACTACCGGACATTATTTGCAATGAATAATGCAGCTTGATTATCACATAGAAGTTGCATAAGAAGGGGAACTTCTATGGTAAGATCAGTCAACACCGATCTAACCCACATCATTTCTGCACTCCCTTGTGCCATGGCCCTGTACTCAGATTCTGGACTTGATCTAACAACCACTGTCTGCTTCTTGCTCTTCCATGAGACAAGTGAGTGTCCAACGAACATTACAAAACGTGAAGTAGACTTTCTATACATAGGACATCCTGCATAATCAGCATCTGCACAAGCAATCTCCTCCAGGGATGCATCCCTACTGAATAAGATTCCCAAACCAGGTGAATTCTTTAAGTATCTCAGGATCATATAGATAGAATCCATATGTACCTTGTTGGGCTTCTCCATGAATTGACTGACCTTGCTTACTGTAAACATAATATTTGGCCTGGTGATAGTAACATATAAAAGCTTCCCAACTAATTCTCTATACCTCCTACTATCAACTTCCTCAGTATCCTAATCATACAATTTCATACTTGGATCCATAGGAGTAGTAGCAGGCTTGCATCCGGTCATACTTGTCTCAGAGAGGAGATCCATCACAAACTTTCTCTGGGTCATCACTAGACCACGATGATTTTTGCAAATTCTAACCCCAAGAAGCAGCGAAGGGTGCCAAGGTCCATGGTCACAAATTCTTTACCTAGGAATTTCTTGGATATATGAATGCCTTGAGCATCATCTCATGCAATAATAATGTCATCTACATAAACCAGAATGTCAACCGTACCTTTCTGTGTCTTCTGAACAAAAAGTGAGTGGCCTACAGTGGACCTCACAAACCCTGTTGCTCAATCAACTCTGACAACTTTTGATACCAAGCCCTAGGACTCTGCTTCAGGCCATAAATGGCCTTATGTATCATGCAGACCTTCTGGGACTCCCCCTCAGCAGTAAACCCAGGTAGTTGTTGCATGCAAATGTCCTCATGAAGGTCCCTGTAGAGGAATGCATTCTTCACATCCATCTGAAAATAATGGCCAATCCCGTGAAACTGCAACTGCTAGTAGAATTCATAGTGTTGAGTGTCTCGCTACTGGAGAAAAAGTGTCCTGATAATCCACCCCATATGTTTGGATGAAGCCTCTCGCCACCAACCTTGCCTTGTAACGATCCACACTCCCATCTATGTTTTTCTTAATGGAAAATATCTACTTGCATCTTACAATCGAAGCACCTCGTGGAGCAGAGACAATACTCCATGTCCCTCATGACGTTAAGGCCGCCATTTCTTCTTCCATAGCACGGTGCCACCTGTCGTCCTGTAAAACCTCCATATATGTTCGAGGTATAGTAATTTCAGAAATTCCCACTACAAACACCCTATACTCATCTGGAAGATGATCCAAAGAGACATGTGCAACAAGTGGGTACGTGGCGCATTTACGCCGAGGCTTCCTTAGTGCAATAGGAGCATCCAAATCCACATCACCTCTATTTTCTATGCCAGAGTCATCCTATGTATGATGTATAACTCCAGTGCCATCAGTAGAAATAATGTTATCATGACATACCTTAGGCGTGTTGGATGATGTGGACGGCTTATGATTAGAGGAGATAGTAGAAGACTTGCGAGTGTAAACAATGGGGAAGAATCTTGGTTGAGGTGTAGGTGGTGGTGGTCGTGGAGGAGGAGGTGATGGTTGCTCAGCTTCAAGTGGTGGAAGAGATGGAGGTGAAGGAACAACAATATCCTCTTCATGGGTATTGGATAACCTATCACCTGTAGTAGAGAAGTACATAATTGATTCAAAGAAAGTAACATCAGCACTTACATAATATCTCCTACTGACCAGATGAAAACAATTATACTCTTTTTAACTATGAGAGTATCCAACAAACACACATTTGATAGCTCACGATGAGAGCTTATCACGACAAGGAGTAAAATTATGCACGAAGGCCACAGATCCAAAGACTCGAGGTGTAAGCGAGAATAGGTCCTTCTCAGTAAATGCAATCAATGAGGGAACCTTTTCTCCTTGAGCAGTAGACGTCATACGATTCACCAGGTAGCAAGCGGTCAAAACAGCATCCCCCCAAAAAGAATGAGGAGCATGACTTTGAATCAACAATGTTCGTGTGACATCAAGAAGGTGGTGATGTTTGCGTTCCGCCACACCATTATGTTGCGAAGTGTAGCTACACGAAGTTTTATGAATAATGCCATGGGAACTGAGAAACTCAGACAAATGTGAAGTTGAAAATTCCAAAGCTTTATCCGTGCGAATGAGTTTGACATTGGTAGAGAAGACATTATTAACTTCAAGAATAAATTTTCTTATAATAGCACCAGCTTCAGACTTTTGTTTCAACAATAACACCCATGACAATATGGAATAATCATCCACAACAACCATATAATAACAATGTCCCTAAAGATCAGGGACACGACTTTGACCCCAAATATCAAAACGAAATAGTTCAAAAGAACGACTACTATGACGAGTCAGACGACTCGAAAACGAAGATCGATGGTGTTTCCCAAGCTGACAGACTTCACAATTCAATACGGTACGGGTAGAGATCTGTGGTAGGACATGGCACATCTTCTGAGGAGCAAATCATAGGTGTCAAAGAAACGGAGAAACTGATCCAGACGGAATAGTAGCAAGCCCAGCACATGATGGAATAGCAAGCCTATACAAGCCTCTCTGCTCGCGGCCATGTCCAATCACCCTGCCAATCAGTATGTACTGAAACACAAAATAAGATGGGTCAAAGATGATACGTCAATGTTAATATTTTGCAAGCTGACTAATGGACAATAAGTTCATCTCAAAATCAGGAGCATAAAAGACATTCTGAAGACTCAAGAAAGGTGTTAGAGTAATCTCCCCCCGACCAACAATGGGTAATCGAACCCCATTGGCAATGACAACAGATCTGCCAGGTGTAAGTGCTCTATAGGTAGTAAAATGCATCCTGTCGCAACACATATGATGGGAAGCCCCGGAGTCCATAACCCAATCTGTCAAGTCTGAGAAAGTAATACTGGTAAGTGCATAATGAGTACCTGATGTGCTAGAGGACGCTCTGGCAGAAGCCGCAGCCTTTGTGGAACCCGGAGACGGAGGTGTGGGAGTAGTCATCATCTCCCGAAGTCAGGAGACAATATCGTCAAATCGAGTGTCTGGGATAGGCACAGAGGGAGCATCAGTCTATTCAGCAACATGTGCAGAGTCTAGAAAACCATGCTTGTGAAAGCACGTTTCCTCAGAATGGCCTGTACAGTGACATTGAGCACAAGGACCACGATGTCTGCCTCCCCCTCGACCACGAGGTTCACAACCCCGAAAGTCGGACGATCCTCCTCTGCCTCGAGTAGCAGCCATAAACAAAGGAGTAGTATGTGTTGTACACTGACGCATTCGTAATTCAACTCAATCGCTAATAGACCTCCTCCATAGTGGGATGGTCTCACTAGTCACAAGTTCAGTATGTGCTGCATCGTATAAGGGTCAAGGGAGGACAGAAAAACTCCCGTCATCGTGGCATTTCTATATTCCTGTTGTTGTTCCGTACTGGTTTTGATTGGCTTGAAGGTATGCAATCTCTCAAACATGCCCCGTAGATGACAGACATGGGCATGGAGTGGTCTTCCATTCTGTTTGGTGGAAAAAATGTCAAATTGCAACTGAAGTATCTTGCTTTCATTCTTAGACTTCCCATATGTAGCTGTCAGTATGTCCCACATGGTATTTCCAGTTGGTTTATTCACAATATCATTTGCGATCTTTGTAGTCAGGGTCCAATAGAGACATATACGAGCATAAGAATCATCATGCTTACACGTCGCATTCGCTCCAGTCTTGTCTTCCAGCTCAGAGTCTGATAGGATGTGCTCCTTATTATGGCACTGCATCAGGGTTCGAAACTGCATGGTCCATAGTTCATAGTTGGTCCTGTCCATCTTCACTATAGGGTCGGGCCTTTAAAGTCACCCGAAGATGTGAAAATGTCACCCTTATTCTCTAACATGTTTGAAAAAGAAACACAAACCAATGGAGGAAGAAGAAATAGGCGATCTACAGAATCATATGAGGGACAGGTTCTTTGTGTAGACTCATACAACCATCCCTAATCCTCGTGCAAGCGCCCGCATGTGCCAACGAAATTCATGGTTGCGCTAGCGAAGCCTAGGGGACGCTGGGGTCGAACCCGAGGGCTGCTGGAGCTGCTCGGGGGGATGCCGGTGCCGCGCAGGGGCCACTGAGGCGGCTCGGGGGTCGCTGGAGCCGCTTGGGCGGCTGGGGGCGCTGGGGCGCCTGGGTGGGTCGTTGGGAGGGGCGACGGTGCCGTGAGACCCACTGTGGCTGTTGCCGGCGACAATGGCGGGGGGGTGTAGGGTTAGGGTGTTGGGTGGGATTCCGGGACCCCGGTCTAGGACCGTTACTCTGATACCATTCTAGGAGAGAAAATGAATGAGATGTATTAGATGTACCTGAGGGCTCTCTTACATAGGAGAATAACCCTTGGGTTAATTATATGATAAGTACTCAGAGAAAATAAAATTACATAAAAGAGACATAAAGATATATTTATCTTAACAGTTAGCATTGTTGAAGGACTATGATTGCACCATCTCTTTCCACCCCGCTTAGGGGATTCCCTTAGCAAAAGAACTTGTTTACATGGGTTTGTGAATGCAATCCACTTTTATGGTTTACTATTAACGTTGAGTGAATGGAAAACATTTCAAAGTAGTGTTGATACTATAAATATTCCTTGCCCTTGTATCTAGGATAGAATAAAAAAAGGTTGGGAGTATGACCCAGGCCGTAAAGACTTGAGACAACAACTTGAGAAGAATGAGATAGAGGGATTCCTTATACAAGATGGGTTAATGTACAACTATCATGGAGTTTGTGTACCAAATACACCCGAGTTGAGGATATACATATTACGTGAAGCACGTTGCTCCACATTATCTATTCATCTTGGAATTACGACATGCATAAGGATATTCATTCACACTTTTAGTTGCCTGGAATGAAGAAGGATGTTGCTGAGTTTTTGAACTCATATTTCTCCTGGTAGCATGTAAAGGCTTCACACAAAAAGCCACTACAATTGTTATGACCTCTCCCTATACCCAAATGGAAATGGGAAAGAATTTCCGTGGACTTCGTTACTGTCCTACCTCAGATGATCGATGGTAAAGATAAAATATGTGTTATAATAGATCGCCTGACCAAGGTATCATACTTTATTCCAATGAGATTATCTTCCATTCCAAACCAACTTGTGGAGTTATACATTACACATGTAATCTGTCTCCATGGTATCCCTAGTTTTCAATAAAGATTCACAATTCATCTTACACTACTAGGAAAACATCATGAAAGCCTTACGCATACGGCTATGTGTTGGACATACGAGCCCATAATGAGCATTATGTGATAAATGTTATTGCAAATATCATTCTCTAATCTGAAATGAAGAATAATTAATTTGCATAATAGGTCCCTTATTATAATTAGGGTTATGTATCATGGTCATCTTGATGATCATACATCTGTTGATTCAATTGTTGAATCATAGAGGTTGGTGCTTGGGTGATATCTAAAGAGTTAGATTGGAGACTCATCAATCACCGTTAAATGATTATTAGGAGATGATCTCCAGCCTCAGTAGGATATGGCATCATTTTTCTAATGGGCTAATATCTAACTGGCCTCTTGATTAAGGTCCTCTACATAGGAATAGAGATTCAGAGGTGTTATATAAGTTAGTTCAAAGATTTTATTTAACGAGATTGAGATAACCAAAGACCTATGTTGTATGTTGTCACAATATAGGCACGCATCCTCTGATCGGAGACAGATGTGTTACTATATGCCTGAGTATGTACATTTGGTAGATTGATAGGTTGATGGACTAATCAAGGTCAATACATCGACATGTTGGTGTGCATACAAGGTCAAATGTGCAATACGATCTCTCAAAGGGATAATATAGGTTCATTATTGAACTGGAAGACATGATCTCACTCATGAGATATTGGGACTCAAATTCCATGCACAGTCGTCTCTCTATGGAAGCTTGACTGAATTTTGTAGGTTTGATATATGCTCTTGGAAAGTATATGACCAATACCTACGTATGATATATGCTTTTGTAAAGCATATGATCGATACGGAATCCTAATGGCCAAATGACAAACTTAATGAAAAAAACCTTGACGGAGATAGTCTAAATAGATCTAAAACTTCATGTTTATTATACGTCTTCCAATATACAGGATGTACAGGTATTAGGAATACCTCATGGTGATGAGATCATAAACGATTATATAACCATGATGCTTCCAGTCTGAGGGAGTGATGAAACATGTCTAGATTTTAGTGACTCTCACTGGAGAAGTAATCTAATCATGGTCCAAACATTGGATAGTGATCTCGATGTGATTCAGATACAATGAGAAGATTATATTTACAACATTGAATTAATCAAACACCTATGAGAGGTCCCTGAGATCTAGATTTGAGATGTAATCTCAATATCCAAGTCATTGTACCTGTAATGTACAATCGCCCAAACCTTATCTCCAATTATCCGCAAACTTGAAAGAGTTCAAGAATAATTCCATTATTGAATTATGTATCTGAGCATTGAGACAATGATAATTAAATGTGATTTGATTATCATGAATAATATGAATTTGAATCATATTTTTTGACCATATATGGAGAGTTATTTGAGATGATATAATATGATTTAATTATCATAGATGTGAATAATTTGAATGTGATTCATGTTAGTTGAGCACATGAGAAGAGTCATCTTGTATGATTAAATGTGATATAATTATCAAAGAAATGTTCATGTTGTTATCTCTATTCATAACGATCATGGACATTATAAAATATGAATTATATTATGTTGGAGATATTTAATTGTAAATAGAATTACAAATTATATGTTGTTGTGAGTTGAATTCACAACCAACAATTAATTGTAAATCCAATTTACATATTATGTTGGATATATGAATACGATTCATATTAATCAATGGCATGATCGATTTTTTCACAAATTTAATTTGAAATAATTTTTGTGAAGATAAATGCAATAATTAGTTGTTGTTGTATTTTAATATATATAATAAATAAATATTAAGGAAGGCAAAACCACCAAATGTGGCCATCCACCATGACCAAGTCAAAAGGGTGATGGCCACCCTCCTTTTAGGGTAGTTATTGCCTTCTTAATTATCTATTTCTTATAGTTTAAATTAAAATTAATTAATATGTATCTTGATAAAGGGATATAATTAATTTATTTTAATTAAATTAGTTGTTGCAAATTTATAGCAAAAAATCACGACATTTGATTAATAACCTCTTAATCTAAACCATTGGATTAAGAGGGCATGTGGATTAAAATCCATATATATCTAACTAGTATAAAAGGAATGGAAGCCCTTGGCTATTAGACTACACACAAAATTCCAAGAGGAATTAAACTCTCTCCATCTCTCTCTATACATGCCAAGTCTCTAATTCTCCACCTTAGAGTGGTCGTCCACCCTAAATCTTAGAGCCACGTCATTGTGTCGCTACTTTGACTACTCGTGGATATTTGTCTCATTAGATGCACCTCGCTCATGAAGAAGATGTCGGATCTCGTGAGACAAAATCAGGAGATTCGCCACTTTCGAGGAGCACACATTTCATCAACTTACTCGCAAGTGTCTCCTCTGTTGGATCAGATTTGAGATAGGAGGTCTTTTCATTTAGAGACTCGATTTCAACCATGCCTTAAGAGTTAAACCTAATACTCATTTGTGGTTTATATGAAATGATTTGAGATGTGTTCTTGGATCTTGTGGTTTCATTGTTCAAAATTTTTTCAAATTACTCTATCCCAAGCAACTAGTACGACTAGTCACTCCTGATCGCATATGGTGTGATCATGCTTCCATAATGTACTGAAGGATTTTTTTTCATACCCTTCAAGTGGTATTAAATCCAAAATAAAGGTCTCGTATATGATCCATAAACCTAAGATGATAAGAGCATAAATTTGTTTTGCGATTTTTCTCCGCATTTACCGTATCCCTATTTTGTGTAATTTTTTATCCCTATTTAAGTACATTTAAACTCGAAATTATCACTTGTATTATTATATCCATTAAATAAGGAAATCGTGGGACTTGATTTTGAGTGATTTGGAATCTGTTTTCTAAAGTTGTGGTCTTTTTAGTGAATATGTATCCACTATTTCCAGGATGGCAAATTTTGACATAATTAAAGAGTTAATTATGGTTTTAGTTCTATTATAAATGAATGAACATCACTTGGGTTATTTTATAAATAAAATTAAGAAATAAACTTAATTTGCATTATTTGGATTTAATTTTGAGTTATGTTAATTTTAGTAAATATGGGTCACTACAAGAATTACATATTTGAGCATGAACCTTGTGATTGTAATTAAATTAAATTAATTGAAATTAATGGTTAATTTCATGAAATAATTATTGATGAATATTTGTGAAATATTTAATGATGATGTTTTTTTTCCTTGAATGGCATTGCCTTAACGAAAATTGATAAGATATCTGATCTTGATCACAATTGGTAACATCAATTCCAACAAACATAGTTGCTTGAATAGGATTGAGGATTTATTTAGAAAATCTCCTTAAAATAGTAATAAAAAATATTTTGATGAAAATTATATGGTATAACGTTGGTTGAAAAACCGACTATCACTCAAATACAAAGTGATCAAATTGCATTATCCTAACTTGAGGTGGATATGGTGTCTACGAGGATCAATGGGGTAGCAGGTTGCTCTATGAGCGATCTGTCCCACTCCCATCGGTACTGGTCCTGACAACAGGTAAGGAAAGAGTAATGTTTGAAGAGATCATGATGTATTGTTCTAATTATTAAAATTTAAATAATATGTATTTTGATATTATATTATCCTTCAAGTAATAATCAAAAAAATATTTATTGGTTAATTGTCTAAATTAATAATTGATTTAATATGATTAAATTAATTATATCCAAGTAGAACTCTCTATTATGAATAGAGTTGTTAATTCCCTTGGAATAATTAATTATGTGAATATGATTCATAAAAAATAATTAAAAATTGTATGGGATATGGAGGATCACATAAGAGACATCCAAGGTCTCTCGTCAAGGCGAAGGGTTCCGTCGCCAGGGATTGTATGTAGGAGATGCATGTTTGAGGTGACAACTCCTACATACAAGCACATCTATATGAGGCTCTTTGTTTCTCGAAAGCGTAAGCCCATATATGTAGTGATCCCAATATCAGGTCCTCATATTATTGGGACGATATTGAATTACGCATAGTGATTCTATTCATGTTGATGGTTGGTTCAATCAACAACGATCAACATCACCTTAGGAGTGGTGGGTCCAAGTGTTAAAGATTGAATTGGGAAATACAAGTTGGACTTGCAAGGAAGAATAGTTTCCCACTTATTTTTATCCGAGTTACATGTTCTCATATTACTAGGATATAATAAAGATAAGAAAGGAGATCCCCGATTTTGCTTGAGATATAATGGTATGTATATCCCTTACATTGAAAGTGATTAAGGGAATGAACTTTTAGTGTTGATAAGGCATGACAATTTTGATATAAAATTTCATAAATAAAAGTAAAATGTGTGTGCGTATGTGCATGTGTGTATGAAAATTTCTTATTTTAGACAACCTTCATTGAACCCACTCAAAAATATACTCAATAATGACTTGTAAAAGATCATAAATTGGATCCAAGATCAAGATATTGTACTCACAGTTGGACACATAATGTATGTGGTTGCAATGTGCATTTTTCCTCATATGAACAAGGAATGACAATTAAATAGATAATAGGACAATAACATATGGTTTGTGTGTTTCTATAGTCTTGATTTCTCATCAGATATGCTTTGGAAATATCATGTTGATGATGTCGTAATTATTTAAAATCCTTATAAAATCTAAAACGATATTTTGGCGAACATATGTGCTCTTGATATTTAATCATGAATGCATAGTTCACTGCATTATGCAGAATGATAGCTCAATAAAGGAAGATGTACTCTAAATGTTTGAGTACCTGCATGAACCAAAAGTCTTTAAGAGTAAAGATGAACGTAGATATGATAAGTGTCATCGTTATACTACCTATACTCAAGTCATTCATGAACCTTCATAATATTCATATTGTTTGAATTGAATGAAGCATGTATAAATGTTGAAATACTCTTATATTAAAACCTTTTGAATTTAATATAAGAAATCCCTTGTCTAGAGCAATGGTTATTTATAGATGAAGGAAGCATAATGGAAGCATGGGTCTGACCCAAGTGCGAAGGAAAGACAAATAGTTGATTGTACTTCTATAATTTCCACACATATGACATCCAAGAGTTGGATGAATGCTAATATTGCAATATGTTGATGTACTAGTAGTATGACTATCTAGACTATCTAAAATCCTTACAGTAGGAATCAAATAGTGCATTAAAATAATCTACATATAATCATTGAAATTGACTTTCTTATTCAATAAGATTAAAGTTTAATAATTGGATCTCATTTTTCTAATAACACTTGCAATTGGTTTCATATGCTTTAGAAGATCAGAAAATTTGATCTTAAGGTTTAATATTCATCCGCATGGATATTGATGCAATTTTTGCATAAATCTCTATTAGATGGATAGACTTAATATTTTCAGTGGGAGAGACCATAGTCTTAGAGAATGTCTATATGACCTATATGACTTAGATATTAGATTACACTCACTGTTTGTTTCTAAATGTTGGAAATAAACATGAATTCCAGAAGAGACCTATCATAAAGAGTTGTGATGGATATATTTCAGATAGTAATCTAATGTTTATAGGACTCTATTAATTAGAAAAATTAATGAATGGTTCATTAACATTTCTAAAACTAAAAAATTAAACTTTGAAAGATCCATATAACGAAGAAGATCATTTAATAATGATCTAGCATCAAGCCTTGGATGTATGTTTGCTGATATGATCAACAAACTAGTAAGATATTGAATTTTAAATTATTAAAAGGTTAAAAACTTACATACTTATGATAGGAGATTAAAAGTAAATTGTTTGATACACCCTTCTTAGGGAATGGTGTAAGATACATAGGTATTCATGTTCTCATACATATTGATGTATGTGGATTAAATATATCATAGTAAACATTAATTATATGTGATATCAATAATGACTATTGGTGATATCAGATTTCTTCCCTTTACCGTAGAAATCTTTGAAATTTTCAATGATTTCACAACTTTGGTTTAGAGCAAAGTTTGAAGGAAGATGAAAGAATTTGATCTAATCAAGGTAGTCAGTACCTATTAGATGAATTCAAAGAATACCTTATAGAGAATGGAATATAATACTATCCAACTCCTCCAAATACACCTAAACTCAATTGAGTTGTAGAAGATGCAATTGGATCATGTTATCATAATTTGATCAATGATGAATATTAGCATAATTGCTTCTTAATTTTCCAGTATATATGTAGTAGAGACTACAATATATATCCTTAATAAGATTCCATGCAAATGAGCTAGAATCTAGTACCAGAGAGTGCTACTTCATTAGGAATATAAAGGATGGTATTGGATACTTACTTTATGACCTTGAGATTCCTAAAAGATTTCTTATCTGAGTATATGTTTCTTAGAGGATGACTTTCTTGAGAATCAAGATGAAAATGAATTAAAGGAATTTATTTAATCTTGAGAATATAATGAGGCTCCTAAAAATAGAAACTAAGAGTAAAATTAAAGATGAAACACTCATATATCTTAAAATGAATTTTGAAGATGGATTCCATGTGTCAATTAAGTCTGACACTGATCTGACTTCATGTGATGAAGCTTCTGAGGATCATGACATGGAAATATGGATGTTTGCAATAAATTCTAAAGTAGACTTCATATACAAGTGTTGTATATGGACCCTCAAGGATCCACCTAAATGGTTAAGACCCATTAGGTGTAAATGGATCTTTAAGAGAAAGAGAGAACTTGATGATAACGTAGAGATCTTCAAAGCATGGCTCGTATACACAAGATAAACATGAAGAGAAGACATCGCCTGCGATGAGACTTGAACTTCAATGACTTGATTAAACCCATTAGAAAATTGCTAACTGAAGGCTACACAACATGACTATGACATCTGCAAGATGTAAGTCAAGATTGCATTCCTCTATGAGTTCCTCTCCGAGGATGTTCAAATGAAGTAGGTCTAGGGCTTTATAGTTGAGGAAAACAAGGTGTGCAAGCTAACAAACTCCATCTACATACTCAAATAAGCTTCTAGTAGATGAAACATCAGATTTAATGAAACTATAAAGGTTATTATTTCATATGAAGTCTTGATAAACTATATGAAGCTTAGTGGGAGTGCATTTGTGTTCATTATGCTAAATGTAGATAATATCCTAATCATTTGGAATAATATAAGGATGATAAGAACCTCAAAGAATTGTGGAAATGAATGCTAGAATTTCTTGCCCTTATGCATCAGTTTTGAGAAGTCCGGTGTATGCTAGATGTGTACAAAAACCAAATGGCTGCCATGTAGTAGGAGTAGTAAACTGTTACTAATCCTACTATGGAGATAAAACACTTAATTGCAGTAATAAAAATATTTTCAAAGAGGACAAGACTTTTGAGATAATAATCTCAAATTCTTATCTTCGGGAAATTAAGACTTTATAAATAGTGATCTAAAAGGTCTTAACTACAGATGCCTTAAGATCAGGTCTTAGTCTTAAGAGATAGAGATATCTAGGAATGAGGGCATTATGACAAGGATAATACAAATTACATACTTGTTATAACTATTATTGAGTTGTAGTGCCAAAGACAAACTACATGAAATATTAAGTATTGGTTGCATAAGGTGCAACATTCACATTAGATGCCATCACTATTACTAGGAGATATGCAAGTACCATAAAAGGACTTGGCGTAGCATCTTCGGAACGGAGTGATTGATCAGCTTACCTAACTATATTAAATAGCTTATTATTGTCACAAGATTGTGGGTTCAAATATTATCCCATTAATGGCTCTTTGGGCTAGTGGGATATTATTGGGCATGCGAACCCGTGGCGAGCCATTATGTAATAAATGTTGTTTCCGATATCATTCCCCGACCTGAAATGAAGAATAAATTATTTCCATAATAGTTCCCTTAGTACAATTAAGGTTATGTACCATGGCCATCTTGATGATAATAAAGTTGTTGATTTAATTATTGAATCATAGAGGCCGGTGCTTGGGTGATATCTAAAGAGTTAGATTGAGGACTCATCAAGCACCGTAAAATGATTACTAAGAGATGATATCCATCCTGAGACAGAGATGGCAATCCTTTCTCTAATGGTTAATATCTAAAAAACCTCTTGATGCAAGTCCTTTGCTTAGGAATAGAGATTCAGAGGTGTTATATAAGTTAGGTCAAAGAGTTAATTTAACAATATCGAGATAACCAAAGACCTATGTCGTATGTTGTCACGATATAGACACACATCCTCTGACTGGAGACCGATGTGTTACTATATGTATGACGATGTACATTAAGCAAACCAATAGGTTGATGGCCTAATCAAGGTTTATATACATGCATGTTGGTGTGCATACAAGGGCATGTGAGTAATAAGATCTCTTAAAGGGATCATACAGGTTTATTACCGAATAGGAAGACATGATCTCATTCATGAAATAATGGGAATCGAATTCCGTGTACAATCAAGACTGCTAGATGTACAAGTATTAGGAATACATGAGGATGATGTGATCATAAACGATTATATAACCATGACGCTTCCATTCCGAGGGAGTGATGAAACATGTCAAGATTTTAGTGACTCCTCTCACTAGAGAAGTAATCTAATCTTGGTCCAAATGTTGGACAGTGATCCGAATGTGATTCATATACAATGAGAAGATTAGATTTATGGATTTGATTTAATCAAACATTTGTGGGAGGTCTCTGAGATCTGGATTTGAGATGTAATCTCAATATCCAAGTCATTATACGTAGAACGTACAATCGCCTTGTCCTTATCTCCAAGTATCCATGGAGAAAGTGCATTGTTCTTGAAAGATTTCAAGAACAATTCCATTGTTGAACTATGTATTTAAGCATTGAGACATTGTTAATTAATTGTGATTTATTTATCAAGGATAATATGAATTTAATTCACATTTTCTGGCCATAAAACGAGAGTTATCTAAGATGATTAAATGTGATTTAATTATCAAAGATATGAGTAATGTGAATGTGATTCATGTTATTTGGGCACATGAGAAGAGTCATCTTGGATAATTAAATGTGATTTAATTATCAAAGATACGATTCATGGATATCTCTATCCATAATAATCAAGGATATTATAAATATGATTTATAATATGTTGGAGAGATTTAATTGTAGATATAATTAAAAATTATATGTTGTTGTGAACTGGATTCACAAAAATAATTAATTGTAAATATAATTTACATATTATGTAGGATATATGAATATGATTCATATTTATCAATGCCCTGATTGAGGTTTTCACCAATTTATTTTGGAATTATTTTTTACGAAGAGAAATGCAATAATAGTTGCATTTTAATATGTATATATATATAATAAATATATATTGAGGAAGGAACAACAACCAAATGTGGCCGTCCACCTTGACCAAGTCAAAAGGGGGATGACAACCCTTTTTTCAGGTAGTGGTGGTGGTTGCCTCTTTAATTATCTTTTTTTATAGTTGAAATAAAAATGAATTAATTTGTATCTTGATAAAATATATAATTAATTTATTTTAATTAAATTTAGTTATTGCAAAATTGTAGCAGAAAATCATGGCTATTGATTAATAACCTCTTAATCTAAACCATTGGGTTAAGAGGGCACAAGGATTGAGATCCATATACATCCAACTAGTATAAAAGGAAGGGTAGCCCTTGGATTTTAGACTACACGCATAATTCCAAGAGGAATTAAACTCTCTCCATCTATCTCTCTATATACGCCAAGTTTCTCTCTCCTCCTTAGAGAGGTTGTCCACCCTAAACTCTAGAGAGGGTCGCTGTCGTTGCCACGTCGTTGTGTCACCGCTTCGATTGCTCGTGGACCTCTGTCTCCTTCAATGCACCTCGCTCATGATGAAGATATTAGATCTCGTGAGATGAGATAATGAGATTCATCGCTTGGATCATCAACATGGATTATGAGGAGCATGCATTTCATCAACGTGATCGCAAGTGTCTCCTCTGTTTGATCCGATTTGAGACAAGAGGTCTCTTCATTTAGAGACTCAATCGCAACCACCTGTAAGAGGTAAACCTAATACTTGTTTGTGATTTAGATTAAATGATTTGAGAAGTGTTCTTGGATCTTGTGGTTTCGTTGTTCATTTTTTTAATTTCCACTTCCTCGAGCAACTAGTACAACTAGTCTCTCTCGATCGCATATGACGTGATCATCATGCTTCTGTGATGTGCTTAATGATTTTCTCATATACTTCACTATGCTTGATAACAATATATCATCCATAGACCTATGGTCAATCAGAAAGTTCTATTCATATCCTAGAAGATATGCTATGAGCATGTGCCTTAGAATGGAATTATCATGGGTTAAACACTTACCTTTTACATAATTCACCTACAATAATAGTTACCATGCAAGTATTGTCATGGAGCCGTTTGAAGCACTATATGGGCGTAGGTGTACTACTCCATTGTGTTAACAAGAGATGGGAATAAATAACCTTTACAATTTAGATAGACTCAAGGAGACACTAAAGATGTAGAGCTTGCTCCAAAAAGACTAATAATTACTTATAGTCGCTAGAAAAGCTATAGTGCTACTAGGAGAAAATACCTTGAGTTGGAGATAGGTGACTTTGTATTCCTCAAAGTATTACCCTACCATGTGGGGTCTTAAGTATACCAAATGTCGTTCACGTCAAACATCAAAGGTGGTACTTCCTTGATGATCTTGGATGGTGATGGTGACTGCTAGAGAGATTGGGCATAGGACTAGCCCTAAACCCACGGATGAGGTAGCCTTAACATATGTTGTCATTGGACCTAATGTACTTGGTAAACGGGAACAACAGATGCAGTCGTGGCAGGTATCCCTTTCTTAGATACCTTCTTAGTCAGCTCTTCTATCTGCTTTGTAAACTAGGAGATCCTATTGTTGATGTCATTCATCCTCTTGTGAATCTGGTCCACTACGACTATCTTGTCAGTGATGATGCTCACATTCAGAATCAGATCCTTGGTTATTTAAGCAATAATATGTTTCCCTCCTTTAGATTGGAGTGAATTGAGGGTGTCAATATACACCCTATTAGTGATTTGCGATAAGCTTGTCTCAAGAATTTTCTCAAATACCTTCCAGATGGTATTTGCACCTCACGTTGTGTAGTTGCCTCCACAGGAAAAGCTCACTAAGCCATGAGTCTCATAACTGAGACCATAATAGAGGGACTGGACCAAGTTATTGTCATCTAAAGCATGACATGGACACTTTTTTGACAAATCTTTGAATCTATCCCATGCCTCACAGAATGGTTCATGAGGCAACTAAGAGAAGCTGGTGATATGTGTCCTCATCTGATTAGTCCTACTCAATGGGTAGAACTTCTTTGAGAATTAGTCCTTAAATTGACCGTATCTGGTGACTGTCACTCCTGGATTCTTCACCTAGTAGTTTGCTTTAACCTTCAAGGAGAATGGGAGTGTAGTGAGATGAATGTAGTCCTGGCTAATCTTGGGGTGTCTTAGATTTGAACACACAAGCTCCAAATCCTATAAGAATTCGTATGGTTCTGATGAATCTCCGTTTCATCATCTTTCTTCTATCATTTTGGCCTTAAAAACCCTAGCAAATGCGTGTAAATAGGCTTAATTTAGGCATTTTATAATCCATGCATTGTTATGTAAATAGTGTATAAAATGCAGTTTTTAAAGCCAAAATTATAGAATAAAGAAAAGAAAATAAATGGAATAAAATACTGAAAATATTTTATGACCCAAAACCCCGAGACCTAGGCATCTCGATGACTAGGTCGATAAAGAATAAAGTAGGGGGAGATAAGGGCCAAAATACAATAAAAATACCTTCTATTTAATTCATTCTTATTCATTTTTGGGACCTATTTTTAGTTCCACCTTTTATACTTCAATGAAAGAAACTTTGAAAATCAAAGTTGCAGATAATTAAAGATAGAAAAATACAAAATTGATTTCATATAAAAATAATGTACAGATAAAAAAGTTATGATCTGAATAAGTTTCCAAAATCTCAACTTCTCGGACCTTTATCTCTCAAATATAAACTCGAAATGTATCAAAATAACTTTAATTGTATATAACTTTTAATAAGTTATTTAATGAAGGTGGTTTCATATTTTTTGAAATTATGGTTTGAAAGTTGAGTTTTTGACCCCTATTGTATAGCTATACTGATTAAAATAATCGTTTTATTTATTATTCATTATTTTTTAAATTTTATATTTTTATAATTTTGTAAATATTATTTATAATATATGTGTATATTAAAACATAAATTAAAACATAAATAAATTGTAAAAATAAAATACTTGTATAAAATACACAAGTATAATACATATAAGTATACCTATATAGATTATATATCTATTTATTTAAATGTATATAATACATCAGACAAATAAAATAAAAATATATTTAAATTTATAAAAATAAGTTATAAATATATAAAATAATAAATCAAATTAAAAAAATTGAATATACAAAATAAAAATAAAATATTCAAATATATAGATGAATATACCTGTATATAGCCCCTAAAAGGTAACTTGTAATTCCAAACCTAGAAAAAAATAAAAATCTTCATGAAACAATATATAAAATAATAAATAATTTTTATTTTATAACCTAAAACTAATTAAATCATTTATTATTTTTAAACGAATTTACAAAACATTTTTTCTAGGATTTTTCGTGGTTGGTCCATGTCAACCAACTAGGAGGGCCTGAGAGTTGACCGTGGATCAACTCTCTAACCTGCCTCCTGTGACTTGTCATAACTGCATTTTTCCCTCATTTCTCCCAATTTTGGGGCCCTCACCCTTCATACTTGGGCGTCGATGACTTCTTCAATTTTTATCCTTGTATATCCGTGATTCACGCCAAGTACTCGGATCTTCCAAAATTTTCATCGCTCGCCCGTGACCACTCGTCGAAGGGCACGCCATAACCACCTATGCAAAAACTCGCCAGATCTTTCTTCCCCATTTTGAACCCTCTTTTTGACCAAGCTTTGGCCCCTTCTTCATAGTCTGGATTGGCGCTCGTGACAGGAGCACCTCCAGCCGATCGTTGTAGGCTAAGGCGGGTTATAGGAGTGATTCCACCACCTCCGGTGGGCCACCGCCGTGAGGTCCTATCTCTGGTCTTTTGACCATTGTGGTTCTGTTTTATTTATTCCTTAGATAGTCATAGTTGTAGGATTTGATTCTGTTCTTTTATTTAGTGTTTTAGCTGCTTTGATTTAGGCTTAAAACATCCTCGTCCGAGCTCCGCTCCGGCCAACTTTCATCATCGTCATTTCACATCCGTTACACGCCAGCAACCCCTGGGACCCATATCTGTCCTGTTTAACTTTGCTCGTTGGATCCAGGAGTCAAGGGACTCCATATAAAGTCGAGTTTTGTGGGAAGCACGATACCTGGGCCACCAATGTTCCTTGATCTCGCAACGGCGCACCGGTGTTCTCCTGGCCATTTTGGCACTGTTTATTGGTCAAGGGGTCTCCAAGGAACACTCAGTGGCATTTTGGAGCGTTGTATTCTAGTGGAGGAGGAAGATGAATGGGGAAAGCTCACCTCGTCGCGAGTTCGTCCCTGTTCTTCGTCGACCCCTCGCCGCCGTCCGATCAACCCTGAACATCCAAGCGTACAGGAGCCATTGGATTCTCTGTGTCTCACGTCGTCCGATCATCATCGAGGATCTAATCCCAACTGTCATCAGCGAACCAATATCAGTCATCAGATCGTCGCTACGTGTCTTAAGTGAGGAGCGTCGGTCGTCCGATCACCAGGCCTTGGGTATTTTGCACGTTTTCTCCTAGCCAATTTTGTATTTAATAAATAGAACATAAACCTTCATCTGCATTTCATTTGTTTCGTATAAAATGCATACCGAGCCCCTGTCATTCTTGTTATTTCATTTAGGTCCTTGGCTACGTCACCTCACGTGCATGTCCGTGTGAGTTGCATGGCTATTTTGTAGAGAGGCCCTTGGGCATTTCGGTATTTGTATTATGTGCTGAAATATTTTATTGTAGTTAAAAACTTTCTGCGTATTTTGCTTTTGAGCCCCCAGGTTTTTAATAATGTTTATTTAGTCCCTTCTAGGCGCGCGTGTCAACGCATGTGATTTTGGCATTTTTGCAGGAACGGTCCAGCGATTTTTCTTATTTCTTATTAATCCAGGAATATTTTTTTAATTATAATTTTTCTGAGAAATTTGCACTGTGGTCATTGTGCTTTCATCTATTTACAAAAATGCCCCTGCTAGTGGTGTAGTTTCTCTTTGTTGATTGTATTTATTTCATGCATCTATAAACCTCTAAAAAACCCCAAAAAATATCATAGTTGCCTGTTGCATTTCTCTATCACCCCATATTTTTATTTTGTATTTTTGTAGCATTTTCATACTTATAAAAAATCAAAAACATGCATTTTCATCTCTGTTTACATTAGAAAATATATAAAAATTACAAAACATCTTTGAAAAATTCCATAAAAACATATTTTTTTGTGTCTTTCAGCTTCAGACCAAAAATCACTAAATAATATAAAAGAAAACTCCTAAAAAGTGCAAAACCGATAAAAAATTTAAAAAGTTCTTAAAAATCATAAAAATATATTCTCTGTTTTTGGATTTTCTATATTTTATTATATTTATTTTAAAATTAATTTGGAGAATTTTAGTTACTGTTCGATATTTTTCTTCTTCATTTTAATTTCAGCTATTTATTTTATTCCCTATTTTGAGTATTATTGACTTTAAAAATACCAAAAAATAGAAAAAATACAAAAAATAACAAAAAACATTAGCAAAATATAAAAAGTACAAAAGAATTTATTTCCTGTATTTTGGAAATTTTTACCTACTTTTATCTCTCTCTCTCATCTCTCTCTCTCATATATATATATATAGTTTTATATCCTTATTAAAAGAAAATGGCAAAAAAATATAAAATATAAAAAGAAAATACAAAATCAAAAATTGGAAAATCAAAATATCAAAATATCTAAATCAAAATTTTAAAAAAATATAAAATTAAAAACCCACAAAAAATAGCACATATAGACAAATACTTCACCATTCATTTTTTAGCACTTATTGCCCTGATCTACCTCCTTGCTTCTTGTGTTCGACACTCTACACTACTTGCACTATACACATATTTTGTAGAGTTATAATAAATTTTAACTCCACATATTGCTTTTCATTGTTTGATCTTTGTTGTGATTTAATTGTTGTCTAATTGGGGTTTCGTGAGTGGTCACCATAGCAACTTTGTCTCCACCTTGTGTGAGACTTATTTTGACCTTCGAAAAATCCAGATTATCAAATGGCACCGTTGTTGGGGAGCAACACCACATAGATCAGTTTTTTGCTTGATTGTGATTTTTGTCTACATTCTTGCTTCATTATTCGGTCTTTTATTTAACATTCATTGTTGAATTGTCTAACCACTCTCCATTTTTGAATTTTGTGCGAGGTACGCGAATCGAGGGAGGAGCTCTTCATTAGAGCACCTACTCACCCTCATGAGGCGGCTATGACCTAGCACAAAGGATGACTTGGAGTGTTTGAGGACAAATTTTGAGCATTTTCTTCTATTTGCATTTAGTTGTGTAATTTGTGTGAGAGAGAGACCACTATAATACAGGTACGCCGAACTTTGGACTCTCGGGCCCAATTTTCAAGTGTTTGTTTACTTGGGGGGCTCATCGTAGTTTTGTCTATTTTCTTCGCATTTTTTCCTTTGTTTCTTGGTTTTATTTTATTTCTTTGTGTGATTTAGCCCTTAGTTTTAGAATTGATTGCGATAGATTAAGGCCAAACACCTAATATATTTGCCTGCACCTATAGTCTACGTTTGGACTTAGTCAAATTTTAAACTGCTTCTCACTTAGTCTCAGAACTACCGCACCGTGAGAGTTCTCCATACAGATCTTTTAGAACCCATTGTGGTGGGCACCGAGGAGACTCCAAGAACAGATACTTTGGTTCCATTCTAAGTCATTAGCATCAGTTCTTCACGCTAATAGCAATTTTTAAAACTTAGGGTGATTTCATATGCTTGCATTTGCATATAGTAAAGGTTTCAATTCTATTGAGCATCCTTGCTGTAGAGTGCTAGAGGCAAGGTGAGCATTTACGCTTTAGCATACATCATCGTTTTTGCCGCTTGCATTGCTTTTCCGCCTCTCTACCTCTGTTTTTGATCACCTAGGTGCTTAAAGGAAATTGACTCCTTGATAGGCGCGTGCATACTTATTAAAAATTCAAAAAAGAGATAATCAATAAAATTGGGACTGCTAACAATATTCGACCCTAAAATTTACTAAAATGAAAAAAATATCTTGGGGCCAGTAATTCCCTCATTGTCTTTGTTTTACATTGCCCACGCGTACGATAAGGATTAGTGCCAAAATCCCATTTCAGCTCCCTAAGTATTTGTGCAAAATTTTGGACTTCTTACCTAACTATACAATATACAAGATAAAAAGATCGTGTTGGGTCTCTACCGAGTTGAGTAGGTGAGTTGAGGGTTTCCATTGTGTGAGTTTGTTTGTGCTTGCTTCTGTGTATTCCAGATTGCTTCTACACATTTGCTCCTTCTTCTCACTTCTCTTGACTTGACCGTCGTGTTTTCCCCATCATTTTTTTCTCTTATTTCGAGATGGCCGACTGGAGGGTATTTTATCTAGACTTTGCGACCCCTCGTTTACTTCAGTCGGTCCAGCTCTCTTTTTCCAGGAGGACTTTGCTCCTAATTTTTGTACATTCCCGACCAACCCACTATTTCAGGATTCAGACTTTGACCTTCACCAATCATTTCCACCACCATCACCCTCACATTTTGACAACCCACACATCCTTGAGTATCCTGATCTAGAATGTGATTTTTGTCCGCACCCACCACCCATGCTCGACTCACCCGATCCTAAGATTTTGGAGATACCTTTCATGATTTCCACCCTTGAGACCTTGAATCAGATGATGGAGCATATCAACTCAATGATAAATCATAAATTTATCATAAATAAGATCTAGACAGTAGCTCCATTCTTTGAGGATGAGGATTCATTTGAGCATTATCACGAGATCTTGCAATCGCCCAAAATACATAAAATTGAGAAAATATTAAAATACCAAAAAGGGTTTGGGACACCTTTGGTTGATTCAGACTGTGAGGGGAGGGGACTTTGCCAAATCATTTGACCGCACAACCTTTCACACCATGTCCCACCTTTGACCCCAAGGATGCCTATGTACAGACTGCTCTTGGCATTCCTCATGTATATGTTGATTCCGACCTTCTCCCTTGTATGGAGGAGGTCCAAAAATTCAAAAAAAAAATGTTGACTGAACCTGAAGTAGTGGCCACCATTCATGAGATCATCCGCACCCTACTTCAACAGGCCATGACTAGTTTATCTGCTCCTCTTCCCAAGAAGAGAAAGCGAAGGAGTGGATCTGAGTGTCATATTCAGACCATGTCCACTGCCCACGCCATCACGCACTATCCTATTCCTAAGAAGATGAACACTGCCACACCTTTCATTAGTTGTACCATCTCTGACCATACATGTGATCATACTTTCCTCGACGGCGGTGCTTTGATTAGCATATTACATTTCTCGCAGGTACAGTCTCTTCACTTAGGGACTCTCAAGAAGACCAGGATTATCGTTCAGTTTGCTGATGTATCTATCAAGATGCCAAAGGGTATCCTTGAAAATGTCATCATCTTGCTACAGGGCATGCACTACAATGTTGATTTTGTTTATTGACCATGGAGACCTCTACTGGGGAGCACTCTCCAATCATCCTGGGATGACCATTCCTCGCCTCTACGAGGGTCATTATAGATTATGGATCAGGAGAGATTCGCTTCTGTCCTGTTGACGAAAGCGAAGTGTTGATCACAATGCCCACTGTAGACCAAAGACCTGCACCTAATGTGATTACACCTATTCTTGCTGACCTCGAGGACCATGACCTTGACAAGACTATCAGATAATTTTGTTACTTATTGGATACGACTGAGACCCAATAATTCCTCTCCAAGGAGGAAGACTTGGAAAGCATGGACCTCGAAGTTCCTTCCTCTGGGACTTGGCATTGTGTTGATGATGTCCGCGGGATTTACACGATTGATACAATTGAGTGGAGGGCAAATTTAGAGACTAGACAAGAAGGACATGACTTGACTACTTTCACTGATGATTCCATTCATGTTCACTTATATACTGATGAGACAAAGGCAAAATTTGATTTGGTTGATTTTATTCGAGAATTCGGGTTGATGAGAAAGATGATCTGGTGGAGATTGTAAAGGATGAACAGAGCTGGAATACTTCCACTGATGAGTTCGTTCCTTTTGGTTTTGACTGGACGAGACGGCGCAGGACGACACTGACTACACTTCTTCCAATGATGATGAGTTCATCCCTTTCCACTTCGATACCATCAAGACTCCCAAGGTCGGACCTAGTCATACTTCTTCCACTCACCCGTCTGTGACTTTACACCCTAGGACCACTGAGGACCCTTATCGTGTCGACCCTGATGGGTTTGTGTCATCTGAGGACCAAGATGTCAACCTGCACCATATTGGATCCATCCCTCAACGGTCCCACAAGAAGGTTTGCTTTCGACCTTCTTGACCATTTGTACATCCATCCCTGTTGTATATTAACTTTTGTTCATCTCCATCCCTCTCCCGTTTTGCTTATTCACCCATTCTCGTGTGTTCCTTGCCTAGGACATACTTTATCTTAAGTGTAGGGGGTGGACAAGCCAAGTGTTCTCTCATCATTCTGTTTCATTACTCATGTTGTTGCCTATACTTATGGCTTCTTTTACCCTAAGTATAGGGGCAGTAATGTGTACATCCTTCTCTATCTTCTTCCATCCTCTGATCTCTTTTCTTCTTTTCTTCTTTTCTTCTTTTTCTTTTCTATTTTTTTATCTACCGAAAAGGTGTCTCCCCTTTTTGTCAGTCTTCTATACTTAGGACGTACTTTATTCTAAGTATAGGGGTGTGTGCATCTCGATTTCTTCCATTCTTTGATCCTCTCCGTTGTCTCCTCTTCTTGTCTATACTTAGGGATATCTTACCCTAAGTATAGGGGGAGATAGTCTGAGTACGATTTGTTTACTCCCACCCTTGACCCTCCCAGCTTTGTGTATCATTTGTTATACTTAGGATTATTTGATCCTAAGTATATGGGGGACAGTCAACTTCCTATTCCTTCATTCATTTCTTCATTCATTTATTCTTTAGACTTTCCTATACTCAGTAGAGTTATGTCTTCTCTTTTTCCCTCTGATCTATGAGGAGATAGCTCAAGCTAAGTATAGGGGGTAATATATATTGCGTATATACTTTAGACATAACTTGTACTTTCATAATTTTATTACCAATTATGACTAATTATACTACTAAAAATCATTAAAAATCTTAATAAAAAGATGTGATCATTCCTCAAATTCTTTTTCTATCTACTGATTAATAAATCCGGTGAAAATATTTTTTGCAAATTGTTTGAAAAATAGTTTGAAAATCTTTGTGAAAAATCTTTTGAAAACTATTTGGAAGACATTTTGTTACATGTTTTCAACCTTTGTAAAACATTTTGTTTTAAAAATTTTCTTCTTTGTGTGAAATAAAAATTTGAAAAATGATTTGCAAATGGTTTGAAAAATGGTTGCAAAAATATTTGAAAAATCTATATATACTGTTTGGAAAACCTTTACAAAATAATTTTCAAATTTGTGTACATGTTGGTAAAAATGTTTGTAAAAATTATTTTTTACAATAGTTTTAAAAATTGTTTGTAAAACCGTTTCAAGTAAGTTTGAGGAATATATACATCTCACCTAAAATTCTTTAGTATATATACCTATACAATTGAGCACTTACCACTTGTAAGTTCTTAAAATATACTTCTTGTAAATATTAGATGCATTCCTGTGTAAATATTTTTACCTAAGTTTTTACCAAAACTTTCCGTTTTCAAAAACCCCAAAAACATTTACAAAATTAAAAATACCAAAAACATTTGAAAAATGTCTTTGAAAAATACAAAAAAAATGCATATGAATCATCTTTTCAAAAATCCATAAAATAGTTCAAAATCTTTGAAAATTGCATCACAAAAATATTTTCTACATAGCATTTGCATAGCATTAGCATTTTTTCGGATTGAGTTTGATGGTTGGACAAGTCTAAGTAAAATCCGAAGATTGGAGCTTGGTTGGACCTTAAAATCTACCTAATTAACATGAGCATTATAGGAGCTGGAATTGAGGTACTTCAGGTCTAGTTGACTTAATTCTTTAAAGATTACAAGAGTTGGTTCAACGGATTCTTGACTGCCTAAGTAGAGTATTTTAGAGGACATGCACGACTCTTGTCGATAATGACTTAACTTGGACACCTGCACCTTTCACTTGGATCAACTCAGTTGGAGTGGGGAGGAGGATGGATTTGCAGGCATGAGACGCGTACATGTGGAAACATTTGTCCTCCTCTAAGGAGGGAAGTGCACCCCAACCCAACTGGTGATGATGAGTTTTGAAGACGGGAGAGTGTGGGTTGCAATAAAGCTTCAAAAGAGGGATAGAATACTGGCTCATGAGGAAATACTCCTTATGTAAATGTTGGTGTAGATAGTATTTCAAAAAAAAGCAAAAAAAAAGCAAAAACTCCAAAAAAGTGGACAGGCCTGTACAAAAATAAAAATGTCTGCCGGAGTGTATATATTTGTATAGTCAATAAGCAAGCTTGAGCTTCAAAGTCAAATCATGTGAGCCTACAGCTGGATGACTTGACTACACTAGTCTTGCAACCTAGGATAGGTAGCCACACTCACTACCATCCATTCTTCTCATCACCCCCTCCTCTTGAGATGGTTGTCACTTGAACTTAGAAGGGAATCATAGGAATGAGTTATTGGATTGGGGAATCATTGGGTTGTCATATTGTAGAAGTCGGTCTCTTTGTCATTTCAGTTGGGGAGAGTCACCATTACTTACATTGTACGAGTCAGATTCATAGTCATATGGGTTTGTGTATAAGTTGAAGTATTCTAACCTGGCTATTGAGAAGAATTGAGCAGGTTTTTGGGATTCTCAAGGGTGGTTGGATTTCAAATCTGGTTCTCATTAAGGTTCCGTTCGCACTAAAATTCTAAAGGTCTGATTTGAGCTCCAAACTTTGTTTTTGTGAAGACAAGTTTGATAATTAAATTTAATCCATCTTCATTCTTTTTGTTTTCTTTATTTTCTTTTTTTCTGCACTTATTGCATACATGTTTGCTAGGGAGTAGAAAAGTCAAGTATAGGGTGATGATGAATCTCTTTTTCATCATCTTTATTCTATAATTTGGCCTTAAAAACCCTAGCAAATTCGTGTAAATATGCTTAATTTAGGCATTTTATCATCCATGCATTATTATGTACATAGTGTATAAAATACGGTTTTTAGAGCCAAAATTATAGAATAAAGAATAGAAAAAAAGAAAAAAATATTGCAAATATTTTATGACCCGAAACCCCGAGACCTGGGCATCTCGATGACTAGGTCGACAAAGAATAAAGTAGGGGGAGATAAGAGCCAAAATACAATAAAAATACCTTTTTATTTAATTCATTCTTATTCATTTTTGAGACCAATTTTTAGTTCCACAATTTATACTTCAAATAAAGAAAAATTGAACATGAAATTGTAGATAATTAAAGATACAAAAATACAAAATGATTTCATACAAAAATAATGTAAAGATAAAAAGTTATCATCAAAATAAGTTTCCAAAATCTCAACTTCCCAGACCTGTATCTGTCAAATAAAAACCCTGAATGTATCAAAATCACCTTAATTGTATATAACTTTTAATAATCTATTTAATGAAGGTGGTTTCATATTTTTTGGAGTTATGGTTTGAAATTTGAGTTTTAGACCCCTACTGTATAACTATGCTTATTAAAATAATCATTTTATTTATTATTCATTATTTTTGTAATTTTATATTTTTATAATTTTGTAAATATTATTTATAATATATGTCTATATTAAAATAGGAATAAAAACATAAATAAAATGTAAACATAAAATACTTGTATAATATACCTATATGGATTATATATCTATGTATTTAAATGTATATAAACCATCCGAAAAATAAAATAAAAATATATTTACGTTCATAAAAATAAGTTATAAATATATAAAATAATAAACCAAAATAATAAAATTAAAATACAAAAAAATATTAAAATATATAGATGAATCTACATGTATATAACCCCTAAAAGGCAACTTGTAATTCCATACCATGAAAAAAATAAAAATATTCATAAAATAATTTATAAAATAATTAATATTCTGTATTTAATAACATAAAATTAGTTAAATCATTTATTATTTTTAAATGAATTTACAAAACACTTTTTCAGGATTTTTCCTGGTTGGTCCACGTGTACCAACCAGGAGGGCCCGAGAGTTGACTGCGGGACTCTCTGAACCGCCTCCTGCGACTTGTCAGAACTGCATTTTCCCCTCGTTTCTCCCAATTTTGGGGCTTGCACCCTTCATCCTTGGGCGTCGATGACTTCTTGGATTTTTCTCCTTCTATATATGTGATTCATGTCGGGTACTAAGATCTTCCAAGATTTTCATCGTTCGCCCGTGACCACTCTTCGAAGGGCACGCCATGAACACCTGTACAAAACCTCACTGGATCTTTCTTCCCCCATTTTGAACACTATTTTTGACTAAGCTTTGTCCCCTTCTTCATGCTCTGGACTGGCGTTCGTGACAGGAGCACCTCCAGTCGATCGTTGTGGGCTGAGGCGGGGTTTTAGGAGTGATTCCACTACCTCCAGTGGGCCACCGCCATGAGGTCCTATCTCTGGTCTTTTGACCATTGAGGTTCTATTTTATTTATGCCTTAGATAGTCATAGTTGTAGGATTTGATAATGTACTTTTATTTCGTGTTTTAGCCGCTTAGATTTAGGCTTAAAACATCCTCGCCCGAGCTCCGCTCCGGCTAACTTTCATCATCGCCATTTCACATCCGTTACACGTCAGCAGCCCCTGGGACCCATATCTGTCATTTTTAAGTTTTCTTGTAGGTTCCAGGAGTCAAGGGACTCCATCTGGAGTTGAGTTT
The DNA here is from genome assembly GCA_037367405.1 of Ottelia alismoides. Classification (NCBI taxonomy): domain Eukaryota; kingdom Viridiplantae; phylum Streptophyta; class Magnoliopsida; order Alismatales; family Hydrocharitaceae; genus Ottelia; species Ottelia alismoides. Next base: position 802,361 of record JAZKJV010008365.1, on the reverse strand, counting down.
TGTTGGAAGCACGGTACCTGGGCCACCAATGTTCCTTGATCTCGCAGCGGCGCACCGGTATTCGCCTGGCATTTTGGCACCGTTGATCGGTCAAGGGCCTCCTAGGAACACTCAGGGGCATTTTGGAGCGTCGTATTCCAGCGGAGGAGGAAGACAGATGGGGAAAGCTCGCCTCGTGGTGAGTTCGTCCCTATTCTTCGTCGACCTCTCACTTTCGTCCGACTAGCCCTGTTCTTCCAAGCGTACAGGAGTCGTTGGATTCTTTGCATCTCACGTCGTCCAATCATCATCTTGGATATAATCCCAGCCATCGTCAGCAAACCGGTATCAATCATCGGATCGTCGCTACGTTCTTAAGTGAGGAGCACAAGTTGTCTCATTGCCGGGCCTTGGGTATTTTGCACGTTTTCCCTTGGCCAATTTTGTATTTAATAATTAGAACATAAACCTTCATCGGCATTTTATTTATTTTGTATAAATTGCATACTAGGCCCCTGTCATTCTTGTTATTACATTATTCTTGTTATTACATTTAGGTCCTCTGCAGCGTCACCTCAAGTGCATGTGCGCGTGAGGTACGTGGCTATTTTGTAGAGAGGCCCTGGAGCATTTTTGTATTTGTATTAAGTGCTGAAACATTTTATTGCAGTTAAAAACTTTCTGGATATTTTTCTGTTGAGCCCCAGGTTTTTGATAATTATTATTTAGTCCATGTCATGCGTGTGAGTCAACGCACGTGATTTTGGCATTTTTACAGGAACGGTCCTGGGATTTTGCTTATTTCTTATTGATCCAGGAATTTTTTTCAGTTAAAAATTTATGAGTAATTTGCACTGTGTCCCTTGAGCTTTCATCTATTTACCAAATTGCCCCTACTAGTAATGTAGTTTCTCTTTGTTGATTGTATTTATTTCATGCATCTATAAACCTCTAAAAAACCCCAAAACATATCATAGATGTCTGTTGCACTGCTCTATCACCCTATATTTTTATTTTGCATTTTTGTAGCATTTTAATAATTATAAAAATTCAAAAACATACATTTTCATCTTTGTTGGCATTAGAAAATACATAAAAATTATAAAACCTCTTTGAAAAATTCCCAAAAAAATATATTTTGTTTATTTCTATCTGTTTTACCTTTAGACCAAAAATCATTAAAAAATATAAAACAAAACTCCTAAAAATTGCAAAACCACTAAAAACTTTATAAAAATATAAAAATTCACAAAAATATAATCTTTGTTTTTGGATTTTCTATATTTTGTTATCTTAATTTTAAAAATAATTTGAAGAATTTTCGTTACTGTTTGATATTTTTCATATCCATTTTAATTTCGGTTATTTATTTTATTCATTGTTTTGATTATTAATGACTTTAAGAATACCAAACAAATTAGCAAAAATATAGAAAAATCACAAGAATATTAGAAAAATATAAATAGTACAAAAGATTTTATTTCCTATATTTTGGATATTTTTACCTACTTTTATCTTTCTCTCATCTCTTATATATATATATTCTATATAGTTTTAAATCCTTATTAAAAGAAAAAGGAAATACAAAAATATAAAATAAAAAAATCAGAAAATTATAATCAAAATATAAAAATATAAAAATAAAAAATAAAAAATTAAAAACCCACAAAAAATAGCACATATAGACAAACACTTCACATTCATTTTTGAGCACTTATTGTCCCAAACTACCTGCTTGCTTCCTGAGTTCGACATTCTACACTACTTGCACTATACACATCTTTTTGTAGAGTTATAATAAATTTTAACTCCACATATTTCTTTTCATTGTTTGATCTTTCTTGTGGGTTAATTATTGACTAATTGGGGTTTCGTGAATGGTCAGCACAACGACTTTGTCTCTGCCTTGTGTGAGACATATTTTGACCCTCGAAAAATCTTGATTATCATGTTCTTCGGTAGTATTTCCGTAAAATTGAGAAAGCTCGTTCAAGAAGGGTATCTTCGGTTCAAAATCCACTTTTGGCTCGGGCAGCTGCAAATAATTTTGTACTCTGTACTGGCCAAGGTTATAGAATGCTTCCATAGGTGGGTCACCCACACATTGAGCTGGTTGAGTTGTTCCCTCAGCAAAAGGTGTTGCTATTAAGATGCGGCCAATCTTGTTAGTATCATTTGCATAGGGCCTTCATTTTGATCTTCTTGGTGATCTCTTTTCTTGGGAGACATCTTATTCACAGTCTCTTCTTCTTCTTCACCTTCAGAATATGATAAATGAGAATCGATAGAGTGGAAAAAATCAGAACAAAAATCATCGAGATGAGAGTCTTACTCGATGTGGTGAGGAGAGAGAGAGAGAGAGAGAGAGCCCGTGTCTGACCTCCATCAAGGAAGATGAAAGAATCATAGGATGATGATTCATGGGAAGAGTGTCCACAAACCCAAGGTGGCCCGGAGTAAGAGTGTGTTCAAGCCCTTGAGGATGGTAAGTTTGCGATGATTAGTGGAAGGTTCATGGAGTATAAACAAAGGTCACCACAATCCTCGATTCTCGATTTCAAACGGTTTGGAAGAGGATTGTGATTTATGATGTAGGCACAGGTGTGCAGAATTCGATGATTAACCTTGATCAAGGCACAATACAAACACAATTCAAACCCCAGTTTCACCAACTCACACTATGAAGGTCGCAAGAGTTTGGCTAATTATCTTGTCAGTTAATTAGTGATAATTCAAATCTTGCATACATTTAAGCGAGTTGTTAGGTGCCATAAATTTTCCTAAAGGCTGACCTAAATTCGTATAGGTAGTTGCATCCACTTTTAGCCTATATTGGTGTAAGTACGAACTGTAAAACGACTACTCATGTTACTTCAAGATGATACCAATTGTGTTGTCCTTTAAACACCCACTTTGCTAAGGGAGACCATAGTTCCCTCAATGAGAAGTAGCTAGTCGTGTTTAGATTAGGTAGTCTGAATGAAGATTACGGAGCTAGCCTCTATCCTAGTGTGCATCTCTCAATCTCTTAGCAAGATAAATGAATCCAATGATGGGGTTATTCTTCCTGAAAAAATTCTCGATTTTATGGTTTAGTCAAAGTTGGCCTTGCTTAGTTGTCCCAATTTTAATTTAGGTGATCACTGAAAAGTTAATTGAGAAAGAATACACATCTGTCGTCCACTCTCAATTTCCTTTAGATTTTAAGTGATAAAACAAGAGGGAGAAATTCAAGAAAAGCACATGTACATGGAAAACAATGGTGTATGCTCAGTTAGAGGACCTATAGTGATTCTTTGCAAACTCCATGTGGTATACAATATAAGAATTTAAAAATTATTCTATATAATATGCAATCCGACAAAACCACACCTACTAAATAGTTCTATTAGTCGGGAAGAAATGAGTTAAATTTTTGACTAAGTTGAACAAGCTAATGTGTATCTCAATTAAAGTGTAGTATAGTCCTAGGTTCTACGAGCACAATCAGAAAAGTCCTAGAAGCTCTAGTAGTCGTAGTGCAGGTCTAACATACGAAGAACTCAAGTTGGGTCCCCCCACATTGAAGAGTGATACAGGTTTGACAAACCATAGAGAAAGAGTTCAAGTCTTACATGCACGATAGTCCGAATAGACACCATTGTAAATGAGCAATTAGTTACAAGTAATTAAAATTGTAGATATTAAAATCCTATACTATACGCTCTTTCATGACCCGACTCGATCTTAATTTCTTATGCATCTTTTTGGTGGTCCATTTTGAGAGAATGGTTGCACGTGCGTCGAGTACCTTGTACAAAAAATAAGAGAGAGAATGTAAGAGAATGACACAAAAATAATCAAAAATAAAACAAGAAAATAAATGCTAAAAATAAAAATAAAATAAAATAAATGTAGGAATAAAAATAAAATTAAAAATGGAAATTGTATAGTGATGAGGTTCAGGGTCAGACTGCCTGAATATGTGGGGAAAACCTAATGTTAATTTTCTAGATGAAAGACCTAAGCTATTTACCTCCTCGACAACAACATCGTCTGATTGATCCGTGAAACCCTTATGTTAATTTTGTGAAAATTAAGCGTTAAAAAATAAATTTCATTCATTGTAGGTGGGTAATCAAAATCAATCGAGAAATAACTACTTAATTTAATTAATCAAATTTTAATCGAAGTGCTTTTATGTTTATTTAGAGCGGGCAAGCCCCAGGGTCAAACTAGAGGAGGAAAAGAAACAACCTAGGTTATGTCTATCAAACTTTGTGTGCAGTTTTCGAGGCAGAAAATTTTTGATACTTTTAATGTAATTTTGGAATGAAATTGAAAATGTGGCCAATTTTAAGGACTAAAAAATTAATACTAATCTAAAGATATCCGAAAATTATGAAACTTGGTCAAGATGAGAATAATTATGAAATAAATTCACTATAATGCGTATGTAAATCCATAGCTGACTGAGCGGTCTAACTTGTACAAGGGAGCTAGGTATGTCGAGTCAACGTGAGCGGGAATGGTGGTAGGAGTGGAATATGAGGATGACCAATTTGACCCTACCGCTTTTTGATCAGTCAGCCTCTTGCTTTTAAAAGAGATCAACATCAAAGGTGAGCAGATGGTAGGGGGTCATCACAGCGCCCAGAAAGGAGGTAGTTGAGAACGTCATAGATGTCCTTGCGGTCGATTTACCTGCCTCAACTCCTACTACAACTAGGACTCTTTATTGGAATTTTCTGATGCAATATGAATACTAAATGAATTAAATGATGTAAACAAGGTGAATCACAATAATTAATTATAATAAGTATTAAACCTATTTTTTTAGGAAATAAATTTATCCAAGATAGACAAATAAATAATCTACCTTAAAAAATCCTAAATCCTAAAATTGTGAATTTGAATACCTAATAAAAATTAGTGATTGACAAACACAAAATATTTTTATAGAACAAATAATGCATGCAAATGCAATTCTTTTTGGATACAATGAAGAAATCAACTAATTCTATGATCCCTAAATTTTTTGCGCAGACTAGGCATAGTATGCAGTTTTCCATGAAAATATTAAATATTAAATAACCACATATCTCAAAAATATAAATCAAGTGACATAATGTAAATAATTAGTTGATGAACAAAATGCTATTTTCGAAGGATAAAATGATGCAAAAATGTTGTTTAAATTACAAGCAAAAGATAAAGGTCTATATGCAAATAATAATATAAATAAATATGCAGTTCAATGGTTGAATGGAAATTCCCGGCCCCATTGGGGGGTTTCATACAAAAATTCCAAGAGTCGCGTGCCAAGTACATAAAACTAGAGAGGAAGGGGCATCTGGTGGATTGGCAAAATCTTTGTGGGGCTGTATTATAAAGTTTCTTCCCAACGTGTGCGCTTCATGTGAGGGGGCCTTTGTTTGTGTGCCAGCACTTGGGGGTGAAGCAGAGCACGGTTGGAAGGAAGTGAAGGTGGCGAAGTCTGGCTAGAGAAGGATTTTGTAGTGGGCTTCAGGCATCGACGAGAGGCCTCCTGGAAGAAGATCCACTTGTCGATGATGGTGGACGTATACTTCTTGTATCGAGGGGGAGCTCTATCGGGGACGAAGCTCTAGGCCTAGAGTAACGTTGGGGGATAAGGTCGTGGTTGATGAAGAAGTTAGCAGTGCTTCCATTGGGGGTGACGCCTCTAATCGTTGTTGATGAAGCCGCACAAGGGTAGTAGATGGGTGGAGTTGTTTGGGTTGTGGTGGAATAACTGAAGCGAGGAGGAAGATGGGTGTGGTATGATGATCAGGGTGAGCAGTGATGTGTGAGGGAAGGGAATAAGAGATGAGGAAGGGCAGAGAAGAAGATGAACATGGGATACCAAGGGGAAGGAACTCGATGACCAAGTGGAGATAGAGTGGAGCAGCTCCTTGAGGAGGCTGCAGCGAGGGTCTAGGCCCTAAGTTACTATCGAGGAAGGTGGTGCTCGAGTTGTCACCAATGATGCACCCCTCACTTTGTAGTCGGTGGATGGTCTCAATAGAGGAGGGGGAGCTCTCTTTAAAGTAGAGGATTCAGTAGTGTTTCGAGAAAGTGGTTAGTTATTGGTGGTGAGGGCTTAACATGGAAGGTAAGGGTCTTACAAGATACACGGGCAGTGGAGGCCGTCAAAAGAGGAAAGTGGATTGAGCAGTGGTGATGCTCGATTTGGAATGCGAGAGCGAGAGAGACAGAGAGAGAGAGAGAGAGAGAGAGAGAGCAATCGGAGATGGGATCGTAATTGGCTATATGATGGAGGATGGAGGGTGATCGGGTGGAATAGGAAGGTGGTGGTGGAGATTGGGATTAGGGGTGGCACCTCCCAAAGAGGAAAGGGGGAGAGAATACCAGAGGAAGAAAAAGGCTCCTGGGTCGTCCGATCGGTTAAGAACAAATGGCGTAGATAATGCTATGTGGCATTTATTTTTTATTTTTATTATTTTTATGAAAAAATTAAATAAATATACCAAAATGGATGACACATGGCGGCTCCAATATTTGCCACGTGTCACAACCAGAAAATTAGAAAACTAAAATATAAAGATAAAATTCAAGGAAAATAGCAAACGACCTCGGATCGAAAAATTTTCTTCACGAAAGCTACTCGTCTTGACGAGATCTACAAATTTTATGAATAGACCAAAATTAAAATTAATCATTTGCGCAAAGTGATATTTTTTATGGTACTTTGTATATAAAATACCAGGCTTTTGGGGTTTTGTAATTTTTCATTTTTAATTAAGATAAAAATTGGGAAATAATATGATAAAATCAAGCACAATTATTTACACATAATATATTTTTTTGAATTTTTACTGATTAATTAAATTTGAAAATATAATACATAGGACTTATGTACAGACGATCAGTGATGACCTAGACATAGTTGGTTTCTTTGTCAAGCTCATTTTGGATTTGGTTTTTTGTGTATTTTAGTAAAGATTTTGTCAAAGAAAAAAATAAAAAGAATAAAAATAGTTAAATATGTACATAAAATAATAGGTTAAAAAGGGGTAAAATACACAATATACAAAAGAGGGTCTAAACCCAACTTTCACGTAAGAGATCCGATTCACTTGAAATTGGTCTTGTTTTGAACTTAATTAAATGTACATTAGTTTAAAAGTGAGTATGATTAAATCAAGCACTCTGTGAGGGGGATATCAGGATTTTAGTTATATAATACTGAAATTAGTGTTTGGCTTTATGGACCATTTATTTAAGTTAGTGATTTTTTTGTATTTTTCTACTATTCTTGTTAGTGATATGTACACAATGGAGTGGTTTAGGTGATTTGGAGTTAGCATGAATTACTTAAAAATTTAGGAAGTTACTAGTTTATAGGTAAAATGAGCTATGGATTTTTGGCTTCTTATTTTATGCAAATATGAATGACAAGATGCAATTATTTTTTATACATGCATGATTATTAATTATGCAAGATAATTGCTAAAATGCAGATGAATTTCGGGGAATTAACCTTAATTAATCTCTTTTAGAGTGATGAATCACAAATTCTTCAACCCCTTGTATTTAAACCATGCTCGTCCCAAAGCAATTAAAGAAATGAATGAAGTGAAATGAGACTGGGTTCCATACCAAGACCATGAGCAAAAGGTGAAAATGGAGCTGGAACTGACCTTTGGATTATTAGTTTGGCGGAACTTCCTAGAGAACTAGGGTTTTAGAATCAATAGTGTCAAAGTTCTACACATCATTGTTATAGTTTCGGCTCAGAAATCAGCTAAGATAAATCCTCTTCCCAAAGAATACCCCATGAACATTAAACAATTGTCTCATGTGTGTGAAAGGTTTTAGCTCTTCCCAACAAGAATGTTGGACTACCATGCAAACCTCTTGAAGGATATGGGAAAATCTTTAAGTGCATCATTGAAGCGTAGGATCGCATCGAACGCGATCGGGCACGACTAGTCACACTAGTTGCTACGGGTAGTGGAATTTAAAATTTTTAATCCAATGAAACCACATGATCCAACAACACTTCTTGGATCATTTCATCTAAACCATAATCAAGTACTAAGTTTACCTTTTTATGTGTGGTTGCAATTGAGTCTCTAAACAAAGAAACCTTCTGTCTCAAGTCTGATCCGACGAAGGAGATGCTTTCAAACGCATTGATGAAAAGTGGGCTTCTAGAAATCAATGTTGATGATCCATGTAGCGAATCTAGTGATCACATCACATGAGATCTGACGTCTTCTTCATGAGTAGGGCGCACTGAAGGAGAGTGAGATCTAGGAGCAAACAATCTAGTATCATAACGATGATGCCGACGCAATGGCGACTCTCTCTAAGGCTCCATGGTGGATGGCAAAAAAGAGAGACAGAGAGAAGGTGTGCATAGAATGAGAGAGAGAGAGAGATGGAGATCATATGTTGTTATAATTGTTGTCATCTTGAAGAGCAAGGGGTGACTCTTCTTATATAGTATAGTATTTTGGGAGTTCATGGATCACAATCCATGGACTACATAAAAACAGTGGATGAGATTGATTTGTGATTCTATCAATCGCCCAGATTTTGTTTTAAAAACACAACAGTAATTTATTTAATTTAAATTAAATATATATTGAAAAATCAATATAAATTAATCCTTATTAAATAAATCAAGAATGTAGATTCATGGGATGGAGATTGCCTCCTTTCATAAGGTGCGGGGGGGAGGGGCACGACCACCCTTTCCTAATGGGAGTTGGTGGTTTTCCACCCTCCTAGGTATGAAGGTGGCTATATCATGTAATCTCATGAGATTACATTATTCCACAAAAATCTTCAATATTTATAACAACACTTGTTGTAAATTATTCTACAAATAATTCATAATTATTTGTGAAATTACAATCATGCCATTGGAAAACTGTGAACCAGATTCACAATCTAAAATAAAAAATATAAATTACATTTTCATTTAATTATCCAATATGAATTCAATTCAAATCGACATTTAAATTGTAAATGTTACTTACAAATATCTCTAACTTATATATTATAAATCATAATTATAATATGTATGATTAATATGGATAGTGATATCCACATTATTCATATTCATGATAATTAAATCATATTTAATCATCTTGGATATCTATTCTTATGTGCCCAATTCAAATCTTCGATAATTACATCATATCTAATTATCTTATATAACTCTCCTTATAATATGAATCAAATTCAAATTAATCACGATAAAAAAATCACATTTAATTATCAATTCTCTCAATGCTCAGATAGATATATCAACAATGAAATTATATTTGAACTTTTTCAAGGATAATGTGATTTCTCCATGGATATTTTGATATAAGGACAAAGCAATTGTATGGTCCATGTATAGTGACTCGGATATTTAGATCACATCACAAATCCAGATATTGCAGACCTCTCATAGATGCTTGATTAAATCAATATCGCAAAATTAATCTTTTCATTGCATCTAAATCACATTCAGATCAATGTCCAACAATTGGACCAAGATCAAATCACTTCTTTACTAAGAGGAGTCACTGATATCTAGACTCATTTCCTCGCTCCCTAGGAATGGAAGCGTCATGGTTATACAATTGTTTATAGTCACACCACCCTTAGGTATTCCTAACATGTGTACATCCTGAATACTAGAAGACCTAGAATAAAGCTGAAGTTTTGGTTCTCATTTAGACTATCTCCCCCATGGTTTCATCATTAAGTTTCTCATTTGACTATTGAGAGGTTGTATCAATCATATACTTTCCAAAAGCATATATCATACACAGGTGTTAATCATATACTTTCCAAAAGCATATATCATACTCAGATGTTAATCATATACTTTCCAAAAGCATATATCAAACCTACAAATTCAGTCAAGCTTCCAAAGTGATACAATCGTGTACGAAATTTGATTCTTCCCAATATCTCATGAGTGAGCTCATGTCTTCCAGTTCAGTAAATGAACATGCATGATCCTTTGAGAAATTGTGTTACTCATTTGCCCTTATATGCACACCAGCACGTCAGTGTATAGTCCTTGATTAAGTCATCAACCAATTTGTCTACCAAATGTACATACTCACACATATAGTAACGCGTTTGTCTCCGGTCAGAGGATGTGTGCTTATATCGTGATAGCATATGACGTAGGTCTTTGGTTATCTTGATCTTGTTAAGTCAACTCTTTGACCTAACTTTTCTAACACCTCTGAATCTCTATTCCTATGCAGAGGACCTACATCAAGAGATCAGTTAGATATCAACCTTTAGAGAAAGGAGTGTCATCTCCTTCTCAAGCTGGAGATCCTCTCTTAACAATCATTTAACGGTGCTTGGTGAGTCCTCAATCTAACTCTTTAGATATTAATCCAAGCACTAGCTCCTATGATTCAACAATTGAATCAATAGTTGTATGATCATTAAGATGGCCAAAGTCATAATCCCCATTTTACTAAGGGATTGATTATGCAAATTAGTTATTCTTCATTTCATATCAAGGAATGATATTTGCAATATAATGGCACAACATGGGCTCGCATGTACAACAATCGCTCACTAGCCCAAAGAGCCATTGATGGGATAATCTTTAAACCCGCACTTATGTGTCAATCTAAGCTATTTAGGAAAACAACTAGGTAAGATGATCAGTCACTTTGTTCTAGAGAGACTACGCCAAGTTTTTTTATGGCATTTGCATATCCCCAGGTAACAATGCTCGCATCCAATGTGAATGTTCCTTATTACCAAAGATCTCTATCTCCTAAGGAATCTAGAGTTAAGACCTTTTACATCACTATCTATAAAGTCTTAATTTCTTGATGATAAGACTTAGAGATCACTATCTCGAAAGTCTTGTACCCCTTGATGGTGTTTTTATTACTGCAATCAAGTATTTTATACCCATAGTAGGATTAGTAATAGTTTACTACTCCCGTTGTATGGTAGACATTTAGCTTTCATACACATCTAGTATACAAAGCTTCCCATAGCTAATGCACTAGAGCATGTAGCTTTGTTATTCACATCCCCAACTCTTTGAGGTGTTATCCCTTTAGATAGTTCAGTACCTTATCTTAAGGGAAAGAAGCCTTTCCTGGAATTTTCCAGAAAATAGGATATGTCTAAGGTATACCACTAATGTGACAGTCCCAATACCCTTTTCTCTTTACTTCTGAACAACTTCAAAACTAAGATCTAAGAGATATTCTTAAGATCATATCTAAAGGTATGTAATAGCTAGTCCATAAAACACTTATTATTATCCTTATATTATTCCTCGTGTTTAGGATATCATCTACATTTAGCACTATGAACACAGTGGAACTCCTACTATGTTTCACACAGTTTATTAAGATTCTATTTGAAAACATAACATTTATAATTTCACCATATCTAATGTTCCAACTACAAGAAGCTTATCTGAGTCCATAGATGGAGTTCTTCAGCTTACACACCTTGTTGTCCTTAACTATGAAGCCCTGGGGCTACTTCATAATAATATCCTCGAGAGGAATTCATAGAGGAATGCAATCTCAACTTCCATCTTGAAGATGTCATGGTCAAGTAGTGTAGTTATAGTTAGCAATAATCTGATGAGTTTAAGCATGGCCGCTAGAAAGCAAGTCTCATCGCAAGAGGTGACTTCTTTCTGTGTATATCTTGAGGATATGAGTCATGTTTTGAAGGTCCCTACCTTCTCACTAGGTTCCATGTTTCTCTTAAAGATCCGTTTACACCTAATGGGTCTTACACTTATAGGTGGATACTCGAGGGTCCATATACAATACTTGTATATGAAGTCTACTTTAGACTTTGTTGCTAACATCCATAACTCCATGTCATGATCTTCAACGGCTTATTCGCATGAAGTCAGATCATTATCAAACTTAACTGACACATGAAATCCATCCTCAAACTCATTAGAAGAGATATGTGTGTTTCATCTTTAATTGTCCTTTTAGTTTCTGATTTAAGGAGCCTCATTATCTTCTTAAGATTAATTGAGCTCCTTCACTTCATTTTCATCTTGATTCTCAAGAGAGTCATCCTTTAAGAATCATATCCTTAGAGATGAGAACTTTTAATAATCTCAAGGTCATAAAGTATGTATCTAATACCATCCTTTATTTTCCTAATGAAGTAGTACTCTTTGGTGCTAAATGCCATCTTACTTGCTTTCATGACAAAGTTATGAACCTAGCAACCTTAAATCCTCACGTGTCCAACACTAGACTAGGTTCTAACCCATAACTTATAAGGATGTTCGGTTTTAGATATGCATGGAATCTTATTAAGGATATATATTGTAGTCTTTACTACAATACACCTGGAAACTAAGAGGTAATTATGATAATATTCATCAATGATCAAATCATGTCACACTTGATCCAATTATATCTCCCTATAACTCTGTTGAGGTTAGGTGTATTAGGAGTGAGATAGTACATATCTCCATAAGGTATTCCTTGAATTCATCTAATAGGTACTTGCTACCTATGTTAGATTAAATTCATTTTATCTTCCTTCAAACTTTGGTTACCAAAAATGTGAAATCTTTGAACATTTCAAAGGTTTCTAAGGTATAGTGAAGAAATCTCATGTCAGAAAAAATCATAGAATGATATCACATATCATCAATGTTTATTATGATCTAGGTGATCCACATACATCCATATGTATGATATGTTAAATACTTGGCATCTAATACCATTCTCAGAGAAGGGTGCATTGAACATTTTCTACTTTGAATACAATATTCATATGTAAGATTTGAAATTTCAGACATTCTAAAGTTTCATCTCTTACTAGTCTATTGATCTCATCAATAGATAAAAAGTCCAAGGCTTGATACCATAACATTGTCAAATGATCTTCATCCTCCTATTGATAAGGTTTAATTTTCAGTATTAGAAATGTTAATGAACCATTCATTAATTTTATAATTTAGTAGAGTCCTCCAGATGTCAAATTACTATCTGAAATATATCCATCATAACTCTTTATGATAGGTCTATTCCAGAATTCATGTCTATTTCCAACATTTATAAATAAACAATGAGTGTATTCTAATATCTAGGTCATAGAGATATTCTCTAAGACTAAGGGCTCTCTACTTAAAATATGAAGTTTATTTATCCAATAGAGGTTGTTGCATAAATTTCATTAACATCTATATGAATACTATTTAACCTTAAGATACAAATATTATAGTCTTCTAAACAATATGCAACCAATTGCAAGTGTTAATAGAAGAATGAGATATAGTTATCAGACTTTAATCTTATCAAATAAGAAAGTCAATACCAATAATTATGTGTAGATGTGGATTATTCTTATGTACTATGTGAGTCCTTCTCTAAGGATTCAAGATAGACTTCATAGTCATACTATCAACACATCATCTTATTGCAGTATTGGCATTTATCCAACTCTTTGTATGTCATATGAAAATTTAGAAATACAGTCAACTCCTTGACTTTCCTTCTTTCTTGGGACAGATCCATGCTTCCATTGCACTCTCTTCATCTATAAACAACCATTACTTAAGATAAAGGATCTCTTATGTTGAATTCAAAAGATTCAGTATAAGAGTATTTCAACATCTATACATGCTTCATTTAATTCATACAATATGAATATTATAAAGCTTCATGAATGACTTGAGTATGTACAATAGAATGATAACACTCATCATATCTACATACATCATAACTCTTAAAGACTAAGGTTCAGGTAGGTACTCAAATATTTTGAATACATCATCTCTTATAGAGTCACCATTCTGCATATTGCAGTGAACAATGTCATTCATGATTAAATGTCGAGAGCACATATGTATGCTAGAACATCTTCTTAGGTTTTATAATACTATTTGACAATTATGTTCATCGTCGACATGACACTTTCGAAGTACATTCAATAAGAGATCGGCTATAGAGATATACAATTCCCAAGTTGTTGTCCTATTATCTATTTAATTGTCATTCCTCATTATACGAGAAAACTTGCACATTACAACCACATACATTATGTGTCCAACTGCAAGTACAATATCTTTATCATGAGTCCAATTCATGAGAATTTACTGGTTATTATTGATTGTAGTATTGAGTGGGTTTAATGAGGATTGTCTGAAATACAAAATTTGCATAAATATATATATTTTACTTTGACTTAGGATTTTTATATCAAAGTTGTCATGACTTGCCAATAGTGAGTTCATTCACATAATCACTTTCAATGTAAGAGATATACTTACCATTATATCTCAAGCAAGATCTGGGATCTCTTTTCTGATCTTTGTTAGATTCCTATAATATGAGAACTTATAACTCAGATAAAAAGAAGTGAGAACACATTCTACCTTGCAAGTCCAACTGTAATCCCAGTTCGGTCTATAACACCTGGACCCACCACCCCTAAGGTGATGTTGACTCGCCGTTATTTAAACCAATTGTTAACAGTATTAGAACTCGCTATGTGCAATCCAATATCATCCTAATAATATGAGGACCCGATATTGGGCTCACTACACATACGACCTTACTCTTTTGAGAAGAAAAGAGCCCGATCCAAATGCGGTTATATGTAGGAGTTGTCACTTCGAACAGGTGTATCCTACACACAATCCCTTACGACGGAACCCTTCGCCTTGATAGGACACCATGGATGTCACTTATGTGATCTGCCATATCATGTTTAAATTCTAACTAATTATTATGATTTATATTCAGATAATTAATTCTTCAAAAGGAAATACTACTCTATTCATAATAAAGAGTTTAATTTTAATTAGATCTAATTAATTTAATCATATTAAATTGATTATCAATCCAATCAATCAACCAACAAATATTTTTTAATTGTCACTTGAAGGATAGTATAATCTCAAAATATGTATTATCATAATTATATAACTAGAGAAAAGAATTGTTCTTTCCTTTCTCGTTGTCATGGCAGTGCAGACAGGAGTGGGACGGACTGCTCATGAAGGAACCTGCTACCCCAACACTCCCTGACTAGACACCATATCTGCCTCAGGTCAGGAGAATACGACTTTCATCATTTTGTAATTGAGATGATATATGCTCTTTCAACCAAATTCATACCATATAATATTCATTAAAATTATTTTGATAATACTATAAGGAGATTTGCGAACAAATTCTCAATCCTATTCAAGCAACAATGTTTATTGGAAAATTCGTTATAGCCAAATCGATCAAGATCATTATCTCATCTTTGTTGGTAATAGTCATTCAAAAATAATAATTATTATTAAGTTTTTCATAAGTATTTAACAACTAATTATTCTAGGATATTATCTATTATATTTCATGAATTAATTGAATGAAAATCACAAGGTTCTTGGTTAGGAATGTAATTTTCAGCAGTGACCCTAATTTACTAAAATTAGTATATCTCAATCAATTTAAATCCAAATCCTACAAAAAAAGTTTTCAAAGTTTGATAATTTGATTTATAACAGAATCCAAATACAGCTAATGCATTTTTTGGTGTTCTAAAATCGTAATTAACTCTTTAATTAGTCATGATTCGCCAACCCCAAAACAGTTGATACATGTTCAATACGACAATCATATCTTGAGCAAACGGAATCCAAATCATGCAAATTCAAGTCTCACAATTTTTTTATTTAATGTAAAATATAATGTAATGAATATTTCATTTTTAAATACATTTAAACTTGGCCAAAAAATCACATAAAATAGGGTTGCATGAACAAAATGTGATGAAAGTTGGCACAACCAAAAATGCCCAAGTCACCTTTGGTTTAAGAATAATATACTAAACCTCTAACCTATGGTTCTAATAACACTTGAAGGATATGTAAAAATACTTAAGTGTATCAAGGAAGAGTGAGGATCGCATCGAATTCCATCTGGAGCGACTAGTCGTACAAGTTGCTCCGGGCAGTGGAATTTAAAAATTTTAATGTGATGAAACCACACGATCCAAGAACACTTATCATATCATTTCATCTAAATCATAAAAGGGTATTAGGTTGAACTCTTGAATCATGATTGCAATTGAGTTTCTAAGCAAAGAGACCTCCTGTCTAACGTCCGATCCGATGGAGGAGATGCTTGCGAGCACGTTGATGAAATGCGTGCTTCTCGCAATCCATGTTGATGATCCAAGCGACGAATATCCTGATCTCATCACATGAGATCCGATGTATTCTTCACGAGTGAGGCACAAAAAAGGAGACGGAGATCCACGAGCAAACAATCTGGTAGCATAACGACGATGATGCGGTGATGACAACTCTCTCTAAGGCTCCATGGTTGACGACCATAATGAGAGAGAGAGAGAGGACTCGCAGATAACGAGAGACAGGGAGAGAGACCATATGTTGTTGTAATTGTTGTCATCTTGAAGAGAAAGTGGTGCCCCTTCTTATATAGTATTTTGGGAATCCATGGATTACAATCCATGGACTACACAAAATCAATGGATTATATTGATGTGTGCCTCTTCAATGGCCAAGATTTTTTGTAAAAATACAACAACAATTAATTTAATTTGGATTAAATATATATTGAAAAATAAATATAAATTAATGCCAAATTAGTCAATCAAGCATGGAGATTCATGGAATGGAGATTGCATCCTTCCATAAGAGAAGGGTACGGCCACCATTTCCTAATGGGAGTTGGTGGTTGTCCACCCTCCCAAGTAGGAAGGTGGATATCTCATGTAATATCACGAGATCAGATTATTCTATGGAAATCTCTAATATTTACAACATCACTTGTTGTAAATTATTCTAAAACAATAATTCATGATTATTTTGTGAATATTACAATCATGTCATTAGAAATTTGTGAATCATGTTCACAATCCAAAATAAAAATTTAAATTACATGTTCAATTAATTGTCCAATGTGAATTGAATTCACATCAACATTTAAATTGTAAATGTTATTTACAAATAGCTCTCTCTTATATATTATAAATTACATTTATAATATATATCATTAATATGGATAGTGTTATCCACATTATTTATATCCATGATAATTAGATCACATTTAATCATCTTGGATCTCTACTTTCATGTGCCCAAATAACATGAATCACATACACATTATTCATATATTCAATAACTAAATCACATTTAATTATCTTAGATAACTCTCCGTATAATATGAATCAAATTTACATTAAGTGTGATAATTAAATGACATTTATATATGAAATTTATCAATGCTCGGATAAATATATCAACGATGAAATTATCCTTGAATTCTTTCAAGGATAATGTGCTTTCTCCGTGGATACTTGGATATAAAGACAGGGGGATTGTATGTTCCATGTATAGTGACTTGGATATTGAGATCACATCCCAAATCTAGATCTTGTGGACCACTTATAGGTGTTTGATTAAATCAAGATCACAAATATATTCTCCTCGTTACATCTGAATCACTTTCATATCAATGTCCAACATTTGGACCAAGATCAGTTCACTTCTCTACTGAGAGGAGTCACTAAAAGCTAGACTCATTTCATTACTCCCTAGGAATGGGAGCGTTATGGTTATACAATCATTTATGATCACATCACCCTCATGTATTCTTAATACTTGTACATCCTGCATACTGGAAGACCTACAATAAACTCGAAATTTTAGATCTCATTTAGTTTGTATCCTTCTTGGTTTCACCATTAAGTTTATCATTTGAATATTGGGAGTTGGTATCGATCATATACTTGCCAAAATATATACTCTGGTGTTGATCATATACTTTTCAAAAGCATATATCAAACCTAAAAATTCTGTCAAGCTTCCAAAGAGAGATGACCGTGCACGGAATTTGATTCTTCCTAATATCTCATCATTGAGCTCATGTCTTTCGGTTCAGTAAATGAACATGTATGATCACTTTGAGAGATCATATTACTCATATGACCATGTATGCACACTAGTGTACCGGTGTACAAACCTTTATTAGGTCATCAACCTATTGGTCTGCCAAATGTACATATTCCAACATAGAGTAACACATATGTCTCTAGTCAGAGGATGCATGCCTATATCTTGACAGCATAAGACATAGGTCTTTGTTTATCTTAGTCTCAACTCTTTGACCTAACTTAACTAACACTTAACAATCATTTGATAGTGCTTGATGAATCCTCAATCTAACTCTTTAGATATTCATCAAGCACCAGCCTCTATGATTCAACAAATGAATCAACACTTGTATGATCATTAAGATGGCCATGGTACATAGCCATAATTTTACAAAAGGGACTATTTTACAAATTAGTTATTCTTCATTTTAGATTAGAGAATGATATTTCCAATATAATGCCTCACTTTGGGATCGCATGTCCAAGACCTCTCCCTCAATAACTCATCCTTGGGGAGTCAGGCATTTCCTTCTATGTTCTATCGCGATGTGTTTACAATCGAAAATGGGAAGAAATTAGAAGAAGGGGAAAAGAACTGGAGGGTAACCAGTGTAGTGACCTCTCCTTTTGACGTTGGCCGGTTTAGCCAAGTCTCTACCAAGATGTGCAGGTCGTCTTGAAGCTTGGACCTTTTTGGTCAAATATTTATTTGGTAGTTAACTTCTTTTTCATTGGATTTTGGGTAGCTCTACGTAAATCTTGTTGTGTCCTTACAGATATGTAATCTTTCTTTTCACACATGATTTGGTGTCTTAGAAAAAATTATGACCAGCCATCCATCTTTTATCTGAATCTTTATTTCAACCCATACTCCACTATTTAGATGTCTGCTAACAGAAAAGAGACCTGCTGAAAAGTGCTTGAACTATCCTTGTTAATTCAAATGGATTAATGTTCGAATCAAATTTTTTCGTTCATTGCAGTCGGCTAATCGAGAACTTGTCAAAAACCACTCTGATCAATATTCAATTAATTTCAAGCAGCAAATTTATTTTGCTTGGGCAAGCCCAAGGTTAAACTCAGGGAGGCAGTTGTCTCCTTAGGTAAATTTTCAGTTATTTTCGAGGTTAGATTTTTAGAAGAATATTTTTTTGTCTTTTTGTGATTTTTTATGCAACTATGAAGATACAATGTAATTTCAAGCCAAATTTTTAAGTTAAATCAAATATATTAATCGAATGAAGTCCAAAATTAATGGAACTTGGCCAGAAGATGATATGTGGTGAGACTAAGCTACTGAAATTTTTTTGGAATTTTTAGACTCTAATTGAATTAAATATGAATTTAATATGAATACAAGGTAATTTTTGCAAAGTTAATTTTAATAAATATCAAAGCACATTATTTTCAGGTACAAAAATTATCCCAGATATATGAGATGAATCAAAAAAATTAATAAACCTAAGAAAATGATGCAAATTGGACCTATTAAAAATCAATCTAGCAAAAGACCAATTAATTTATTCAGGCCTCAGGATGCATGCAAATGATTTGATTTTTAGAAACAATGTAGAGCAACTTCACCTAAGTCTAATGTGATTTTATGGTGATTTTTGGAGCAACAAATAATTTAATAATAAATAAATTCACACAGTGGGCAAATTATGTCAAATTCCATAAAAATAATATTAGTAAATTAAACGAAGCTCACAAAAATATGAAACGTGTTCACGCAGATAAAGGATAAGTTAAACTACAACATGTAATTTTTTGGAATTTAAAATGATGAGAAATGGACACCTAAATATGCGTGCAAACACAGGGACCAAAATGCAAAATAGGAAATAAAATTGCTTAAAATTATGCATACAAGGACTAAAGTGCAAATACATATAATGTTAGGGGTATGGACGTAAAATTCCTACTAGAACACGTGCTCCTCACGTGGCGCACCTGGTAGGGACTGATTTGCAATTTTTTAAACTTTCAGGAGCTTCCGTGCAATTTACCTAGCCCACATGTGAGATACACGTGAGATACTAGGCTCGGGAGGTATAGGAGGATCGAACGGAGGCTTGGGAGGTTCTGGAGGTTCGGTTGTGCGTCAAATGCTGCTTTAGTTACTCCGAGCCTAGGGTCGGGAAAGAGGCTCGGAGGGCGTGACGTGGCGACTGATGCACCATTAGATTAGGAGAGATCCAACAGCTACGGGGGATGGATACGTGGCACGATACTGGCCATTGGATCGAGATGGATCCAATGGAGGTTGAAGCTCGAAGCAGATGCAACGTGGCTCGATCGGGGGCGTTGGTTCACTTTGATCCAACAACGACTGTATGTCATCTTCTCCAATCCACCGCCTCTTGTGGTGGACTTGGCGGAGCTGCGGCGAGGTGGTTCGGGCTCTGTCGCTCCTCCCTGTGCTCGATGAAGGTCATTGGAGACTCTTGGAGGGCTCGGATCGATCTTGGAGATGTGGCGGAGCATCGGGAGGTCTTGGATGAAGCGGGGGTGGTCTGGAAGCCGGACACGTCGATGCTCGAATGTGGCTCCGAAGAAGTTCCTTTCAGTGGAGAAGGGGCTCCTACAAGGTTAACTGATGCCAAAAATGGAAGCTCGTGCTCATGGGAGTATGTGCATGTACAGCGAGGCCTATGGGCGAAGTGATGACCGTCGGTGAACGTTCTTCTCCCGTGTCTGGCGGAGCTATGTTCAGAGATTGAATTTGATGGGTCTTCGGGGCGAATAAAGAGGTGTGTGAAGATCAGAGCTTCAGGGCGAACCTCGGTGGATGGTTGGTGAGAACAGAATCGATCGGAGGAGGCGGAAAAAATAAGAGAAACACAAAAGGAAAGAAGAAGAAGATCGGAGAGGAATGGAGGGATCTACCTGTGGATTGGAAGCTCGCTGAAGCGGCTACGGTCATCGCTCGAGGGACGGCAGAGGGCCCGAGTTCAAGCAGCTCGCTGGATGAACTGCTACGCAGTGAAGAAACATCGCGGATCTCGCCGGAGGTGAAGATCTGACGTCGCTCAACTTCTCACTTAATTGTTGTCACCAATGGGTGGTTCGGAGCTCTAGGCTACCTCTTGCTATGGCGGATGGGGTGGAAGTTGGCTGGAGATGGAGTATTTATAGAGAAGAGATGGAGGTGCAGATGATGGAGAGGGTGATGTGCGTGGAGTTTACGGAACGTTGGAGAGGGCGTCATGGGGATCATGGGTGCTGGCGAGAATGGTGGAGGTCGGGGATATGTTGTGGAGATGGAGATGGGTGGAGACGGTTATTGTAGTGGTGACAAAAATGGAAAGGGGAAGAACACGAGGCAAGGTGGGAAACATGCGCGAGGAAGGCGGCTAGAGGAAGACGATGACACCTCAAATGTTAGATCTTACGATCCAACAGCTTCGAGCGAGGCACCAGGGAAGGGTCTGGATCAAGTCCAAGTGATGCAATCAAAGGGTGGCAGGCGAACCATGTTGCTGAATGGAGAGCGGCGCTGAAGGACGATGGAGATTGATTCTGAAGTGGGGATCGAATGGCTGGAATCACTGCTGAGATGAATGGCTGAGATGGAGGTATTTTGGGAAAGATCAAGCGGTGGAGGTGTGGACATATGGTGCTCTAAGGTTAAGACGCTGGCGAACGGCATGGATGGGATCTTGGCTAATAATACAAGGGTCACAATTTAGGCAGGAGTGAACGGTGTAGATGGGATCATCGGGTATACGATCAGGTGGTCGAGGAAGGTGACACGTGGTCAAAGTAGGTAGAGGCGGTGGTGATCGGCCCAGATTTGATATGGGCCTTGATCTAACGGTCGAGATGCTTTGTAGAATGGATGGAGGGTATTTGGAGGGAGAATGCACCATCAAACGGTTAAGAATAAGGGGTGTGTGGCACGTTATGAGTAGGGTCGCGTGGAGCAACCAGAGGGCACCACATGGCCCAATCAGAGTGGCTGAGAAAGAATATGAAATAAAAGGGAGAAAATGGCCGAATTTGGAAAAACTCAAAACATGAAAGTTGTAGATATCGATGAGATCTACAAGTTTCATGTTAACTGAAATCGGGAATGAGGTCGAATAAAGTAATAAAATACACGGATACAAATATACATACATATAGTTTACAATGGGGGCCCAAAAACCAAGTTTTTCATACGAGCTCCGATTTAAAGGAGATGGGTCTCATGTTGGAGATCTCTGAGTGTATTTTAATTTAAAAGTGAGTAGACCTAGATCGGAGGCTATATGAGAGAGATGTGCATTCTAAGGTCCATGGTCTCCAACTTAGATTGGGGTTTTATTTGTCAATTTTACAAGTTAGTATTTTTTGTATTTTTCTTGTATTATTGTTAGTAATATATACAGTATAGAGTAAAATTATGGGTTGTAGGGTTATTGTAAAATATATACATATAGGTGCTTTTTACAGATGAATTTCTCTTCTTATTTCATGCAGATGAAAATGCTAAAATGCAAATGTTGTCAATGCATGCATGAATGCTAATTATGCAATATTGGTGGAAATGTGCTCCTAATTACTCAGGAAAAAGGCTCTATTTTCAACTTTAAGAGTGATGAATCACATATTCATTACCTGCATAGTCTTCCAACACCCTGTTGAGTTGAGCTAAGTGCATAGTATGAGAGTACAAATTAATTCCCTATTCCAGAGTTGTACGCAGAATGAGGCGACCAGGTTAGACACTAAGAGTCAAATTATGCACATTGTCATGTAGAAATCGAAGAATTAAGTTAAAGACATGGAGTTTCTAAAATCCAATTTTTCGGTGAAGTTTCTCTAAAAATTAGGTGGATTATAGTTAAGTCAAGACCATTCTTAATTTCTGCTCATAACTTGGTTCAAAACCCAAGGTATTTTGACCAATGCAGATTCATGTAATGCTAGATGAAGTACAGATACGTGAAATGCATTTTTTTATGAGATTTTTATAATGCAAGATTTTTTGTTTTTGTTGTTCTTGTTTTTTAATGCAAAAAGTGAATAAGAAGCCAATTTTAAAAACTTTACTTGCACAAACAATTGGACAAAAACCATGTTAGTTGCGAAACTTTTTTTCAAAATTTTATTTTTATTTTATTTATTTATTTTAAAAGTTAATTACCTACCCTGTAAATAAGAATATAGACTTACATGAATGTACGAGCTATGGGTAAAATATATACAATGTATACACCCCCCCCCCCCAACTTAGCGAGTTCTTTGTCCTCAGAGCACAAGAAGCACAGAGAAGACATAGATTGGGATAAGCATAAGAGAGTGAAAAGTAAAAGAAAAATAGAAGGACGCTCACTCCATTATACTTACGCTGAGGATAGTTTAAGTATAAAAGAGGAACAAAATTGAGGCAGTTGAGAGAAGGAAATGAGAAGTCTATACAGCGGGTATCGGGTCCCCTATACATAGGATCTAGTCAGCAAGAGTACAAAAGAAGGGTGGGGGTCCAATGAGATCTGGAGAATCACAAGGATAATGCTCATTTGAAATGTATGAAGAATAAAAATGATCTCTACATATTGTATTTAACTACTTCTCTTCATGTAGGGTAGTCTGATAAGTCTTCAATGTGCTCTCTCTACATAAAGTTCATGACCTCAACTTGGGCTAATTGTTCTTTAGAATCTACATATGGCTTCAACAATTGCCCATTCACTTGAAGAGGTTGTGCACCATCTTTGATCCCAGCAATATTAACACTTCCATTGTTCTGTACGTTTATGCAATGTAGGGACCCATCCAGATTGATTTGAGTTTCCCATGAAAAATCTTCAACCGAGCATTGAACAACCATACTTTCTTCCCAAGGACAATGATCTTGTGCCTAATGTGTCTCTCATGCCATTTCTTGACATTGTCCTTATAGATCACACTATTTTCATATGTCTAGTTTCGGATTTATGTTAGCTCATTCAGATTCAAGTCACAGCACAGCTTCCCAAGATGAAAACACCAATTAATCTTCTTGATCGTCCACACAGATTTGTGAATTAATTCTACGGGTAACTGACATGGCTTGCCGTAGATCATTTTAAAAGATAAGTGTATTCTTGTAGGCTATCCTTTAGGCCCATAGAACCTGGTCCGAAAGCTGACACCAGTTCTTCCTATTGGGATGAACCAGCTTCTGAAGAATACTCTTCACCTCTCTATCAGAAACCTCTGCCATGTCATTAGACTATGGTTGATAAGGATTGGCTATTATATTCTCAATTTATAGTCCTTATCCAATGATCTCATTTCTCTAATCACAAAGTGGCTACCCCCATCAGAAATCAAAACCTTTGGGTCCCAAGACCTTGATATAATATTATCATTAATATACTTACAGACAGTCTTGCTATCTACGATTTGGATTGGGAAAGCTTCCACCCATCTTCATAATTAATCGTCTAACAAGATGTACTCATGTTCATTACTGTTAGGAAAGGGGCCCATAAAATCAATTCCTCGTATGTTAAAAACATCACAGAAAATCATCGGTTGTCCGGGCATTTCATCTCTTTATCCCATGATCCCTCCCATTCTCTGACAAATCACTCACGACCGTACGAAATCATTAGCATCTATAAACAAGCTCAGTGAATGAAATCCACATTAGAGTACCTTATGCATGTTTCTCTTTCCCGAATGGTATCCTACAGCCTCAAGTGAATGACAGAGTGTGAGGTCACTCTAGTATTCCTCCTAAGGTATACACATTCACCAAATGCAATCTAATCCCTCAAAGAAAAGGAACGGATTTCCCAATGGTATTTTCTTGAATCTGACTTCAGTCGGTCAATCATCCTCTTGGTCCGACCTAGGATAACTTGCTTGGAGACAAGATAGTTGACGAATCTGTGATTCATAACTCTAAAAGTTGAAAATAGAGCTTTGTTCCCGAGTAATTAGATGCATATTTCTACTTATATTGCATAATTAACATTTATGCATAAATTGATAATATCTGCATTTTAGCATTCATAATTGCATAAATAAGAAGCCTAATTTACTTGTAAATATTCACCTGTATATTCACCATATTTCACCTATTTGTATATATTTTATACTAATTCCAATTCCAATAAAACCAACTCCATAGTGTATATATTACTAGCACTAATTAGAGAAAAATATCAAAAAAATATTAACTTGTAAAATTGACCAATAAAACCCCAATCCAAGTTTGAAACTAGGAGCCTTAAAATGCACATATCTCTCTCATAGAGTGTCTGATTTAGGTCTACTCACTTTTAAAGTAATATACATTCATAGACCTTCAAAACAAGACTAATTTCATTAAAATCGGACCTCGTATGCAAAACTTGAGTTTTGGGCCCCTTTTGTATATTGTACATATTGACCAAAATGCCCTTGTATTTTCTTAATTATTAAAATCCAAAAAATTAGATTAAATTGTAAATATTATTTTTACATTTTCTCTTTTTATTTTAATTTTTCTCTTATTTAAAAATGACAAAAAAAATTACAAAAGACAAAAATGTGGTATTTTATACTTATAAGGTATCACCCAAAAATACACTTTCTACAGATGATTTCATTTGATTTTCGTCCCTTCACAAAAGTTGTAGATCTCATCGAGACGAGCAACTTTTGTGTTGACCATCTTTTGATTTAATCTTGTTTGTTATTTATTTTTGGTTTTTCTTTACATTTAATTTTTGAATTTTCTAGGAGCGACATGTGCCTGGAGCCGCCACATGTCTGAAGGATATTGAGTATCCTTTAAGTGCATCATGGAAGCGTGTTGATCGCATCGTATGCAATCGAAGCAACTAGTCGTACTAGATGCTAGATGCAGCAGAAATTAAAATTTTTAAAACTAAAGATGAAATCACATGATCACGAGAACACTTCTCGGATCGTTTCATCAAACCACAAAGTACAAGGAATACCTCTTGAAGCGTGGTTGTGATCGCGAGATCCCAAAGAAGAGATCCTCCTGTCTTAAGTCCGATCCATGAAGAACGCACTTGCGGGCGCGATGATGAGTCACATTCCTTCCCGCAATCCTCGATGAAGATCCAAGCGATGGCTCCCCCGATTTCGTCAAATGAAATCCGTCATCTTCCTTTAAAGTAAGCAACTCCAAAGAAGATGGAGATCCACGAGTCGTCGAAGAAGAAGCCGAGAGTCTCTCCTTTCTCAACACAAAGTGGACGGCCACTTAATGGAGAAGAGAAAGAGAAAGGGCGAGAATGAGAATGAGAGAGAGAGAGAGAGAGTTGTCACCTTGTACAACTCTTAATCATGTACCATGGAGGGCTACCCTAGCCCTCCTTTTATATTAGTTTAGGATCCATTGGATCTCAATCCATGGACTCATAGATCCAACGGCTAGGCTTGGTCTATGTAAGATCAATGGATATGATTGTTGTTGGTTAAAACCAACAACATTTATTTATAATTAAATTAAATATATGTTGCAACATTATCAACATAATTTAATTTAACATTAACTAATTAAGAGATAATGTGATAATAAAAATGGAGTCAACCAACCACCCTTGAATATAGGGGGCGTCACCCATGAACAATTCATAGGTGACGCCACCTATGAAATAGGTGGTTGTTTTGCCTCCCTTTTATTTTATTATATTATTTCTTAATTAATTTTGTAATACAAAATTATTCACCAAATTAATTCCGAATTAATTTGTGAATATTTCAATCATGCCATTGAATATTATGTGATTCATATTCACAACCCAAACTAATTAGTAAATTGCATTTCCAATTAATTAATAATTGTGAATCCAATCCACATTATTAATTAACAAATGCTATTTACATAAATTCTCTTATATATATTATAAATCATATTTATAATACACATATATCATGGATAGTATTATCCACATTCTCTAATCCTTGATAATTAAATCCTATTTAATTATCTTGGATAATAATATGAATCATATTCATATTATGCTTGATAATTAAATCTCATTTAATCATCAAGTTTTTACTCTTGGATAATAATATGAATCATATTCATATTATGCTTGATAATTAAATCTCATTTAATCATCAAGTCCTTCTTGCTTGGATATGCATTTCATCAAATGAATTATTCTTGAACCCTTTCAAGAATAATGTGCTTTCTCCGCAGATACTTGGAGATAAGGACAGGGCGATTGTATTATTCCATGTATAGTGACTTGGATATTGAGATCTTATCTCAAATCCAGATCTTACGAACCTCCCACAGATGCTTGATTAAATCAAGACCGCACATCCAATCTTCTCATTGAATCTGAATCTCATTCAGACCAATGTCCAACACTTGGTCTAAGATCGGATTGCTTCTCTACTGAAAGGAGTCACTAAAATCCAGACCTGTTTCATCACTCCCTCGGAATGGAAGCGTCATGGATATACAATCGTTTATGATCACATCACCCTCAGGTATTCCCAATACCTGTACATCCTGTATACTGGAAGACTTATGGTAAACCTGAAGATTAAGATCAATTTTACAATGTCTTCTTCAGGGTTTGATCACTAAGTTTCTCATTTGATCATTGGGATTTGGTATCGATCATATACTTTCCAAAAGCATATATCATACCTAGGTCTTGACCATATACTTCCCAAAAGTATATATCAAACCTACAAATTCAGTCAAGCTTCCAAAGCGAGACGACTGTGCACGGAATTTGATTCTTCCCAATATCTCATGAGTGAGCTCATGTCTTCCGGTTCAGTAGTGAACCTGTATGATCCCTTTGAGAGATCGTATTACTCATATGCCCTTACATGCACACCAGTGCACCGGTATATAGACCTTGGTTAGGTCATTAACCTATTGGTCTGCCAAATGTACACACTCAGACATATAGTAACACATCTGTCTCCGGTCAGAGGATGCGTGCCTATGCTGTGACAGCATTCAACATAGGACTTAGGTTATCTCGATCTCGTTAAGTCAACTCTTTGACCTAACTAATCTGACACCTCCGAATCTCTATTCCTATGCAGAGGACCTGCATCAAGAGGTTGGTCAGATATCAGCCTATGTGAGAAAGGATTGCCATCTCCTACTCAGGCTGGAGATCACATCTTAACAATCATTTGATGGTGCTTGATGAGTCCTCAATCTAACCCTTTAGATATTCATCCAAGCACCAACCTCTATGATTCAATAATTGAATCAATAGTTGTATGATCATTAAGATAGCCATGGTACATAACCCTAATTGTATAGAGGGACCTATTATGCAAATTATTTATTCTTCATTTCAGATCAGGGAATGATATTCGCAATAACATTTATTGCATAATGGCTCGCTGTGGGATCACATGTCCAACAATCTCCCACTAGCCTAAAGAGACAATAATGGGTTAATCATTTAAACTCACACTCATGTGATAATCATAGGCTATTTAGAAATAGCTAGGTAAGCTGATCAGTCACTCTGTTCCCGAAAGCCTATGCCAAGTCCTTTTACGGCACTTGCATATCCCTTGGTAACAGTGCTCGCATCCAATGCGAATGTTGCATCTAATGCAACCAATACTCAATTTAATCAAAGCAGTTATAGTGTCCTTGACACTATTGCTCAATTAATATAACCAGTATTTTCATAATCCTTATTAGAATACCCTTATTCCGGGAGATCACTATCTCTCAAGGTATCCACAGTTAAGACCTTTTAGATCTCTATCTATAAAGTCTTAAGCTCTTGAAGATATGACTTTGAGATCATTATCTCAAAAATCTTGTCATATATGAAGATTTTGTTATTACTGCAATCAAGTGTTTTCTCTCCATAGTAGGATTAGTAACAGTTTACTACTCCCACTACATGGTAGATATCTGGCTTTTGTACACATCTAGCATACACTTAGCTTCTCGTAACTGATGCACAGGTGCAAGCAGTTCTAGCATTCACTTCCTCAACTCTTTGAGGTGTTATCCCTTTAGATAGTTCAGTACCAAATCTCAAGGGAAGGAAGCCTTTCTTGGAATTTCCAAGAATGGAACATGTCCAAGGTGTACTACAAATGTGACAATCCCAATACCCTATTTTCTTTGCTTCTGAACACCTTCAGAACTAAGATCTAAGAGGTATTATTGAGATCATATCTCAAAGTATAGAATAGCCAGTCTATAAAACACTTATTATCATCCTTATATCATTCCAAATGATTAGGATATTATCTACATTTAGCACGATGAACACAATGGCACTCCCACTGAGCTTCACATGGTACATCAAGATTCTATTTGAAATCATAACATTTATAATTTCATCAAATCTTATATTCCATCTTCAAGAAGCTTATTTGAGTCCACAGATGAATTTCTTTAGCTTTCACACCTTACTTTCCCCAAACATGAAGCCCTGGGGATACTTCATGTGAATATCCTCGGAGAGGTATTCTTAGAGGAATGCAATCTTGAATTACATCTTGAAGATGCAATAGTCAAGTTGTGTAGCTAAGGTTAGCAATATTCTGATGATTTTGAGCATGGTTACCGAAGAGCAAGTCTCATTGCAAGCAATGTCTTCTCTTCCGATGTGTAGCTTATGGCTACGAACCTAGCTTTGAAGGTCTCTACCTTCTCATCAGGTTCCCTCTTCTCTTGAAGATCCATTTACACCTTTATGGGTCTTACCCATATAGGTGGATCCTCGAGGGTCCATATACAACACTTGTATATGAAGCCTACCTTAGACTTTATTGCTAATATCCATCTTTCCATGTCATGATCCTCAGGAGCTTCATCACATGAAGTCCGATCATTGTCAGACTTAACTGACACATGGAAACA
Source organism: Ottelia alismoides (assembly GCA_037367405.1). Taxonomy (NCBI): domain Eukaryota; kingdom Viridiplantae; phylum Streptophyta; class Magnoliopsida; order Alismatales; family Hydrocharitaceae; genus Ottelia; species Ottelia alismoides. The sequence continues at coordinate 772,684 of JAZKJV010008365.1, read as the reverse complement.
TTCTCAAACTCATTTGAAGAGGTATAAGTGTTTCATCTTTAATAATCCTTTTAGTTTCCTATCTTAGGAGCCTCATTATCTTCTCGAGATTAAATGAGTTCCTACACTTCATTTTCATCTTGATTCTCAAGAGAGTCATCCTCTAAGAATCACATTCTCCGAGATGAGATATTTTAAGAATCTCAAGGTCATAAAGTAGGTATTCAATACCATCCTTTATTTTCCTAATGAAGTAGCACTCCCAAGTGCTCGATTCCAGCTTACATGCATGGAACCTTATTAAGGATATATAGTGTAGTCTCCACTACATATATACCTGGAAACTAAGAGGTAATTATGATAAAATTCATCATTGATCAATCATGTCACTCATGATCCAATTGTATCTCCTACCACTCTATTGAGTTCAGGTTTATCAGGAGGAGTGAGATAGAAATGATAATCATATCTCCATAAGGTATTCTTTGAATTTTATCTAATACGTACTTGCTACCTTGGTTAGGTCAAATTCATTTGATCTTCCTTCAAACTTTAGTTCTAAACCAAAATTATGAAATCTTTGAACATTTCAAAGGTTTCTCAGGTGAAGACAAGAAATCTCATATCATACATAATCATTAATAGATATCACATATCCATAATGTTTACTATGATACAGATGATCTACATATATCAATATGTATGAGATCTTGAATATCTCGACATCTAACACCATTCTCTGAGAAGGGTGTATTGGACATTTTACTTTGAATACAATATTCACAAGTATGTAAGATTTGAAATTTTAGACATTCTAAAGTTTCATATCTCACTAGTCTATTGATCTCATCAACAGACATATGTCCAAGACTTGATGCCAGATCATTGTTAAATGATCTTCATCCTCCTATTGATCATATAAGGCTTGATTTTCAGTACTAGAAATCTTAATGAATCATTCATTAATTTTTCTAATTTTGTGGAGTCCACTAGATGTTAGATTACTATCTGAAATATTTCCATCATAACTCTTTATGATAGTTCTATCTCAGAGTTCATGTTTATTTCCAACATTTGGAAACAAAAAATGAGTGTATTCTAGTATCTAGGTCATAGAGACATTCTCCAAGACTAAGGGCTCTCCCACTGAGAATATGAAGTCCATCTATCCAACAGAGATTGCTGCAATAATTACAGCAATATCCATGTGGATGACTACTAAACCTTATGATCAAATTTCTAATCTTCTAATATATATATGCAACCAATTGCAAATGTCATTAGAAGATTGGGATACAATTGTCAGACTTTATCTTATGAAATAAGAAAGTCAAAGTCAATGATTATATGTAGTTTATTCTGATGCTCTATTTGAGTCCTTCACTAAGGATTTTTAGACAGACTTGATAGTCATACTATCAACACATCAACTTATTACAGTATTGGCATTCATCCAACTCCTTGGATGTCATATGGAAGTCACAGAAGTAGGTCAACTCTTTGACTTTCCTTCTTACTCGGGTCCGACCCATGGTTCCACTGCGCTCTCTTAATCTATAAACAACCATTGCTTAAGACTAAGGATATCTTATGTTAAATTCAAAAGAATTCAATACAAGAGCATTTCAACATTTATACATGCTTCATTAAATTCATTCAAAACGAATATTATGAAGCTTCATGAATGACTTGAGTATAGATAGTAGAATGTGACACTCATCATATCTACATGCATCTCAACTCTTAGAGACAGGTTCAGGTAGGTATTCAAACATTTTGAATACATCATCTCTTTCGAGCCACCATTCTGCATAATGCAGAGAACCATGTCATTCATGACTAAATGTCTAGAGCACATATGTATGCCAAAATATCTTCTTTTACTTTATAAGGATTATTCGACAATTACGATCACCAACGACATGTCACTTTCAAAGTACACTCGATGAAGGATCAAGACTATAGAGACATTCAAACCCTAAGGTGATGTCTTATTTAATTGTCCTTCCTCATTATGTTGAGGAAACTTGCACATTGCAACCACATACATTATGTGTCCAATTGCAAATACAATATCTGGATCATGAGTCCAATCCATGATATTTTACTGGTTATTATTGAGTATAACATTGAGTGGGTTTAATGAAGGATTATCTGAAATAAGAAATTTGCATAAGTGTATATATATTATATATACATGTTTGACTTTGATTTAGGAATTTTCATATCAAAGTTGTCTTGCCTTGTCAACACTGAAAGTTCATTTCCTTAATCACTTTCAATGTAAGAGATATTCTTACCATTATATATCTAGCAAGATCTGGGATCTCCTTTCCTATCTTTGTCGCATCCCAATAGTATGAGAACTTACGACTCCGATAAAAAGAAGCGGGAACTCATTCTGCCTTGCAAGTCCAACTTGCATTCCCAATTCGATCTTTAACACCCGGGCCCACCACCCCTAAGATGATGTTGACCCGTTGCTAATTGAACCAACCGTCAACAGGATTAGTACTCGCTATGCGCAATCCAATATCGCCCCAATAATATGAGGACTCGATATTGGGGTCACTACGCATACGGCCTTACTCTTTTGAGAAGCAAAGAGCCTGATCCAGATGCGTTTGTATACAGGAGCTGTCACTTCGGACAAGCATCTCCCACATACAATCCCTGGCGATGGAACCCTTCGCCTTGATGGGAGACCATGGATGTCACTTATGTGATCCTCCACCTCATATTCAAATTGTAATTAATTATCATGAATCATATTCACATAATTAATTCTTCCAAGGGAAATACACATCTATTTATAATAGAGTGTTCATTGGATATAATTAATTTAATTACACTAAATTAATCATCAATCCAATCATCAATCAATAAACATGTCTTTTACTTGAATAGTAGGTATATTCTCAAAGTATGTATTATTCGAATTTTAATAATTAGAAAAATACACATTGACTTTCTCCGGCATTATACAGTCCCTACCCGCTGTCATGGTCAGTACCGACGAGAGTGGGACGGACAACATACGTTGCAACCCGCGACCCCAATGCTCTCCGACTAGGCACCATATCCGCCTCGGAAAAGGATAATACCAGATAGATCATTATGTACTTTGAGATGCTCATCGGTTTTTCAACCGAAATTATACCATATAATATACATCAAAACATTTTTGATTATATTATAAGGAGATTTGCTAGACAAATCCCCAATACTATTCAAGCAGGATGGTTTTCATGTAAATGTTGTCCTACAACTATTGTAGGATAAACTATGGTTTTCATGAAAGCAATGTTTATTGATGAACCAATGATCAAGATCTAATATCTCATCATTGTGGTTTAGGCAAGTGTCATTCAATGAAATAATTATTTCTTTAAATATTTCACAAATATTTATCACTAATTATTCCAGAAAATTAACAATTAATTTTCATCATGATGATTGAATGATATATCACAAGGTTCAAGATCAAAGAATGTTAATTTCCAGCCGTGACCCCCAATCACTAAAATTAACTTATCTTGATCAATTTAAATCCAAAAAATGCAAACTCAGTTTCCAAATATTGCCTATTTGATATATTAAAGAACTCAATGATAATTCACGCATTTCGAGGCGGATAAAACCGTAATTATCTCATTAATCACGTTTAAATCCGCAGTTCCCGCAACAGTGAATATATGCATATTCAAAAGACCATATCTTGAGCAAATGAAGTTCAAATTTAGTAAACTCAAGTCCTATGGTTTCCTTATTTGATGGGGAACAAAATCCAATTGAAAATTTCCTGTTTAAACATTTTAAGCAGTACAGAAAAATTCAATTAGACAGAGGTGCGAAAATTGAAATGCAGTAAAAATTTCGCAACCCTTTCAAGAACCAAATCGTCTAAGGTCTATGGATCATATCCAAAACCTTATTCAACCTAGCTCTGATACCACTTGAAGGATATTGAGTATCCTTTAAGCGCATCACGGAAGCGTGTCGATCGCATCGTATGCAATCGAAGCAAGTAGTCATACTAGATGCTAGATGCAGCGGAAATTAAAAATTTTAAAACTAAAGATGAAACCACATGATCACGAGAACACTTCTCGGATCGTTTCATCAAACCACAAAGTACAAAGAATACCTCTTGAAGCGTGGTTGTGATCGTGAGATCCCAAAGTAGAGATCCTCCTGTCTTAAGTCCGATCCACGAAGAACGCACTTGCGGGCGCGATGATGAGTCACGTTCCTTCCCGCAATCCTCGATGAAGATCCAAGCGATGGCTCCCCCGATTTCGTCAAATGAAATCCGTCATCTTCCTTTAGAGTAAGCAACTCCAAAGAAGATGGAGATCCACGAGTCGTCAAAGAAGAAGCCGAGAGTCTCTCCTTTCTCAACGCAAAGTGGACGGCCACTTAATGGAGAAGAGAAAGAGAAAGGGCGAGAATGAGAGAGAGAGAGAGAGTTGTCACCTTGTACAACTCTTAATCATGTACCATGGAGGGCTACCCTAGCCCTCCTTTTATATTAGTTTAGGATCCATTGGATATCAATCCATGGACTCATAGATCCAACGACTAGGCTTGGTCTATGTATGATCAATGGCTATGATTGTTGTTGGTTAAAACCAACAACATTTATTTATAATTAAATTAAATATATGTTGCAACATTATCAACATAATTTAATTTAACATTAACTAATTAAGAGATAATGTGATAATAAAAATGGAGTCAACCAACCACCCTCGAATATAGGGGGCGTCACCCATGAACAATTCATAGGTGACGCCACCTATGAAATAGGTGGTTGTTTTGCCTCCCTTTTAATTTATTATATTATTTCTTAATTAATTTTGTAATACAAAATTATTCACCAAATTAATTCCGAATTAATTTGTGAATATTTCAATCATGCCATTGAATATTATGTGAATCATATTCACAACCCAAACTAATTAGTAAATTGCATTTCCAATTAATTAATAATTGTGAATCCAATCCACATTATTAATTAACAAATGCTATTTACATAAATTCTCTTATATATATTATAAATCATATTTATAATACACATATAGCATGGATAGTATTATCCACATTCTCTAATCCTTGGTAATTAAATCCTATTTAATTATCTTGGATAATAATATGAATCATATTCATATTATGCTTGATAATTAAATCCCATTTAATCATCAAGTTTTTATTCTTGGATAATAATATGAATCATATTCATATTATACTTGATAATTAAATCTCATTTAATCATCAAGTCCTTCTTGCTTGGATATGCATTTCATCAAATGAATTATTCTTGAACCCTTTCAAGAATAATGTGCTTTCTCCGCGGATACTTGGAGATAAGGACAGGGCGATTGTATTATTCCATGTATAGTGACTTGGATATTGAGATCTTATCTCAAATCCAGATCTTACGAACCTCCCACAGATGCTTGATTAAATCAAGACCGCAAATCCAATCTTCTCATTGAATATGAATCTCATTCAGACCAATGTCCAAAACTTGGACTAAGATCGGATTGCTTCTCTACTGAAAGGAGTCACTAAAATCCATACCTGTTTCATCACTCCCTCGGAATGGAAGCGTCATGGATATACAATCGTTTATGATCACATCACCCTCAGGTATTCCCAATACCTGTACATCCTGTATACTGGAAGACTTATGGTCAACCCGAAGATTAAGATCAATTTTACACTATCTTCTTCAGGGTTTGATCACTAAGTTTCTCATTTGATCATTGGGATTTGGTATCGATCATATACTTTCCAAAAGCATATATCATACCTAGGTCTTGATCATATACTTCCCAAAAGTATATATCAAACCTACAAATTCAGTCAAGCTTCCAAAGCGAGACGACCGTGCACGGAATTTAATTCTTCCCAATATCTCATGAGTGAGCTCATGTCTTCCGGTTCAGTAGTGAACCTGTATGATCCCTTTGAGAGATCGTATTACTCATATGCCCTTACATGCACACCGGCGCGCCGGTGTATAGACCTTGGTTAGGTCATCAACCTATTGGTCTGCCAAATGTACACACTCAGACATATAGTAACCCATCTGTCTCCGGTCAGAGGATGCGTGCCTATGCTGTGACAGCATTCAACATAGGACTTAGGTTATCTCGATCTCGTTAAGTCAACTCTTTGACCTAACTAATCTGACACCTCCGAATCTCTATTCCTATGCAGAGGACCTGCATCAAGATGTCGGTCAGATATCAGCCTATGTGAGAAAGGATTGCCATCTCCTACTCAAGCTGGAGATCACATCTTAACAATCATTTGACGGTGCTTGATGAGTCCTCAATCTAACCCTTTAGATATTCATCCAAGCACCAGCCTCTATGATTCAATAATTGAATCAACAGCTGTATGATCATTATGATAGCCATGGTACATAACCCTAATTGTATAGAGGGACATATTATGCAAATTATTTATTCTTCATTTCAGATCAGGGAATGATATTCGCAATAACATTTATTGCATATTGGCTCGTCGTGGGATCACATGGCCAACAATGTCACCCCATTTTTTTATTATTTTCGAATTTATTTTATTATTTTCAGATTTATTATTATTATTTTATTATTGATATTTTAATTATTTTTAGTAACCTACTATATTATTTTATTAATAATTTATTTTATCCCCCTTTTACCTATTCTCTACTTGCCTTCCACTCCAAGTCACCACTTCCTCCACCATCCCTCCATCTTCTCCACCTCTTTTCTAACTTCCCCCTCCTCTTTATATTCTCATCCCCTCCTCTATTGTTCATCATCCACCGATTCGAGAGAAGAGAGGTCGAGCCCCTTCAACCTACAAGTGACAGCTGAAGGAGACAAGTTGAGCGACGGCAACCTTTTAGGCGAGATCTGCGGCATCACCATTGTCGCGTCGCGAGATTCCAATAGGACTGGCTCAGCTTCGAAGCACTCCACCACCATTCTCGAGGCCATGACGGAAGACGCACACCGCGGCTCCACTTTCGAAGAATCACATGTAAGTATCCCTTAACTTTTCTTTGTCAATTTTTTATCCAATATTCTCATTGTTGTCATTCTAAATCATAAAAAAATCACATCATCACAATCAACACACACCTCTTTTCTCCATTGAATTTTCTATTTTCTATTTACAAAGAAAATCATATAACAAATTTGCAAAAGAAAATACAAAAAAACCACAGGAACTGCACCCCAGCAGGCGCGTCTCCACCGCCCAGCCTCCGACCGGCCCACCTCCGCGCGGCCAGCCTCTAGGACGTCGTATCCTGACCGCCTCCTCGCTCGCATGCGTGTGGCCCGCCGCCCCCAGGAGCATCGCTCCACGGGACCGCCGCGTCCTCCGCCTCGTGCTCCTAAAGCGCGTGCGCCAGCTCCACCGCCCTCCAGCTAGACGCGCGCACGCCGCCATCCTCGTCAATGCTCTAGGCCTCCGCCACGCAGCCCCATCTGCCACCGACCACACGCGACAGCCCACCAGGTTGCCATCCAACCCTCGCCCACGCGCAACGCTCCGTTCAGCAGCAGCCCAGCGCAGGAGCGTGTTCACCCCTCGACATCGCGCATCTCTGCCACCGTGCGCGCGCCACCCCACTGCATCGTGCCTCTTACGCCAGCTCCCCGCCTCCTCGAAGGCCTCCACGCAGCCACGTGCCGCCTCAGCCCTCCTCGCACGCCGGCGCCGCCGGCTCATGCAACTCCGTCCCGTGTCGCCCACATCCCCCTCAGCGTGCCCTAGACGTGGGTTCCTTTCTTGGGACCCACAAAGGTCTTTTTTTATTTATTTCATTTTTATTGAAAATTTTGCATACTTAACCTGTACATTTTATTCAATTGTAAAATATTCCTTATGCATAGATTGCATTTTCAATTTCAATTTCTATAATTGCAAAGATACCCCTGAGTTCATGCATTAATTTGAACAATCATTTCGCATCAGTTTTTAATACAAGAATAGCATTTTGCAGAGCATTTAATTCTTTATCTCATGGCTATTTATTTGCATTTTTGTGAGCATTAGATAATTTATTAAAAATAAGAGATTGAAAATCAATGATATTTAACCCATTTACGCTCTGAAACTCGCACAGGCCTATTTATTGCTCCCAAAATTGTGAAAAAATTGTGAATGATGCCTCAAAGTGTGCTTTAATTAATAATCCAAATTTCGTCAATTAGGAGTTGTCTTTTGCATAGAATAAACTCTTGAGTGATATTTGTAATTTATCTTTAATTAAATCCACGAATAATATTTTTGAGAAATTTTACCTCTCTTGTATTCTTTATTGAAATATCTATCTGAGATAATTTTTTTCTGGGAAATTTGACTTCTGGATTTATTGGGAATTAAATACTCACAATTTCTTTGTTTCCAGTAAAAAATTCATAAAAAAATCATAAAGTTTCAGAAAATTCTAAAAAATTTAGCCTAGCTTCATTTCATCATGTTTGACTTTCATTAAAAGTTTCATAATTTTTTCATTTCATTTGCACGAAAAATTGCATAAAAACCCTAAAAAAGTTTGCATTTTTCATTTGTGCATTTTAAATCCAAGAATTCAAAAAAATACATTTTACATTTTCCATTGAATTAGGTTTACAGGAAAAATACAATTTGGGTTAATTTCACATTAAAATTAATTTTGGCTAAGTTGTTGATTTTCTTAATAACGTAGTTCATTCGCATCATTGCATTTGGAATTTTATTGCAAAAAAATAAGAAAAAAATTCCATTTGGAAAACCGCAATCTAATCCTTCTAACTTGATCCCGAGTTGTTCCTTTGCCTCCTTGAGTCGACCCTGGGGCTTGCTCAGGGTAAACAAACATAAAACCGCGCTTAATTTCATTAGACGATTAATAGATTTGTGCAGTTATTTTTGATGGATTCGGATTTATCCGACTGCAACGAAATCGTCAATTCGAAAACATTATTAAAAGGGTAGATTTCTGATCCATCAAATGGTGTCGTTGTCGGGGAGGCAAATGGCTTAGGATCACTTTAGAAGGTTAGATTTATGTTTTCCATTAACTCGGGTAGTCTGACCCCTGAGCCATCTTGTAATTAGCCATTTTTTATTTAATTATTTTTCTGACCATTTCTATATATATCTCTTTCTGACATAATTTTTATCTTTTTGTGCGAGGGCCCGGTGGACTTAGAGCGGCTTTCTTGAAGTCGACGCATCTTGAAGTGCATCGGAGGCCAATGATTTGTGGATCAAGTCGACTGTTGAGATGCCAAAAAGACTTTTGTTAACTTGTAAAAAAAGGTATCTGCATTTACAACGATTCCTGTTTGGGATCTCACGCGTGTAAGTCATAATAAAACGTTTCCCTGTGTGTTGTGTAGTTGCTTTACGTAGAATAGGACCTATACTTACGGCTCTTAGAGCTTCCTAGGACTGTTTGTGTTCGTAAAACTTAGGACCGCACTTCACATATAAAAGATGCACTTAGACAGCAGGACTTAGCCAAATATAATCGGTTCTTCACTCGCTAATAGAACTGCCTATCTAGGAACGGCTTTTCATCGCTTGCATTCCATTTAGTGTAAAAAATTCAATTCAGTACTGCATCCCGCATTGTAGAGAGCTGGAGGCACTGTAAGTCTTCTTACTCAAGCATTCATCATCGTTTTCTCGATTGCATCGGCTTTTTCCGATTCTCTCTCTCTCAATTTTCTTACCTAGGATAATGGAATTGGGACTGGACGGTAGACGTGATTGCTTGTGTAGATTAATATAAGTGATAACTAATCTCAAAAATCAGGATTGCTAATTGAATTTGACCAAAACAATTGACTAAAATTAAGCCTTGTTTGCAGGAGAGTAACCCTGACCGTGTTTTCAGGTTGAGTGAGGGTACTTGAGTGTGTGTGAACACCATAAGACAGAGCCCAAATCCCCGCCTTCCATATCACGTACCGACTGATCCTAGCAAATATCACGAGTTGAATTTTTCAGGTTCACTAACTAGTACCAAGTAGCCTCCGCCTGTACACAGGTAGTCAGGGTTGAACTAGCGGTACTTAACGACAAGTTGTTAGTAGGCCCTCAGGGTGAAGTTCCAGCCTTGTCAGCCTCCACCTGCTTGTAGGTAGATAGGGGAATTTTGAACCCATCAACTTGGGATAGGAGCGAAGAAAGGAAGGGCATTGGTATCTAAGGCGACAGGTTAAACAGGGGAGACGCATCCGACTTTTTAGCCGACTCCCCTATAGGTCGCGTAACCTTTGCTACTTGTCTGAAAATTCACACTTAAAATCAACCAGACTAATCGGACTCGGCTTCGGGTCCTTCACAGTGTTGAATGTGAACTCAGGGTTTGCTCTTGTGTTTGTCTTTGTGTCTGTCCGTGTGTGTTATCCTATGCAGTTGCACATTTTCTACCTCATTCTGCTTACATCCTTTCCTCATCAAGATGTCGGGATATTGGTCCCCATGCACCTCTGATCATTTCTCCTCGACCATATACCGTTCATCTTTGTCTTCACCTTCTTCCATATATCCTCCGCCATCCACGGGAGATCCTTACCCATGGTCGGTTCCACCACAACCCGATGATGAAGTCAGAACTTTGACTGACTTCTCCACTTCTTCGTATTTCTCACCTACTCCATATTCTAACACTCCGAATCCACTTCCACCTTGGGCTGACTGTCCTTACTCTCGAGAGCTTGCAGGAATCAAAGAATCGAATGAAGAGCAAGCTACTGTTGAGATAGATGATTGGCAAAATTTTATGCCCCCACATACTTCATTCTCACCTCAAGTAGGGACCATACAATAATTTACATATACACATCCCGACTTGACCTTAGGTCATAACTTGGTCGATCGAACAACCCAAATGGAGAGGCCTATACATCATGATTTCCCAGACTTGATTGACTTTAGTGATCAAGCTTCCATTTACCAGCCTTCATGTCACACATTCGAAGAGCATATATATTCATAGGAGTGGACTCGTGAGCTATACTTACCAGTCCCCTGTTCATTGACTCCATCATATGAGGATCCGACCAGTACATGCCATTCGGATGGTCCATACTCGACCCAGCATTACATGCCAGAGTCTAGGTATGTTGAGTATGAGACCCCAATATCTCAGCAGTATCCTCAAATTGAGCAGAACTCTCCCATGATTTGTCATGAGAATTTTGTGAAGGATGGCATATCTAGACTTATTAAGAAAAATGAATCATTTGGTAAAGAGTTGAGAGACGTCATGGAAATATTGCACTCAATTTCTGCCAGCCTGGGTATGAAAGTGGAGAAGGAAGTAAGTATATCTGATGTTGAAATCAAGTGAGCATTAGGGAACCCACACCGTTTGTACAATTGGAGTCCATTCTATCTCCCTCTTCTACTAACCACTTACCCTCTAATCCAGAGTCTGATCATTCATCCACCAAAAACACCAAAAAATTGAAAAATCAGAAAAATCCATAAAAATTAAAAATGAAAAAGACTTAGAAAAATTGGATCCTACCCTAAGGGAAGCACTCGATGAAGAATTGATTTTCAAACTTCCCTTAATAAAGGCCATAGATAACTTCCCTGACCTCAAGAGATTTGTAAAGAGTAAATTGATACCCAAGAGGTCGAGAAATAAGAGGACGAGGACTGAAAGACACATAGTGTCTATGGCCACCTCCTTGGTGATAGGGAGAAAGACCAAGAGCCGCAGAGTGAAGCGGTTGCCAAGGGTTGAATGTGAAATCAAAGACACTATCTTTACCCATGCGAGAATCGATGATGACTCTCCGATAAATATCCTCCCAACCTTTGTGTTTGACAAGCTCAAACTCAGACCAATCAGGAAGTCGAGAGAGATCACTCAGCTGGCTGATCGATCCATCAAATGGGCGAGAGGAAACATTTCAGTCATTGTTACTTTCCAAGGTGCTCTACTCCAGGTGGACTTCACGGTCATTGACATCGAGCACTGAGGAGAGTTCACCCAATCTCCGATTATTCTCGGGAAGTCGTTCTTGTCCTTGGCTAAGGCGACTATAGATTGCGAGACTCGGGAGATTGATTTTTCAACATTGGGAGCACTCCGACCTCACCCATTCTTTGATACACTTTACTCTAAGGTGACACGCACATCCACTGACAGTCGTGACCATAAAGAGGTAGATGAGTCCCACCTCTCTGCTACACCTGAGAGACCAACTATCCGGACGACCGTTGGTTCTGAGAATCCCCACACATCTACTTCATCAACTGCTTGCACCACCACCGTAACAGCTTCTAAGGAGGACTCACGACCAGAAGCTATCATTAATTCGGACAAGACCTTTGTTGATTGCCTTGGCAATTTTGATGATCCGACACAAGAGCCCAATAATGCCAAGCCAACTGAGACCACTAGAACCATCCTGAGACATGTGCTGACCCTTCAGAATTATTACAATCTATACGGTGATTCGTCTGATGAGGAACCCATGGTCTGTTGGAAATGCGAGCCCACGGCGAGCCATTATGCAATAAATGTTATTGCAGTTCACTCCTTAATCTGAAATGAAGAATGAATAGTTTGCATAATAGGTCCCTTAGTACAATTAGGGTTATGTACCATGGCCATCTTGATGATCATACAGCTGTTGATTCAACTATTGAATCATAGAGGCTGGTGCTTGGATGAATATCTAAAGAGTTAGATTGAGGACTCATCAAGCACCGTCAAATGATTGTTAAGAAATGATCTCCAGCCTGAGTAGGAGATGGCAATCCTTATCTCTAAAGGCTGATGTCTGACCGACCTCTTGATGCAGGTCCTCTGCATAGGAATAGAGATTCGGAGGTGTCAGATTAGTTAGGTCAAAGAGTTGACTTAACGAGATCGAGATAACCAAAGTCCTGTATCATATGCTGTCATGATATAGGCACGCATCCTCTGACCGGAGACAGATGTGTTTCTATATGTATAAGTATGTACATTTGGCAGACCAATAGGTTGATGACCTAATCAAGGTCTATACACCGGCGCGCTGGTGTGCATATAAGGGCATATGAGTAATACGATCTCTCAAAGGGATCATACAGGTTTAGTTACTGAACCGGAAGACATGAGCTCACTCATGAGATATTGGGAAGAATCAAATTCCGTGCGCACGGTCGTCTCACTTTGGAAGCTTGACTGAATTTGTAGGTTTGATATATACTTTTGGAAAGTATATGATCAAGACCTAGGTATGATATATACTTTTGGAAAGTATATGATCGATACCAACTCCCAATGATCGAATGAGAAATTTACTGATAAAACCATGAAGTAGACAGTATAAAGTTGATCCAATACTTTGGGTTTAGTCTGAGTCTTCCAGTATGCAGGATGTACAGGTATTGGGAATACCTGAGGGTGATGTGATCATAAACGATTGTATAACCATGACGCTTCCATTCCTAGGGAGTGATGAAACGGGTCTGGATTTTAGTGACTCCTCTCAGTAGAGAAGTGATCTGATCTTGGTCCAAGTGTTGGACATTGATCTGAATGTGATTCAGATACAATGAGAAGATTAGATTTACGGTCTTGATTTAATCAAGCATCTATGGGAGGCCCGCGATCTGGATTTGAGATACGACCTCAATATCCATGTCACTATACGTGGAACAATACAATCGCCCTGTCCTTATCTCCAAGTATCTGCGGAGAAAGCGCATTATCCTTGAAGGAGTTCATGGATAATTCTATTGTTGATATATGTATCCGAGCATTGAGAAAATGGATAACTGAATGTGATTTAATTATCATGAGTAATATGAATTTGATTCATATTATAAAGAGAGTTATCTTAGATAATTAAATGAGATTTAATTATCAAAGATGTAAATAATGTGAATGTGATTCATATTATTTGGATACAAGAGAATAAGAGATCCAAGATGATTAAATATGATTTAATTATCATGGATATGAATAATGTGGATAGCAATATCCATATTAGTCATATATATTATAAATGTGATTTATAATATATAAGAGAGAGCTATTTGTAATTTACATTTGTTAATTAAATGTTAATGTGAATTGGATTCACATTGGACATCAAATTGAAAATGTAATTTACATTTTGTTTTGGGTTGTGAATGTGATTCACAATTTTTCAATGGCATGATTGCAATGTTCACAAAATAAATTGGATTTATTTTTTGTGAAATAATTTGCAACAAAAGTTGTTGCAAATAATGGAGATTACATAAAAGGTGAAATAGCCACCTTCCTAATGGAGGAGGGTGGACGGCCACCACTCCCATTAGGAAAGGGAGGCCGTCCCCCCTCTCCACATGGAAGGAGGCTTTCTCTCCTTTCATTATCTCCATGTATTGATGATTTAATTTTGTAATTAAATTGTGTTGATTTATCAACATATATTTAATTTAAATTAAATTAATTGTTGTTGTGTTTTTAGCAACAAATCATGACCATTGAAAGAAACACAAATTAATGTGGACCATTGGATTTGTGTTGACACATGGATTGAGATCCATGGATCCCAAAACCCTATATAAGGAGAGGCACCCCATTGCTCTTCTTGACACATAAGTTGAGGCAACAAATCTCTCTCTCTCTCATTCTATCTACACGTCCTCTCTCTCTCTCTCTCATGTGGCCGTCCACCGTGGATGCCCTAGAGAGGTTCTCCATCGCCGCGGCATCGTCGTTATGCTGCCCGATGGTTTGCTCGAGGATCTCCGTCTCCTTCGGTGCGCCCCACTCGTGAAGAAGACATCGGATCTCGTGTGTCGAGATCAGGAGATCCGCCGCTTGGATCATCAACATGGATTGCGAGAAGCACGCAGTTCATCCCCGCGCTCGCAAGCGTCTCCTCCGTCGGATCGGACTTGAGACAGGAGGTCTCTTTGTTTAGAGACTCGATCGCAACCACGCTTCAAGAGGTAAACCTAATACTTGTTTGTGGTTTAGACGAAATGATCCGAGAAGTGTTCTTGGATCATGTGGTTTCGTCGCAAGAAAATTTTTTTAATTTCCGCTGCATAGAACAACTAGTGCGACTAGTCGTTCTTCGTCGTATTCGATGCGACACTCACGCTTCCGTGATGTGCTTGAGGATCTAACCATATCCTCCAAGTGGTATCAGAGCCTTAGGTCGGTGTTTTTGGATACGATCCATAAACCGAGGACGACTTGGGTTCATTAGGGTTTGCGAAAGTTTTCTTGCATTTCATTTTTGCATCTCTATTTTGATATTATTTTAGGCACTGTTTAAATTGTTTAAACACGAAAATAATATTTGGATTTTATTCCCCATTAAATAAGGAAACCGTAGGATCTGAGTTTGCGTGATTTCGATTCCGTTTGCTCTAGATATGCTCATTTTAGTGAACATGTATCCACTGTTTCGGGGACTGCGGATCATGACGTAATTATGATGTTAATTGCGGATTTGATATGCCTTGAAATGCGTGCAAATCACTTGGGTTCTGTTGTAAATCAAGTTAGCAAACTTTAGAAATTTACTTTGCTTAATTTGGATTTAAATTGATTGAGATATGATATTTTTAGTAAGTGAGGGTCACTGCTGAAAATACTTTCCTAATCAAGAACCTAGTGATTGTCATTTAATTAATTAGTGAAATTAAATTGTTTAATTTCCTGGAATAATTATGCATAAATATTTGTGAAATATTTAATGATAATTATGTCCTTAAATGACTTTGCCCTAACCAACAAATGATTAGATGTGATCTACATCAAGATTGGTTACATGATCTACATGATCAACATTCCAACAACATGTTGCTTGAATAGGACTTGGGATTTGTTTAGCAAATCTCATTATAATGTTAATCAAAAATGTTTTGATTATTACTATATGGTAAAATTTCGGTTGAAGAACCGATGATCATCTCAAGTACAAATTAATCAATTTGGCATTATCCTTTCCCGAGGCGGATATGGTGCCTAGTCGGAGAGCATTGGGGTTGCGGGTTGCAACGTATGTGGTCCGTCCCACTCTCGTCGGTACTGGCCATGACAGCGGCGAGGGCCGGGATAATGTCCGAGGGATTAAGATGTATTTTTCTAATTATTAAAATTCGAAATAATACGTATTTGAGATAATACCATTATTCAAGTAACTATTAAAATGTTTGTTGGATATTAATTGGATCATTAATTTAATATGATTAGATTAATTGGAATCCAATTAAGATTGAAATACTCTAATATTATTAGAGTTAATTATTTCCCTTGGAAGAATTAATCATAATGAATATGATTCATAATGATTAATTTGAATTTGAATATGATATGGAGGATCACATAAGTGAGATCCATGGTCTCCCGTCAAGGCGAAGGGTTCCGTCGCCAGATATTATATGTAGGAGACGCCTGTCCGAAGTGACAGCTCCTGCATACGATCCATTTGGATCGGGCTCTTCGCTTCTCGAAAGAGTAAGGACGTATGCGTAGTGACCCCAATATCGGGTCCTCATATTATTGGGGCGATATTGGATTGCGCATAGCGAGTTGTATTCCTGTTGACGGTTGGTTCAATTAATGACGGGTCAACATTACCTTAGGGGTGGTGGGCCCGGGTGTTAAAGACCGAATTGGGAGATGCAAGTTGGACTTGCAAGGCGGAAAGTGTTCCCGCTTCTTTTTATCCGAGTTGTAGGTTCTCATATTATTGGGATGCAACAAAGATAAGGAAGGAGATCCCAGATCTTGTTGAGATATAATGGTAAGTATATCTCTTACATTGAAAGTGATTAAGGGAATGAACTTTCAGTGTTGACAAGACAAGACAACTTTGATGTAAAAATCCTAAATCAAAGTAAAATATATATATATATATTTATGCAAATTTCTTATTTCAGATAATCCTTCATTAAAACCCACTCAATGATATACTCAATAATAACCAGTAAAATATCATGGATTGGACTCATGATCCAGATATTGTACTTGCAATTGGACACATAATGTATGTGGTTGCAATGTGCAAGTTTCCTCATAATATTGAGGAATGACAATTAAGTAGATAATAGGACTACAACCCTAGGGTTTGTATGTCTCTATAGTCTTGATCTCTCATCGGATGTACTTTGGAAGTGACATGTCGATGATGATCGCAATTGTCAAATAATCCTTATAAAATTTATGAAGATATTCTGGCATACATATGTGCTCTTGACATTTAACATGAATGAGATGGTTCACTGCATCATGCAGAATGGTGGCTCTATAAGAGATGATGTATTCAAATTGTTTGAGTACCTACCTGAACCTATGTTTTAAGAGTTTAGATGGATGTAGATGATGAGTGTCATCATTCTACTATCTATACTCTGGTCATTCATGAAGCTTCATAATATTCATATTGTATGAATTTAATGAAGCATGTATAAATGTTGAAATGCTCTTACATAAGAGATCCTTAGTCTTAAGCAATGGTTGCTTATAGATAAAGGGAGCGCAGTGGAAGCATGGGTTGGACCCGAATAAGAAGTATGGTCAAAGAGTTGACTATACATCTACGACTTCCATATGTCATACGAAGAGTTGGATGAATGCCAATACTGCAATAAGATGATGTATTGATAGTATGACTATCAAGTCTATCTAGAATCCTTAGAGAAGGACTCGGATGGAGCATCAGATTAATCTACATAAATCATTGATAAGATAAAGTCAAATAATTGTATCTCAATCTTCTGATGACATTTGCAATAGGTTGCATATGTTTTAGAAGACTGAAAAATTTGATCTTAAAGGTTTATAGTTATCCACATGGATATTGATGCAATTGTTGCAACAATCTCTGTTGGATTGATAGACTTGTTAATTTCAGTGGGAGAGTCCTTAGTCTTAGAGAATGTCTCTATGACCTAGATATAAGAATACACTCATTGTTTGTTTCTAAATGTTAGAAATGAACATGAATCTGAGATAGAACTATCATAAAGAGTTATGATGTATATATTTCAGAAGTAATCTAATAATCTAGTGGACTTCAGTAAATTAGAAAATTAATGAATGGTTCATTAACATTTCTAAATACTGAAATTAAACCTTAAGATCAATAGGAGGATGAAGATCATTTGACAATGATCTAGCATCAAGCCTTGGACATTTGTCTATTGATTTGATCAATAGACTAGTAAGAGATGAAACTTTAGAATGTCTAAAATTTCAAAACTTACATATGAATATTGTATTCAAAGAAAAATGTCCAATACACCCTTCTTAGAGAAAGGTGTAAGATGCCAAGGTATTCAGAATCTTATGCATATTGATGTATGTAGATCATCTATATCATAGTAAACATTATGGATATGTGATATCTGTTGATGATTATGTATGATATGAGATTTCTTCTCTTCACCTAAGAAACCTTTGAAATGTTCAAAGATTTCATTATTTTTGGTTTAGAACCAAAGTTTGAAGGAAGATAAAATGAATTTGATCTAATCTAGGTAGCAAGTACCTGTTAGATAAATTCAAAGAATACCTTATAGAGATATGAATATCATTTCTATCTCAATCCTCCTAACACACCTTAACTCAATAGAGTTATAGGTAGATACAATTGGATCATGTGTGACATGATCTTATCAATGATGAATTTTAGCATAATTATCCCTTAGTTTCCAGGTATGTATGTGTAGTAGAGACTACAATGTATATCCTTAATAAGGTTCCATGTATGTTGGAATCTAACACTTGAGAGTGCTGCTTCATTAGAATAAAGGATGGTATTGGATGCCTACTTTATGACCTTGAGATTCTTAAAGTATCTCATCTCTGAGAATGTGATTCTTAGAGGTTGAGACTCTTGAGAATCAAGATGAAAATGAAGTGTAGGAACTCATTTAATCTTGAGAAGATAATGAGGCTCCTGAAATTGGAAACTAAAAAGGACAATTAATGATGAAACATTAATACCTCTTCAAATGAGTTTGAGGATGGATTCCATGTGTCAGAGAAATCTGACAATGATTGAACTTCATGTGATGAAGCTTCTGAAGATCATAGCATGGATAGATGGATGTTAGCAATAAAAGTCTAATGTAGACTTCATATGCAAGTGTTGTATATGGACCCTCGTGGATCCACCTATATGGGAAAAACCTGTAAAGGTGTAAATGGATCTTCAAGAGAAAGGGAACCTGATGAGAAGGTAGAGACCTTCAAAGCACGGTTCGTAGCCATGAGCCACACACCGGAAGAGAAGACATTGCTTGCAATGAGACTTGCTCTTCGGTGACCATGCTTAAAATCATCAGAATGTTGCTAACCTTAGCTATACAACTTGACTATTGCATCTTCAAGATGTAAGTCAATATTGCATTCCTCTACGAATACCTCTTTGAGGATATTCACATGAAGTAGCCCCAGGGCTTCATGGTTGAGGAAAGCAAGGTGTGCAAACTAAGGAATCCATCTATGGACTCAAATAAGCTTCTTGAAGTTGGACCATAAGATTTGATGGAATTATAATTGTTATGATTCCAGATAGAATCTTGATGAGCCATGTGAAGCTTAGT
Organism: Ottelia alismoides; assembly: GCA_037367405.1. Taxonomy (NCBI): domain Eukaryota; kingdom Viridiplantae; phylum Streptophyta; class Magnoliopsida; order Alismatales; family Hydrocharitaceae; genus Ottelia; species Ottelia alismoides. Next base: position 753,139 of record JAZKJV010008365.1, on the reverse strand, counting down.
GGGAGTGCCTTTGTGTTCATCTTGCTGAATGTAGATGATATCCAGATCATTTAAAGTGATATAAGGATAATAATAAGTGTTTTATTCTCTGGTTATTCCATATCTTGAAATATGATTTCAAAGATACCTCTTAGATCTTAGTTCTGAAGTTGTTCAGAAGCCAAGAGAAGAGGATAATTGGACTGTCACATTTGTAGTATACCTTGGACATATTCTATTCATAGAAATTCCAAGAAAGGCTTCTAACCCTTAAGATATGGTACTGACCTATCTTAAGGGATAGCACCTCAAAGAGTTGAGGAAGTAAACGCTACAACTACTTGCACTTGTGCATTAGTTACGAGAAGCTGAGTGTATGCTAGAGTGTACAAATACCAGATGCCTGTCATGCAGTGGGAGTAGTAAATTGTTACTAATCCTACTGTAGAGATAAAACACTTGATTGCAGTAATAACAAAATCTTCATAGATGAGGAGTTTTTTGAGATAGTAATCTCAAAGTCTTATCTTCAAAAGTTTAAGACCATGTAGATAGTGATCTACAAAGGTCTAAACTTTAGATACCTTAGGAGATAGAGATCTCCGGGAATGAAGGTATTCTAATAAGGATTATGGGGATACTGGTTATGATGTCAGGGACACTGTAACCAACTAGATTGAGTATTGGTTGCATGAGATGCAACATTCGCATTAGATGCGAGCACTGTTACTGGGGATATGTAAGTGCCGTAAAAGGACTTGGCGTAGTCTCGCGGGAACAGAGTGACTGATCAGCTTACCTAGCTATTTTCTTAATAGTCTATGATTGTCACATGAGTGCGGGTTTAAATGATTAGCCCATTAATGGCTCTTTGGGCTAGTGGGAGATTGTTGGAAATGCGAGCCCACGGCGAGCCATTATGCAATAAATGTTATTGCAATTCACTCCTTAATCTGAAATGAAGAATGAATAGTTTGCATAATAGGTCCCTTAGTACAATTAGGGTTATGTACCATGGCCATCTTGATGACCATACAGCTGTTGATTCAACTATTGAATCATAGAGGCTGGTGCTTGGATGAATATCTAAAGAGTTAGATTGAGGACTCATCAAGCACCGTCAAATGATTGTTAAGAAATGATCTCCAGCCTGAGTAGGAGATGGCAATCCTTATCTCTAAAGGCTGATGTCTGACCGACCTCTTGATGCAGGTCCTCTGCATAGGAATAGAGATTCGGAGGTGTCAGATTAGTTAGGTCAAAGAGTTGACTTAACGAGATCGAGATAACCAAAGTCCTGTATCATATGCTGTCATGATATAGGCACGCATCCTCTGACCGGAGACAGATGTGTTGCTATATGTCTAAGTATGTACATTTGGCAGACCAATAGGTTGATGACCTAATCAAGGTCTATACACCGGCGCGTTGGTGTGCATATAAGGGCATATGAGTAATACGATCTCTTAAAGGGATCATACAGGTTTAGTTACTGAACCGGAAAACATGAGCTCACTCATGAGATATTGGGAAGAATCAAATTCCGTGCGCACGGTCGTCTCGCTTTGGAAGCTTGACTGAATTTGTAGGTTTGATATATACTTTTGGAAAGTATATGATCAAGACCTAGGTATGATATATACTTTTGGAAAGTATATGATCGATACCGACTCCCAATGATCGAATGAGAAACTTACTGATAAAACCATGAAGTAGACAGTATAAAGTTGATCCAATACTTCGGGTTTAGTCTGAGTCTTCCAGTATGCTGGATGTACAGGTATTGGGAATACCTGAGGGTGATGTGATCATAAACGATTGTATAACCATGACGCTTCCATTCCTAGGGAGTGATGAAACGGGTCTGGATTTTAGTGACTCCTCTCAGTAGAGAAGTGATCTGATCTTGGTCCAAGTGTTGGACATTGATCTGAATGTGATTCAGATACAATGAGAAGATTAGATTTACGGTCTTGATTTAATCAAGCATCTATGGGAGGCCCGCGATCTGGATTTGAGATACGACCTCAATATCCATGTCACTATACGTGGAACAATACAATCGCCCTGTCCTTATCTCCAAGTATCTGCGAAGAAAGCGCATTATCCTTGAAGGAGTTCATGGATAATTCTATTGTTGATATATGTATCCGAGCATTGAGAAAATGGATAATTGAATGTGATTTAATTATCATGAGTAATATGAATTTGATTCATATTATAAAGAGAGTTATCTTAGATAATTAAATGAGATTTAATTATCAAAGATGTAAATAATGTGAATGTGATTCATATTATTTGGATACAAGAGAATAAGAGATCCAAGATGATTAAATATGATTTAATTATCATGGATATGAATAATGTGGATAGCAATATCCATATTAGTCATATATATTATAAATGTGATTTATAATATATAAGAGAGAGCTATTTGTAATTTACATTTGTTAATTAAATGTTAATGTGAATTGGATTCACATTGGACATCAAATTGAAAATGTAATTTACATTTTGTTTTGGGTTGTGAATGTGATTCACAATTTTTCAATGGTATGATTGCAATGTTCACAAAATAAATTGGATTTATTTTTTGTGAAATAATTTGCAACAAAAGTTGTTGCAAATAATGGAGATTACATAAAAGGTGAAATAGCCACCTTCCTAATGGAGGAGGGTGGACGGCCACCACTCCCATTAGGAAAGGGAGGCCATCCCCCCTCTCCACATGGAAGGAGGCTTTCTCTCCTTTCATTATCTCCATGTATTGATGATTTAATTTTGTAATTAAATTGTGTTGATTTATCAACATATATTTAATTTAAATTAAATTAATTGTTGTTGTGTTTTTAGCAACAAATCATGACCATTGAAAGAAACACAAATTAATGTGGACCATTGGATTTGTGTTGACACATGGATTGAGATCCATGGATCCCAAAACCCTATATAAGGAGAGGCACCCCATTGCTCTTCTTGACACATAAGTTGAGGCAACAAATCTCTCTCTCTCTCTCATTCTATCTACACGTCCTCTCTCTCTCTCATGTGGCCGTCCACCATGGATGCCCTAGAGAGGTTCTCCATCGCCGCGGCATCGTCGTTATGCTGCCCGATGGTTTGCTCGAGGATCTCCGTCTCCTTCGGTGCGCCCCGCTCGTGAAGAAGACATCGGATCTCGTGTGTCGAGATCAGGAGATCCGCCGCTTGGATCATCAACATGGATTGCGAGAAGCACGCGGTTCATCCCCGCGCTGGCAAGCGTCTCCTCCGTCGGATCGGACTTGAGACAGGAGGTCTCTTTGTTTAGAGACTCGATTGCAACCACGCTTCAAGAGGTAAACCTAATACTTGTTTGTGGTTTAGACGAAACGATCCGAGAAGTGTTCTTGGATCATGTGGTTTCGTCGCAAGAAAATTTTTTTAATTTCTGCTGCATAGAACAACTAGTGCGACTAGTCGTTCTTCGTCGTATTCGATGCGACACTCACGCTTCCATGATGCGCTTGAGGATCTAACCATATCCTCCATGGTCAGCATCACACCATGTCCCGGACCTTCAAAGGAAACAACCAAGACTAAATTGACTCCACCTAAAGACACGGTTACTCCCTCTTCTAGTCGACTATCTAGTGAGAGGAAGTCGAGAATTGATTCCTCGAGGTGTTCCCCCGAACTTCTCAAGGCGCGTCGCTCTCATCTCCCTCTTAATGATTCAGGTTCTAGAAAAACGACTAAGAAAGTTTCCTTCAACACGCCGGAGAAGGAATTTTCTGACGAGTCCTCATCTGATCCGGATAAGGTGATTAATATGAGTGAGCTCAGTTCGGTTGTTCTCGAGCCTTATCTGAGCAAGCAGCCGTGTGTCGACCCTCGTTGGACGATTCCTACACCTCACTATTATTCATCTGAGGACGATTATGGCAGCGACGCATATGTATATTATCCACCTCCTCAAGTCCGCAAGAAGGTTCGTCACAAACCTTCTTAATCCTTGTATATTCTTACTCTTTCTTGTATATACTTTCTCTCCCTCCCTTCCCAGTGAATCAAATCACTCGCCCCGGTTCCATATCATTCCATTTTATGACTATACTTAGGATAACCAAATCCTAAGTATAGGGGGAGAGTGACCTGAGTCTATTCACTATTCATTGTACATCCTCCAGATCACATCGGTCCTCATACTCACTCATGTCCTATAATTAGGCTGACCAGAGCCTAAATATAGGGGGAACCGATGCCCGCCATGTATATACTCATCCATTTCCCCTCTTGCCCTCGTCCGCCCCATTTTTTATCATCTTCTACACTTAGACTGCCAAAGCCTAAGTATATGGGGGCGGAGCGACTTCTATACCTTTTGTAATTTTAGCTCTCCTACGCTTAGCACGAGCTATCTTTTTTCCTCGCTTTTCGTGCTCTGAGGACATAACACATGTTAAGTATAAGGGGCGTGTATATATTACATGTATACTTTAACCATAGCTCGTACTTTCGCGTATTTTTGCGTATTTTTGAATATATTATGCAATAATTACGGGGTGGGTAAAAATTGAAAAAAAAATACAATATATACTTGTATAATATGTATAATTCTTGTAAAATAAAAAAAGACAAGGTTGTAAAATTCTTGTAAAATTTGTTGTAAAATAGGATGTATACCCAAAAAAACTTGTATTATATGTATATTATTATATATTATTACAAGTTATTGTAAAGAATATTCTTGTAAAAATTTTTGTATACTAGAAAATAAAACAAAAATGTTGAAAATAAAGGCTTCTTATTTATTGTTGCATATCATCCTTGCATTTCAAAAAAAAAGAAAAAAAAGAGTCTTGCATTTTCATAGCATGTCATCTACCTCTCATCTACATATGCAAAGTGAAAAGTTAGTGGGTTCTGAACCAAGTTACGAATAGATGTTGAGGATGGATTTGATCTAACCTTAATCCATCTAATTTCAGAGGAACCTTATAGGAACTGGAGTTAAGATTTCTCAGGTCAAGTGACTTAATTCTTTGAATCCGCAAGTCTATGTTCACATGTCATCTTGATTAGTCTAAGTAGAATATCTCGTACACATGCATGATTTTTTTAGACAGTGACCTAACTTAGACAAGTACAATGCATGTAGCTCTTCATTGATGAGGTGGTGAGGAGGTAGAATCCTTTATCTTGGAGTAGCACACAGGTGAAAATATCCGTCCTCCTCTAGGGAGGGTAGTGCATCTCAACCTAATCTGGTGGTGTTGACGTCTGAGGACAGGACGTTGTGGGTTGCAATAATGCTTTAAAAGAGGGATAGTCTACTGGATCAAGAGGAAAAACTCCTGATGTACATGTTGCACCTTGTATATAGTTCCCAAAAAATGCAAGAACTCCAAAAAAATAGACAGGCTAAAAAAATTATTGCCTGTTGGAGTATGTATATTAGCAAGAAGTCTGCAGCTGGATGACTTGGCTACACTAGTCAAGCATCCCGGGATAGGTATCTACACTGGCTACCGCCCATTCTTTTCTCCACCCCCTCCTCTAGAGCTTGTCGCACTTGAACTTAGAAGAGAATACCCCGCTCCTCGAGGAAAGAGTTACTGGATCGGGTAATTAGAGTTACCTTGTTAGAGGAGGCTGCTTCTTAATCATTTCTGATGTGGAGAGATATTTTACACTTACACAGTACAAGTAAGAATTATAGTCACCGGAAATTTGCGTATGAGGATTTGTTCTGACCTGACTGTTGAGGCGTCTTGAATAGAAGACTTGTGGAACTTGAAGTATGCTAGGTCTTAAGTTCAGATCCCAATAAGGTTCCGCCACACAATTAATCCAAAGGTCGAGTCAAGCTCCATTTTCAACTTTTGTTCATGACCTTGGTATGGAACTCAATCTCATTTCACTTTTGCATTTCATTTTAGTTGCTAGGGGACGAGCAAGGTTTAAGTATAGGGGGTTGATGAATCTGTGATTCATCACTCTAAAGATGAAAATAGAGCTTTGTTCTGGAGTAATTAGATGCATATTTCTACTTATATTGCATAATTAACATTCATGCATACATTGATAATATCTGCATTCTAGCATTCATAATTGGATAAATAAGAAACCCAATTTACTTCTAAATATTCACCTGTATATTCGTCGTATTTCATCTATTTGTATATATTTTATACTAACTCCAATTCCAATAAAATCAACTCCTTAGTGTGTATATATTACTAACATTAATTAGAGAAAAATATCAAAAAAAACTAACTTGTAAAATTGACCAATAAAACCCCAATACAAGTTTGAAACTAGGAGCCTTAAAATGCACACATCTGTCTCATACAGTGTCCGATTTAGGTCTACTCACTTTCAAAGTAATATACATTCAGAGACCTTCAAAACAAGACTAATTTCATTAAAATCGGAGCTCGTATGCAAAACTTGTGTTTTGGGCCCCTTTTGTATATTGTACATATTGACCAAAATGCCCTTGCATTTTCTTAATTATTAAAAATCCAAAAAAATATATATTAAATTGTAAATATTCTTTTTTACATTTTATCTATTTTTATTTTAATTTTTCTCTTATTTAAAAATGACAAAAAATTGTAAAAGTCAAAATTGTGGTATTTTATACCTATAAGGTACCACCCAAAAATACACTTTGTACAAATGATTTCCTTTGATTTTCGACCTTTCACTAAAGTTGTAGATCTCGTCGAGATGAGAAACTTTCATGTTGACCACCTTTTGATTTAATCCTTTTGTTATTTCTTTTTGGTTTTTCTTTACATTTAATTTTTTAATTTTCTAGGAGCGACATGTGGCCGCTCTTGGAGCCGCCACATGTCACCCCATTTTTTATTATTTTCATATATATTTTATTATTTTCGGATTTATTATTATTTTATTATTACTATTTTAATTAATTTTAGTAACCAACTATATTATTTTATTAATAATTTATTTTATCCCCCTTTTACCTATTCTCTACTTGCCTTCCACTCCAAGTCACCACTTCCTCCACCATCCCTCCATCTTCTCCACCTCTTTTCTAACTTCTCCCTCCTATTTATATTCTCGTCCCCTCCTTCATTGTTCATCATGCGTCGATTCGAGAGAATAGAGGTTGAGCCCCTTCAACCTTCAGGTGACAGCTGAAGGAGACAAGTTGAGCGACGACAACCTTTCAAGCGAGATCCGCGGCATCACCATTGCCGTGTCGCGAGATTCCAATCAGACTCGCTTAGCTTCGAAGGACTCTGCCATCCTTCTCGAGGACACGACGGAAGCTGCACACTGCGGCTCCACTTTCGACAAATCACAGGTAAGTATCCCTCAACTTTTCCTTGTCAATTTTTTATCTAATATTCTCATTGTTGTCATTCTAAATCATAAAAAAATCACATCATCACAATCAACACACACCCCTTTTCTCCATTGCATTTTCTATTTCGTGTTTACGAAGAAAATCAAATAAAAAATTTGCAAAAGAAAATTCAAAGAAAATAAAAAAAACACAGGAACTGCGCCCCAGAAGGCGCACCTCCACCGCCCATCCCCTGGCTGGCCCACCTCCGCGCAGCCAGCCTCCAGGCTGCCGTAGCCCGACCGCCTCCTCGCTCGCGTGCGCGCGGCCTACTGCGCCCTGGCGAATCGCCCCACGGGACCGCCGCATCCTCCGCCTCACGCTCCTGGAGTGCGCGTGCCAGCTCCACCGCCCTCCAGCTAGACGCGCATATGCCACCATCCTCATCAGTGCTCCAGGCCTCCTCCACACAGCCCCATCTGCCACCGACCACACGCGACAGCCCACCAGGTCGCCGTCCACCCCTCGCTCACGCGCGGCACTCCGTTCAGCAGCAGCTCAACGCAGGAATGCGTTCGCCCCTCGACGCCGCCACCTCTGCCACCGTACGCGCGCCACCCCACCGCACCGCGCCTCTTACGCCAGCTCCCCGCCTCCCCGAAGGCCTCTGCGCAGCCGCGCGCCACCTCAGCCCTCCTCGCACGCCGACGACGCCGGCTCGTGTAACTCCGTCCTGCGCCGCCCACATCCCACCTCTACATGCCCTAGACGTGGATTCCTTTCTTGGAACCCACGAAGGTCTTTTTTTATTTATTTCATTTTTATTGGAAATTTTGCATATTTAACCAGTACATTTTATTCAATTGCAAAATAGTCCTTATGCATAGATTGCATTTTCAATTTCTATTTCTATAATTGCAAAGATACACCTGAGTTCATGCATTAATTTAGACAGTCATTTCACATCAGATTTTAATACAAGAATAGCATTTTGCAGAGCATTTAATTCTTTATCTCATGGCTATTTATTTGCATTTTTGTGAGCATTAGATAATTTATTAAAAATCAGAGATTGAAAATCAGTGATATTTTACTCATTTACGCTCTGAAATTCGTACAGGCCTATTTATTACTCCAAAAATTGTGAAAAAATTGTGAATGATGCCTCTAAGTGTGCTTTAATTACAATAAAATTTCGTCCAATTAGGAGTTGTCTTTTGCATAGAATAAGTTCTTGAGTGATTTTTTGTAATTGATTTTTAATTAAATCCACGAATAATATTTTTGAGAAATTTCACCTCTTCTGTTTTCTTTATTGACAAATCTATCTGAGATAATTTATTTTCTGGAAAATTTGACTTCGTGGATTTATTAGGAATTAAATACTCACAGTTGCTTTGTTTCCAGTAAAAAATTTATAAAAAAATCATAAAGTGTCAGAAAATTCTAAAAAATTTTAGCCTAGCTACATTTCATCATGTTTAACTTTCACTAAAATTTTCATAATTTTTGCATTTCATTTGCACAGTTTCAACTAGAACGGAAGAGAAAAAGATACCCGAACTTCCAATCCGTCATATAAGTCAAAAATTGCATAAAACACTCAAAAAAGTTTGCATTTTTCATTTGTGCATTTTAAATCCAAAAATTACAAAAAAAATACATTTTGCATTTATCATTGAATTAGGTTTATAGGAAAATTACAATTTGGTCAATTTGGATTAATTTCACATTAATATTAAATTTGGCTAAGTTGTTGATTTTCTTAATAACCTAGTTCATTCGCATCATTGCATTTGGCATTTTATTGCAAAAAAAATAAGAAAAAAATTCCATTTGGAAAACCGCAATCTAATCCCTCTAACTTGATCCCGAGTTGTTCCTTTGCCTCCTTGAGTCAACCCTGGGGCTTGCCCAGGCTAAACAAACATAAAACCACGCTTAATTTCATATGACGATTAATAGATTTGTGCGGTTATTTTTTATCGATCCGGATTTATCCGACTGCAACAAAATCGTCAATTCGACAACATTATTACAAGGGCAGATATGCGATTCATAAATAGTTCACTATGTTGGCGTACCACGGGAGTGAGTCAGTAGCACAAACTGACTCATCTGGGAAGGTTTCTCAAATCGGTCCAATATCAGGATTATCATTTTTCTCGATTCAAAAAAGATGATGAGCCACAACACACTTTATTCTCTGTTTATCATTAATTTCCAAATCAAATTTCTGGATTAATACGATCTATATCAGAAAACATGCCTTTGCACCCTTCTTTTCCTTTAGTTACATGATCCTTGTGTGATTATTAAAAAGTATAACCTTGTAGCCCAATATATATGATCTGAATTTTTCAAGGGCCCAAATTAGTGCGAACATTTCCTTTTCAGTCAGTGCATAATTTCTCCATGCAGGATCCAAAACTTTTCTCGTTTAGTGAATCGCATATGGTATCCCATCACGTATTTTTCCAAGCATAGTCCCGACTGTAAAATACAAGGCATAAATCATGATCTCAAAGGGAAGAGACCGTTCAGGATCTTTTAAAATCAACGATTCACAGATTTTCATTTTCAAGAGCACAAAGGACTCTAGACACTTATGATTTACAATGAACTCGGTGTTGTTCCCTAAGAGATCAGTCATTGGGCACGCGATCTTTGAAAAATCATGAATAAATCTTCTATAAATTCCGACATGCACTAAAAATGACCACACTGACTTGATGTTGGTTGGTTTGTCAAGTTTTTTGTTGGCATCCACCTTGGTAAGGTCAACCTACATACCCTTTTTAGATATGACATGCCCCAACAAGATACCCTCTTTCACCATGAAATGACTTTTCCCCCAGGAGAGTACCAAATTGACCTTCCTACATCTCTTGAGGATCGGTCCAAGTGTGTTAAATTGTATCAAAAAAATCACCATGGACCGAGAAGTCCTCCACGAAGACTTCCATTGAAGTCCCATTGTCTTGGCAAATATGGCGATCAAGCACTGCTGAATTGTGCCCGGCGTATAGCAGAGCATGAATAGCATACACCTAAAATCGTAAGTTCTGAAATAGACATGTAAATGTGGTATTTCCTAATCCTCTGAATGATGGCTACCTGATTGTAGCCCAAGTACCCATCAAGAAAATAGAAAAAAAACTTTCCCTATAAGTCTTTCTAATATTTGATTAACGAATGGTAGAGGAAAGAGATCTTTCATGGTAGCATCATTTGGGCACCTGTAGTCGACACAAACGTGCCACAACGTGAGCACTCATGTCATGATCTCTACCTCCTCCTCATTGATGACCATCTGGATTCTTAACATTTTCACAATAAAATAAAGTGGGGCCACCCACTTGGAGTAAAAATAGGATATATAAATCATGCTTTGCACCATTTCTCTATCTCTTTCTTAACTGCTCCCGAAGATTAGGGTTTAATCTTCTTCGAAATTCACGGGAAGGTCTCGTGTTATCCTCAACATATGTTTGGTGTGAGCAGAGAGCAATGTTAATTCCTACGAGATCTGATACTATACATATTATGGCTTTACGATTCCGCTCAAGAACTTCAAGTAACTTGAACTCCTGATCTGCATTTAAAGTTGAGCTAATGATCACATGAAATCTCTCTTTAGGTCCGTAATACATGCATATTTTAGTGTAGGAGGAAGTGGTTTCAGATTAGGTATGCCTGAATCATAAATTTAGGTCTGGCTGAATGGCATTTGAGTTCGACTCTGTGTTGGATGATTGTGGATCAATTTGTGATGTGTTGGCTACCAACTCTGATGAAGGATGAGTCAGATCGTATAATTAATGTGATAATTCATCCAAAATCACGTTCAACTTGTCATCTATATCGTTGAATGTTTCGAAGAAGATGGGGCTAACAGATCCAAAGGGATCTCTATGTCATTAAGGGTATAGGCATGTATGTCTGTGAGTAAATTTGGCAACACATGGCAAACTGCAATGTGCCCTACTTCCTCTCCAAATGTGAGGGTTTCGCTCAGTCCTTCTGGAATATGTTTCCAAGGTCCAATTGTGTTAATCAACTTGCATTCTGCCTCTGAAGATTCCACGTACTTGGTACTAGATTCAGAGTCAGGTTTCTTCTATTTCATTTGCTTTATCTCTAAGTCCATCTCTCCACCTAAAGTGCATAACTTCATCATTCCTATGTCGTAATCGAATACTGCTCTTGTGGTCCTCAAGAATGGATGTCCAAGAATGCTTTGGGATTCTCTTCAATGATTGAGGATTTCCATATCAAGGACAGTGAAGTCCACTTTGTACTCTATCCCCTTAATCAAGATAAAAACATTCTTCACTTCTCCCTTATGTCTCTTCATTGAGCGATCAAAAAATTAGAGTAGAGATGATGATTTTCTAAGAGGTCCTAACTCTAATTTGTAGTATAAGTCTAAGGGCAGAAGATTGATTGAATAATTGTGCCTAGGAGTGTACATGCAAATGCAATATCGCTAATGCAGTTCTCCATATAGTGAGCACCTAAGTCCCTCTTTTTCCATGGTAGATGCTATTTTTTGACACATTTTGCCGTATAAATTATTAAGATATGAGTCTCCATGAATTGATTTGGTTTCTTCCTATGAGTCCTGGTAGGAGTGCATCTCATCTTAAAGTATTTATGGAAAAAAAGGTTGTTAGCCACATATTGATCAAGTGTCACCTTGACTGTAATATTTTCTTAACAAAAATTGTGCCATTTCCATGTATTCTTGAAGATTTTTATGAGGTTTACGCTTTCCTCCCATAAGAGCGGGGGGGAAAGAAATTGACGCAATTGAGATAGGAGATTGAGAACCCAAATCGTAAATAGGAACATCATGCTTTGAATTATCAGAAATGGGATTCTTATTACAATGACCTTTATTCTTCAACTAATCATAAAAATCAAAATTGTCTACATCATGTTGCAGAAAGGATGACAAAGGTAAATTAGCCACGAGTGGAGGTACAAGGTCGTCTATAGACTCCATGGGTGCTTTTCCCTTCCCTTCAGTGTGAATCCTCAATGGCAGTGAATTCAGATTTCATTCATCTTCATCTTATGAAGTATCATCTGATTGAACTCTCGGATCTTCTTGCTCCATTTTCCTTTCCCGATCAAGCACGACCATGATTCTTCTTCTTAAGTGATATAGCATTAATATTGTCAAACGAAAGGATCTCGTGTTCAGATATAAATGAGTCTGAATACTATACCTAACCACCATGATGAGATTGAGATTTTTTTCAAGTTGTTAGAGTTATCTTGAACTTGGTTAGGAATGGTTGTAGTAGGAGTTGTCTGCTCGTCTATCCAATAGGATAATCAATTTACATCTACCTAGAGATCCTAAAGTTCATTCTGAAAAGAGCAGATCTACTCGAGCATCTGCTACTAGATATCAATGGGTATGAGAGTTAGACGGCTATGAGGGTTTCTTTGAAGATGGGGAGACTAGTACTTTGTTAATATTTCTTGGGTGCTTATTGGTACTGCAAACCATGTTGGTTCATTTGGCATTGGCCATGTCGGTTGTATGACTGATGTGGCCTCTGCTGCTTGTATGGAAAATTGGGGAATACGACATTATAGAAGAGGTCGGGATGTTGGTAGGGCAGTCGATCCCCCGTATTACCCTACCGGGCGGGGTCTTGTGTATGTCAAATGTTGTTCACTTCAAACATAGAGATGGTATTTCTTTGATGATCTCAGCTGCTGATAATGATTGCTAGAGATATTGGGCTTATGACTAGTCTTGAACCCACAATTGAGGTGGCCCTGACATCGGTTGTTCCTGGACCAGATGTACTTGGTAAATGGGAACAACGGATGCAGTCGCAACAGGTATCCCAATCTTAGATACCGTCTCAGTCAGCTCTTCCATATGCTTCAAAAAATGGGAGATCCTATTGCCGATGTCTTCCATCCTTTTGAGAATCTGGTACACAACGAATAGCTTATCAATGATGATGCCCATGTTTGGGATTAGATCCTCAATTATTTCAGCAACGGTCTGTTTCCCTCCTTTAATTGAAGTGAATTGAGGGAGTCACTATACGCCCTGTTGGCGATTTGTCATTGTCTTGTATCAGCTATTTGCTCGAATACCTTCTCGATTGTATCTGTACCTCATGATATATAGTTCCCTCCACAGTCTGTGCTCACTAAGCGTTGACTAAAATAGAGTGATTGGACCAAGGTATTATCATCCAAAGCATGACACGGGCACTTTTGTAACAATTCTTTGAATATATCTCATGCTTCACAGAATGGTTCATGAGGCATCTGAGAGAAGCTGGTGATGTGTGTCCTCCTATGATTAGTCATACTCAAAGGGTAGAACTTATTTAAGAACATGTCCTTGAATTGATCATTTGTGGTGACTGTCACTCCTAGATTCTTCATCTAGAAGTCTACTTTAACCTTCAAGGCGAATGGGAGTGCAGTGAGATGAATGTAGTCCTAGATGACACTAGGGTATCTCAGGTTTGAACATACAAGCTACAAATCTCGTGAGAATTCATATGGTTCTTTAGTATTATTTTCATGAAATTGAGGAAGCTGGTTCTATAAGGGTGCTTCAATCCATAATCCACTTCTAGCTCGGGAAGCTGTAGATAATTCCTTGCTCTGTACTGGCCAGGGTTATACGTTGTTTCCATATGTAGGTCACCCCCCACATTGAGCTGGTTGAGTTGTTCCCTCATGTTGATGCATATTTTTGAGGGTTTAAGTACCAGATTTTTATGTCGGATAGTCGTTGATAACCCACAAAAATACACTTCAAACAAATAAATAACCGAACTGAACTATATTATGTGCTAAGCAAAGTATATGGTAAGTCAGGGTCGAATCCACAAGGACAGAAAGATTCATCACTTTATTTTGCAAATAAAAATACTTTGTAACTCGAAGAGTTTGTTACAAGATGTTTGAATAACAAAAATTGAAAAGAAAGTTGGAAGGACGATAGTGCAGGTCGGCAAGTGCTGATCACTCCCCTTCTATGTGGCACCCTCAAATTGGACTTGTATGCCTTAACTCTTTGCAAATTTGGATATTCTGGTGAGGCGAGTTGGATGCGATTACAACCACGGATCCAGCTCAAACCTCATGTCACGTCCCAGATCTCCAAGAGTCAAGGATAATAGCCGTTTGATATGGATGGTCGCGATAGTCTTGACAAATAGCTTCACGACAAAGACGACAATAAAATAAGATGGATATAAAAATGTAAAGTAATAAAATAAAGGCAAGATAAAAGTATTGTGGTTGGCAGCTCGAGAGGGAGCCTCTAGAGTCGGACTCGTAGAGGGTCTGAGGAAATGATGGTCGACGAACATCTATGGTGTTGGATAATTTTTAACGGCACTTGGGGTGGAGCCTCAAGAGTTGAATTCACTAGGGGTCCAAATGCACAAGTCGACGAAATTGCTTCGATGTTTCATCGATAATAAAATGGATGGCTAATTATGGTGGTTTATTTTTTTTATGACGAAATAGATTGGAGTGGAAGTTATTGGCAAACTTGATACGACAGTATGTAATTGGATCCTTGGAAGGCGAACTGAATTGTTGTTCACCTCTCACAATTCATGTGGTTTATATAGACATCGAGACTTGGAAGTTTCTAACCAAAGGAGACATCTCTTAATAACGCATGCATCTCTTCAATTGAGAACGTGTCTCTTCACATTGGCACCACCATTAGCACCTTTACACATTAATTGCACCTCCTCATTATAATGGAGGTTAGCCATTCTCATTCCCACGTTAACCATAATATTTGGTTCCAACGTCCACCATATTTCAGCCAATCATTGGCTCATGCAATTAATTCTAATGTATGTGTGGTTCACCTTGGTCTACATTGCACTGTTTCCATAACGTACATACACGTCTACTTTGGAGCTCCATGCACATATGTATAAGCATCTATTCACAAACGGAGTTGCTACTAGTTGTCCATCTACGAATTTTTCAATCATTTTTTTGATCTTATTTGATACTCCAGAAAAATAGATGATTTGAAGTTGATCTTTTTTTATAGATGATTCTTATTCATGTGTGGTATGGAATTGATGATTATATAATACTTTTTTTTCACTATGGTGAATCAACTTTGATGCTCAACGGGTGAAATATTGAGCTTACAGAGTGTGATGAAAAAATTTATGGAAGCTGCAGGGGAAGAATAATATGTAGGTTTGGGATTAGGATGATACATAATATGTGGCAGCATCCCTAATAATGTGTATACTTCAACTTTCCTTGACTTAATGCTCTATGTAAAGTGTGCATCTCAACTTCAAGACTACTTAATATTTGCTTGGTTATGTAATGAATCTGAGATTCATCATACCCCCATGCTTAAGATTTGCTAGTCTCTAGCAAATGTAAAGGGAGAATCTCAACACTCTAATATCGACATATAGGTAGATTGTAGCCTATTAGGGTAAAAATTACCCTTTATTTCATAAAATCTGAGACTAGAAATGAATCTATTCCTACAATGCTTGGTCATCTCAAGTGTCCTTAAGATATGAGTTAATGTAGAGACTTTCTTGACTCGGATTAAGTGATGCCTAGCATTAATAATGTTATTAGACCTGAGGATAGACTCAATTGTCAAATGTATTGAATTAACCAAGTTCTTTCATCCACAACCCTTTAGCTCTGATACACTAAGCCAGGAAATGCATGAGATGGAGTCTTAGAGTATTATTATTACAAGCTCCAACTTCATAATTAATTTAACACTCAACCCGCCTTCCTCCGACTGGCCAGCAAGAAAATAGGTTAATGTGTGCAGTACTTAGGTTAAGGCTTATTTGGTGGAGATGAATTTGCTCATGTTTCGATGTATGGATATGAGAACAGTCTAATATGAAACAATATAGAATAAATGCTTATTATAAGATAATGTTGTTGAAGAGAAGAGGATGACAATGAGAGAAGAATATTCGCACAATGGTTCTCCTGGTTTCTCTTCTTCTATTTCTTCTTTTTCTTTCTCTCTTTCTCTCTTTTCTCTTTTTTTTTCAATTTTTTGCTATATATATATGCATTCTCTTTTTAAAAAAAAATATCTCCCTTCACATTTCAAGAGAACTATTGTGCTTTAATACTTTCTTTTGGGACTTGAAAATATAAAAGGACATGTATTTATTTGTCCATGGAGAATAGAATCTTGAAGAATATTTATCTTATGATGCAAAATAGAAGAAGAGGGAGAAAGAAGTCGAATGAAACAAGATGGATTATCAATGGAAGACTTTTAGAGAAGTGATGGATTTGAGAAGTATGTAGAAGGCAAGCAAGAGGTTAGTGTGTGAAGGTTTCAAGTGTGCATAATGGGCAGTTGCTTGACAGTTGGGAATACTCCCTTACATTTTATGGTGGACTCTCTACCTCACATATATTTGTTGCAGAGACTCCCTACTCCTCTGATCCATGATAATCTCACCATCTCACAAACTCTGAGCACAACCATCATTAAACCCCCTTAGCCTTTTGTATGTAAAGCTAGCATCACGGTACAAAGCTCTTGATCTTTTAAGTATATATTGTTTGAGTTCACTACTGATACCAAGTGTTAAAAATTTAATAGAGGATCAAGCCTCTTGATTTAAATGTAAAAGGACAAAAGAGACTCATAAGCATTGTAAGCTCGGAATCACTTAAAATCTCATACTTCATGTAGTTTTTAATGGTGAGGCTATTATTCTCCATATATGTAAACATAGAGAGTTGAAGTAGAGAAAACATACAAGTAAGTGCAGATATGTGATGCAATATGCATGAAAAATGCATTTTTTTATAGTGTTCCCCCCATGGTTATCATTTTCCATGCCCCCATGGTAAATGCATATGCAGTAAACTGGCTATGTGATGATGTATGACATATGGTGTGCAATGAACAGAGAAATGATCGAGTCATGAGGGGATTTTGCAGAACATGAGTTTCTGAAATGAGCATTGATCTTTCAGATCCAATGATAGGCTTGAGGCATTGTCCTTTCGCTCGAAGGGTGGTAGATGTTTTAGAATCAGCCATTTCAACAGATCCATTATCATAAACTTGTGTGACATTGTATGGACCTTTCCATTTTGACCTAAGCTTTTCTGGAAAGAGATTTAGCTTTGCATCAAACGACCATACTTTTGACCAATGGAAACGGTTTTGTGGGAAATATTGGAATCATGCCAAATTTTAACTTTTCTTTGTAAATAAGGTTGTTATCATATGCTCGGCAGCGAGGCTCAATTAACTCATTGAGGTCAAGTAGTCGATTTTGGCCGGCTTGGGTTAAATCAAGGTTATATTTGTGTATGGCCCATAATGATTTATTATTGATCTCGACAAGTAGATGAAAAGATTTGCCATAAACGATGTGATACGGACTCATCCCTAGAGGAGCTTTATAATCAGTGAGATAGGCCTATAATGTTGTACTAAGTTGTTGGGACCAATCTTTGTGATACGAACAATTTTTTGTAGAATGGTTTTTATTTCTCGATTAGAGACCTCAGCTAAGCCATTAGTTTGAGGATGATAAGCAGTAGAAACTTGATGTTCAATTCCATTATTCTTCATTAGTTTTTGTACCCAGTTATTAAGGAAATGTGAACCCCCAACACTTATAATGACCTTAGGTATGCCAAAGAGAGCAAATAAATCATTCAATAACTTGATCATTATCACACTATAGGTAGCACAAGTGGGGATGGCTTCAACCCATCTAAAGACGTAGTCGACTGCAAGAAGTATATATAGGTAACCATTGGATTGAGTGAAGAGGCCATGAAGTCAATACCCCATGCATCAAAAATTTCAACTACATGGATAGGATTTAGAGGCATCACGTTTCTTTTTGTCATAGTCCCTATAGTGATAGGTAGTAGATGATTTCACAAAATCATGGGCATCGTTAAATAAAGTAGGCCAAAAAAACCACATTGGAGTACTTTTGCAGCTGTTCATTTTCCGGAATGATGTCCACCACATTCAAAAGTGTGGCAATGAGATAGGACTCTTGGAATTTCAGAATTAAGTATGCAACGTCTCCATGTACAATTAGTTCCTTCCCTAAATAATAAAGGATCTTCCCATTGGTAGTATCGAGAATCAGATATGAATTGATTTTGTTTTGCCTTAGGCCAATCCTTAGGAATTCGAGATGTGACTAAGTAGTTTACCATATCAGCAAACCACAGTAGTTGTGATACTGCAAGGATGGATTCATCAGGAAAGGTTTCCGATATCGGAATGAGTTGGTCGGTCAGACTCATGGAGTCAAGGATAGATGGTCGACCACAACGTTTTTGTGCTCCCGCCTTATCTTTTATTTCAATTTCAAATTCTTGTAGCAAGAATATCCATCTAATCAGTCGTGGTTTGGAATCTTTCTTGGAGAGTAGGTGGCGTAGTGCAGTGTGGTCAGTGTAAACAATCACATCTGAACGCAGTAGGTACGGCCTAAATTTTCAAGTGCAAAGACAACTGCTAGCAATTCTTTTTCAGTGATTTTGTAGTTTTTTGTGCATGCATCAAGTGTTCTGCTAGTGTAATGGATGGTAAATGGTTTGCCATCTTTCCTTTGTCCTATTACACCCCTACTGCATAATCTGATGCATCACACATTATTTCAAAGTCTAAGGTCCAATCAGGAGACTGTAAAATTGGTGCTTAGGTGATAGAACTTTTTAATGTCTCAAAGGATCTGAGGGCATCTTCAAAAAATTCAACAGCTCTATCCTTTGAGAGTAACACAGTAAGAAGTTTAGCGATTTTGAAAAATCCTTTATGAATCTTCTATAGAAGCCAACATGTCCTAAAAAAGATCGAACACCTTTGAGTGATATAGGTGGGGAGAGGTGAGTTATGGTCTCAATTTTCGATGGGTCAACCTCCATTCCTTTTCTAGAGACAATGTGACCTAGAACAATACCTTTGGTGACCATAAAATGTGATTTTTCCCATGATAATACTAGGTTCACCTCATTGTATTTCTGTAATATCCAATTAAGAAATCCAAGGCATTCATCGAAGGAATAACCGAATACAGAGAAATGATCCATAAAATCTCCCATCATATCAGCAAATATGGCAAGCATACATCGTTGGAAGGTAGTCGGTGCATTACACAGCCCAAAGGGTATCCGGTAAAAAGCAAATGTATCGTAAGGGTATGTAAATGTTATTTAATCTTGGTCTTCAGGTGTAATGGCAACCTGATTATAACCTGAGTATCTATCGAGAAAACAAAAATATTCTCTCCCTGCGAGTGTCTCGACAATTTAATTTATGAAGGGGAGGGGGAAGTGGTCTTTCTTCGTGACGACGTTTAATTTTCTGTAATCAACACAAACCCTCCATGAAGTGGTTGTACGAGTGGGGATCTCTTTACCCTGATCATTGGTGACTATTGTAAAACCAACTTTCTTCGGTACAACTTGTAAAGGGTTGACCCATCGACTATCTGATATTGGGTAGATGATCCGTGCAGCCAACCATTTGCATGTTTCCTTCTTAACTACTTCTCGTAGATTTGGATTCCATCTTATTTGCATTTCTCGAGAAGGTTTTGTATTATCTTCCAAATAAATATGGTGGGTACAATATGATGGACTTGTTCTCCAGAGATTAGATATCGTCCAACCAATTGCCCGTGAATTTTTTTCTCAAGACATGCATTAATTTATTTTCTTCATCTAGTTCCAAGTGGGCATTGATTATTACTAGGTATGTCTTATTTTCTTCATCAAAAAATGCATATTTTACGTCCTCGGGTCATTTTTGTATTATGCATTTAATATTGTAAATAAAATATAGTATGTTAAATAAATTTGTAAATTTTGTAATGGACCCTTATACTTATTGCATTTTACGCATATGTCCCTCCCCGACTCACGTGCAGTCCCATGTAAGTAGGGAAATTTCGCATACACTCCCCTGACATTTTTTTATATTGTGAAATATTATAATGAAAGTAAATAAATTTTCTTTTATTCAGACACATTTTTAGATGATCCCTTGATGTTTATTCTTATTGCATTTATGCCACTACTAGGACAAATGTTTTTATGTTTTTTTATCTATTTATTAAATATATCTAATGTGCTCCTAAAAATGTGCAAAAATAGCGTTAAATGCTTTATGATACGTACATTCATGCCCATATTTTATTTGGCATTTTTGCATTTAATCAATTTATTAAAAACAAAATGGAGCCCATATATTCCCTGTTTAACTATGAAAATACTAAAAATATAAAAAAACTCTTTAAAAGTTCCAAATATATATAGTATATTTTGTCTAGTTTTACTTTCAGACCCAAAATCACTAAAACTAGACAAACAAATAAACTAAAAATCTAAAAACCCGAAAATCTCTTAATAAAATCTTAAAAATTCTTGAAAAAAATCCAAAAATATCATTTTCTGTGATATAATTTTATTTCTATAATGATTTATATATTAAAATTTATTTTGGTAATTTTGGGACCTATTTACTATTTTTAATATCCAAATCAATTTCAGGTATTATATTTAATCCCTTATTTGAGATATTTTTTACTTTAAAAATACATAAAAATTAGCAAAAAATTCCAGAAAATAACAAAAAAATAAAACTATAAAAATCATAAAAATATTATTTTTAATGTATTTTAACTATTTTTACATGTTTATATATACATAGTATCTATATATATTATATTGTATATCTATATATACATACACATCTATATATATTATATTTAAATAAAAAAGAATATATAAAAAATGAAAAATATAAAAAGAAAATACAAAATTATAAAACAGAAAATAAAATAAAAATATAAACCTAAAACTCACAAAAACCATAAAATGGACAAGAGATAAAAGACAAAGTTTTTGTGCATTCATTTTGCATCCTTCTACCGTTTGCACCTTGTGTTCAACCTCTACACGTAGTTACAACTATACACTTTTACCGTAGAGTTATAACAAATTTTAAATCCACATTTTTGATATTTCATTACTTTATTTCTATTGTAGGTTAGTTGTTGATTAAAGTTGGATTTTCTCGAGCGGTCACATCAGCGATGCTAATAGAGTTTGATTAGTAGACCCTCAGAAGTTCCGCTTTATTACCAACTCTACACATGAGAAATGTAAAGGTTCGGCCAAATTATCTTGTTAGTTTTAGTTGGTGACAAATGCAAGTCTTGAAAGATTAATGAGATGTTAGGTGCATGTATTTTCCTATAGATCGGCCCAATTCGTATGACTAGTTGCACACACTTTGAGCCAGTATATGAGTAAGTGTGGACCATAAAAATACGGCTACCCATTACTTGAGGATAGAGCCAAACGTAGTGTCCTCTAAACCTCTCACTTTGCTAAGGAAATCCGTACCATTTACCGAATACCCATCGATCCTCACTGAAAAGTCGCTTATTTTTTTTGTACAACCAGTAGTCTATATGAAAATCCTGGCTTGGTTCTATCCTAATGTCATCTCTCCCTCTCCCACTTATAAGTGAATTAAGACAATGACACAGGTGCTCTCCCACAAACAAGGGTTAAATTTAGTCAAATTGTTTTATCCAATTCAATTAGCAATCCCAATTTTAAAGATTAGTTGTCACTATAATTAGTCCACATAAGATATCACATCTACCATCCAATCTCAATTCCTTTATCCTAGATTAGAAAAACTGAGAGAGGGAATTGGAAAAAGCTGATGCGATCGAGAAAACGATGATGAATGCTTGAGTAAGAATACTTATAGTGCTTCCAGCTCTCTACATGTGGGATGCAATATTGAATTGAAATTTTACACTATATGAAGTGCAAACGAGAAAACCATTCCAAGATAGGCAGCTCTTTTAGTGAGTGAAGAACAATTTCATTCGAACTAATAGATCTACAGCCTAAGTGTATCTCGTTAAATGTGATGTGTGGCCCTATAGAGTACGAGCACAAGAAAAAAATTTGCTCTGAGAGCTACAAGTGCAGGTTCTAGTCTACGTCAATCAACCACACGACCACAAAGGGTCTAATGTCCAGTCCCGATACACACGCGAGATTCCAAATGAAATATACCGGAAAACAAGTAATTATTACAAATTATTTTTTAAAAAATGAAAACTAAAATATCTCTTCAAAAATCTTCGTGCATCTCAACAGCCGGCACGCCCTACGAATCATCGACCTCCGATGCACTTCAAGATGCATCGACTTCAAGAAAGCAGCTCCAAGTCCACTGAGCCCTCGCACAAGAATTTAGAAATTATGTAAGAGAGAGGTAAACAAAATAAAGAAAACAAATAAAAAATGTTGGAAATAAATAGAGAAGTGTTCACAAGAAAAATCGGGGGTCAAACTACCCAATGGTGGAAAACTGAAAAGCTAGATTTTCTAAAAATAAACCTAAGTCGTGTCTCCCTCACAATAGCACCATTTGACAGACCCTTAAAACTACGCTCAATTAATTATGTAAAATAAATGAGGATTTGTTCGTTGTAGTCGGGAAAAATCGGATTAACTAAAAACTGCTAAATTAATTTTTTTTAATTAAAGCAAGAGGTTAATTTTTTACATGGGCAAGCCCATGGTCGAACTCAGGGAGACCACTATCTCTTTAGTTTGATTTATAGTCATTCTAGAATCAGGTTTTTCAAAGAGGCATTTTTGTGTTTTTAGATGCAATTAATGAGAGAAATACAGTTTAAATGAAGTTCGGGGGCTAAAATGAAATTTACTATGAAGTCAAGTCCAAAAATTCTCAAACTTACCCAGAATGTGAAATATGATGAAATTAAAATATTGTAATTTTTTATTTTTTAGATGCATTATGAATTAATTATGAATTAAATAATGCAAACTACGTGATTTTGAGAAAATTAATTTTTATAAATACCAAATGTCATTATTATACCAAAAATAATTTATCCTGGATAGATCTATATGAGATATATCGAGAAAAAAATTAATTCCTAAAAATACTAAATGTGGAATTAATAAAAATTCAATTACTAGAATCATCGTTTCATTTATTGTGACCTTGATATGCATGCAAATAAGATGATTTTTGGGAAAATTGTAAAACAACCAAAAATCTACTTATTTTGAATTTTTAAGAATTTTTGGAGACATAAATAATTTAATATCATTTAAAGATCACATATAGGGTAAAATGTGTTATTTTCCACAAAAATAATTATATAAATAATTCGCAGCTCATAAAAATAAATTTAACATCCACTCATGTTCTACAATGAGTAACTTTTAGAATGACAAAAGGATGCCAAATGAATGTTCAAATTAATGCTTAAACACAAGGGTATAAATGCAAAATAGAAAATAAAAGTTAAATAAAAAATATAGCACACAAGGGTGCTTCTTTAATTACAGGATCATCTAGGGGCTTCTCTGCAATTTTCCCGTATGGGGCACATACAATGCGTGTGCTGCCTAGCTGGCCCTCTCTGTAATATGCAAACACCGAGGGGCAGCTTGCAAATTCCACCCACCATCACGTGTTTGGCAAGTGAGGTAAGGATGAAAGTGAGGAGGTCACGCGCCTAAGAGGAAAACGGTGGGTGATAATGAATCTCGAGGCGTGGTGCGTTAGAGGTGGTGCGTGGTGACAGCAGGTGGAACTCGGTGAGGGGTGCAGGTTAGTCGGTCGCGCGTGGTGGCGAACTACTGCTCTACGCACTGGGGGCATGATTGTGCTGAGCATGAGGGTAGATAGATAAAGGTGGATGCAGCGTGCGGGGAACTATGATCCCCGGTGATTGGAGGTCCTGGGGTTGATTGCAGCACCAGGGGATGTGGTGGAGAGCTCCTAGTTATAAGAGGGAGGAGCTGATGATGTCGTGGCGATGAGGCGAGGAGCAGCTGCATGCAGGAGGGTCACTAGAGTGGTGGGGTGATGATTCTCCATGTCATCACCTTTATTCTATCATTTTGGCCTTAAAAACCCGAGCTAATGCATGTAAATAACATCAATTTGTACATAATAGTATTCATTATTTAATGTATTATTTGTATAAAAAATAAGGTTTTTAATGCCAAAATTATAAAATAAAGAGAAGAAAAGAAAACACGAATAAAATAATGAAAATATTCTATGACCCTAAATCCCGAGACCAAGTCCAGAATGGAGTTGGTCCACAAGGAATAAAGTACAGGGAGATACGGGCCAAAATAGAATAAAAATGTCATTTATTCATTCATTATCTAAGCATTTTTTATACACATTTTATTATTTATTATTTGTTCATTAAATAAAGAAATTTTGTACATGAAAGTTGTAGATAATAATGTAAAAAAACAAAATTGAGTTCGTACAAAAATAATACATTGTGTTCACTTTATGCAAAAAATAAAAAGCCAAAAACCAAACTTCACATACCCATATCTTTTAAATAAAAACTCAAAACATATAAAAATTACTGCTAATTGTATATTACTTTTCAATAGATATTTAATGGTGGTGGTTTTATATTTTTTTGGAGTTATTGTGTGAAAGTTAAGTTCTGGGCCCTCATTGTACATTCTACGATTCAAATATTCAATTTACTCATTATTTTTACAAATTTATATTTTTATTATTTTGTAAATAATATTTATAATATATATGCATATTAAAATTAGAATAAAAACAAAACAAAAATGTAAAATAAAATAAATCTATGAGAAAACATAGATGAAATACCTATGTTATACTAGTATACAAAATAAAAGGGAAATACATTCTTTCATTCCTTTATTCTTTATATTTTTATAATATTGTAAATATTATGTGATGTCTATTAAAAATACAAAATCAAAATAAAACTCGATAAAATACATTAAAATAAAATAATATACATAATACATAGGTAAAATAACTATACATATACCTATTGAATATACTTACATATTTATTTAAGTGTATAAATAACATCATAAAAATAAAATAAAAATATATTTATACTCACAAAAATAAGTTATAAATATATAAAATAGAAGAATAATAAAATAAAATAAAATATATAAAATAAAAATAAAAATGCACAAAACATAGATGAATATACCTATAAATACACTAATAAAAAATAACTACTAATAAATAAAGCCAAAAAATAAACAAAAATCATAATAAAATACTACATAAAATAATAAACATTTTTTATTTTATATATAAAAATTAATAAAACCATTTACTATTTTAAATTAACTATTTTTGAATAAAATCGGCATGTTCGTCATGTAGTGAGTTGACGGGGCCCAATGGGGCTGCGTCAACTGTTGACCCTGGTCAACTCACCCCCTGCCTTCTGATTCGACATGGATCCATCTTTTCCCGCATTTTCTTGCAATTTTCCCGATGATTCGTCCATCCATCGATTTTGCGTGCTTCATGAAAAATCATCATCGTTCATCCGAGATTCACGTCGAGATCCTGGATCAATTGTAGATACTTTTGATTCTCTAATTTTGCATGGTCAATAAGGGTGCCCCATCTTGTGTATAAATAAACCCCTACCTCCTCTTCCAAATTTAGTCAATTTTTCGAGCCTTTCTGCCCCCGCCTTCGGCCTAGCAAGCTTCTTCGTGACAGGGAGGAGCCCCTAGAGGGTCCGAGCGGGTGGAAGGAGCTGGAGGTTGCACCCACGGCAGTGCTCCATCACTGTCCTGCTCCCTTTCCTCCTAGGAATGTACGAGCTGTGCCTTTACTCATTTTAGGTAGATTTTATTATCAACATTCCATTTTTGTTATTAGTTTAGCGATTAGGTTAGTTAATTAGTGTAGAATTGTCAATTCGTAGTTTGCTGGAGCTCCGCTCCGGTGAACATGTTCACCGTGTTTCCGACCGTTTTCCGACCCGCTTTCCACCATCACTTCGTACCCTTCCATTTCCTTACGCCCAGTACCCTACCATTCCCCCAAATCCATCGTGGATCTGGAGATCCGATCTCCCTTCTCCGCCCTTTGTTGGAGGTCGCCGCCCACACCACCTGACGTCCCCCTTCACTCAAATAAGGCCCCCAGGTCCATTCTTTTGTTGTGCAGAATCTTCCTACAGGATCTGAAGTCCAGAAGACTCGCAAAGGAGTTGAAATCTGCAAAGAACGAGGCACCTGGGAACCCATATCTTCATCAATCGCGCCCGAGCACGACGAAACTCCAAGTGCCCGATTGAAGGCATCACTCGACACAGGGAACTTCCAGGAACGCGTAGCGACACTCGACGGCATCGGAGGAGGACGGAGGAGCCCGCAATGTCCAATCAAAGTTTACCCCAGGCGAGCTTCATCCCAGTTCTTCCAAGCCCTCCTGTAGCTATCCAATTAAGAAGGAGGTACCAGTTCTGATCAGAGCAGTTGGATCCAACCGCGTAATCACCATCCGATTGCGCCACGCGATCTAATCCTGGCCATCCGCGGACGAAGCGCCATCGATGCATGAGAGGCTGACATGTGTTCAAGTGAGACGATCTAGACCTTCCGCCAGCACCTCTTATGGGAAATTTGTACACCTTATCCCCATTTTTTATATTTATTATTTAGTCCTGTAAATAAAATGTATGTTATAAAATAAGTAGAACTTTTGCATGGAGGACCCTATAGTTATTTTAGTTGCTTTGAGGTCCAATCCATGTTACCTCAAGTGCCGTCCCACTTAAGGTGGTGAAATTGCAGGGATGTGCTTTGCAAGTTTTTCTAATTAATCTTTAGTCCCATAAATTTAATTCTACATTATATATTTTTGTAAAAATTGTTGAGAGGCCCCTGGACTTTCTAGTAATTACATTTTGGTCCCTCTAGTGTGAATCACGTGTAGTCCCACGTGATTGGTGAAATTGCGTCTGTAACCCTGCATTTTAGTATTTATTAAAGAGTTCTATAAAATTTAATTAATTTTGTATATTTATGGTGTTTTTGCATAGAGCCCCCTAGAATTTATTTTATCTACAAAAATGCCCCTTCCAAGACATATATTTTTGTAGTATTTATCTATTTATTAAAAATACCTATAGTGCTCCTAAAATCCACAAAAGTAGGGATAAATGCTTTATGCCTTCTATTTTCACACTATGTTTTTAATTAGCATTTTTTGTGTTTTCTCTATTTGTAAAAAATGAAAAGGAGCCTAAATATTCCTTGTTTAGCTATAAAAAATCCAAAAAATATAAAAACATTTTGAAAAATTACAAATATATATAGTATAGTCTGATATGTATTGAGTCCAGAAATTAAAAAGCCCCTAAAAATAGAAAAAAATAAAAATCATAAAGCTCCAAAATCCAACAAAAAATATAAAAATTCAATAAAAATCCAAAAAAAAATGTTTTTTTTTCTATTTTATAATTATCTGTATAATATTATTTATAAATTAAAATTAATTTGGGTAATCTTGGGACTTATTTTATATTTTTAAAACCCAAATCAATTTCGGATTAATTATTAATCCCATATCTGGGATATTTTTTACTTTAAGAACACATAAAAATTAGCAAAAATTCCAAAAAAATAACAAAAAATATAAAAATCATAAAAATACTCTATTTACTATATCTTACCTATTTTTACATGTTTGTATCTATATAGTACCTATATATATTGTATTTATACATATACGTATATACATGTACATATATTTATATTTATATAATATTTAAATGAGAAAGAAAATGTAAGAAAATGGAAAAATATAAAAAGAAAATACAAAATTACAAAAACCAAAAATGAAAAAATATATATATAATTAAAAACCCACAAAAATAATAATTGAACAAGAGCTAAAAGACCGATTTTTTGTGCATCTATCATGCCTCCTTCTCTCGTTTGCTCCCAGTGTTAGACCTCTACTTGTGTTTACACCTATACACATTTGCATGTAGAGTTATAATAAGTTGTAACTCCACATTTTTGAGATTCACTGGCTTTTCTTGTTGTGGGTTAATTGTTGATTGATTGAGGATTATTGAGTGGTCAACGCATCGACTAGATTTCTTGCCTTGTGAGATTTCTAGACCCTCGATCTTCCTCGGTTATCAAATGGTGTCGTTGTCGGAAAGCAACGTCGCGTAGTAGGAGATTTTTGGATTCATGTCTATTATCTCTTGATCCATTCATTCATTTATCTCTTGCATTATTAATTAATTAATTAATTAATTTTTCTCCATTATTTGAAATTATTGTGAACTGTCTGACATTCTTTCTTGTTTGAATCTGTTGCGAGGGACTACGGTGTGACGGAGGATCTCCTAGGAGAACCTATGCACCCTAGCAATGCGGAGCTGGCATTTTGGCTGAGACGACATGTTAGAGCAGCAAATTCAGACTTGGAGTAATTTTTGAGGTAGTCTTCAGTTTCAGATTATTCATTTTTCTTTAAAAAAACTTGTATATTTAGGAGAGAGAGAGAGTCATACATGGCATATAATAATTCAGGACTCTCTACACTTCGACTTCCCGAGGTCCAGTGCTCGAGGGATTGTTCCCTTGGGGGCCTCGACGATTTTGACGATTTTTTCACTTTTATTTTATTTTCTTTATTTTGTGTGAATGAACCTTCGCTTAGGAATTATTTGTCGATAGATTAAGGTCCAAAGCCCCTAATATATTTACATGTACCTATAGATGTGTTTCTGTACTTAGTCAAATAATAATTGTTAGTTATTTAGCTTCGAACCCGCGCGCCGTGAGAGATATCATACAGCGCTGGCAGGACCCGTTGTGGCGGGCACCAAGACATCTCCAAGATTGGACTCTAGGGTTGGATTCTGAATAATTGTCATCTTATGCTTCACGATAATAGCAGTAAACATCCTAGGGCAATTTCATCGGCTTGCATTTACATGTAGCATAGGGTTTCAATTCTGTCTTGCATCCTACATGGAGAGAGCTGGGAAGCACTGTAAGTCTTCTTACTTTACATGCATCATTGTTTTCCAACTTGCTTGGCTTTTCCGATCTTCTCCCTCTGATTTTGGTTACCTAGGATGTAA
Source organism: Ottelia alismoides (assembly GCA_037367405.1). NCBI lineage: Eukaryota > Viridiplantae > Streptophyta > Magnoliopsida > Alismatales > Hydrocharitaceae > Ottelia > Ottelia alismoides. The sequence continues at coordinate 723,850 of JAZKJV010008365.1, read as the reverse complement.
ATGGAATTTGAAACCCCGTTAGACACGTGCTTTGAAAATTAACCAAAAAAAGTGGTAACCAAAATAAAATCGGGAATGCTAACTATACTTGATCTCTAAAAATAAAATGTAATGGATTCCTTGTATTGGGGAGAGCAACCCCCTACTTGTATGAGCATTTTTTTCCTACGTGCACGCTAAGGATTAGTGCCCAAATCCCAAGCCTATCTTCGGTGTGTGCAACTATGTGATGATCACCTAACTCTAAAATCGACAATAAATAGACCACATCTTGGTCTTCACTGTGTTGAGTAGGTGAATCCGGGGTTTGTCTAGTGTATTGCCTGTGACTTGGGATCCATTTGCGTTTGCCATCTCCTTGAGTTTGTGATTCCCTTCATGTGAGTCATCTATTTTCATCTTTGAGTCAGTCTACCTCTCTTATACATATATCTCCTCATTTGCATTGAGTCATGATATTGGCGCTTGAACTCAATCATCTTTGCCGGATCTTTCTATTTCTCATCATCCCACCCTCCTCATGTCCCCTGTATCATCCTTTTTATTACCCAGAATCATTGTACTTAAGGTATCAATTGCATCGAGGATGTGCATAAGAAACTTATTGAGGATTTTGATGATGCATGATCATTAGGTGTGATTATTATTTGATGATTTTGATCTCGCACACCGGATTGAGGATGTGACATATTTGATGATTTGATGATGATATCATGAGCTTTGATTGATTAATCTATTTTGAGGTTCCCACCATATTTATTCAGAGGTTTGACTGACTGATCTTGATTTTACTTCATGGTGATGGTGAACGGAACCCACATGATCTATCATCTTCTTGATTAACCCATCCCCGATCTCCTGATTCTCTCATCCACCAATGGCCCCAAGAGGATTTCTGATGATTTATTACGCCATCTCAGCTGATTGGAATGACCTGAGGGACATGTTATGATTGACCTGATTATTTCTCCTCCCTCACATGATCTTATGCCCTCCTGATAATTGAATGATTGATTGTTTTTGAGGACCTGAGATTTGATGCCAACAATCCCATGACTTGATTGACCTAGTTCGTATTTCTCCACGAGGACTATCTGCGAGAGGATGCGACACTTTCTCTACGATCGATTTCATGCATTGATTTTGTCTCCACCTTGTTGGAGCCTAACGCATCGTCTGATTTGACTGTTTGGCCTCTCTGCTGATTGTGCACCTAATATGTAGGTGCACGAGGCTAACTTCTTCGACTCCTTTGAGTCTGCTCTCCTTTACGGTCCTCGTAGGGACGAGCTTCACTTTTTCTTATTATTCATTGTTACATTTCTAATTATCCATCGCCTAGTTCATAGTGTTCTCTGAGGGTTATCTGCGAGAGACTATGATACCTTGCTAGATCTGTGGTCTCTTCTGTTGGTAAATGATTTGTCGTCTACAGAGACCATTCTGATTGACTCCTTTAAGTCCTCTCTCCTTGATGACCCTCGCAAGGATGAGATCTGATCTAACTATTATATGCTTAGATTGCATTGTTCCCCGAGGACTATCTGCGGGAAAATGCAACATTTTCTTTACGCTCGATTCCCCTTGCTGACTGTGTCTCCCATCTATAGAGCACAGAACCGAGTCGTCTGATATATTCTCTGCTCCCTGTTATCCTCTTGTATCCGATCTGTTGGATCTTGGGGACCTATCTGATTAGACTCCTTTGAGTCTGCTCTCCTTGACGGTCCTCGCAAGGATAAGCCATCTTCTCTGATTATTCGATGTTTAGGTGGCAGTACATTCCCCAAGGGTTGTCTGCAGGACACTGCCACATTTTCTTCATGTACCACTCTCCTCTGATGGTAGACGATTTGTCACCTACCGAGACTGCTTCTGTTGATCCGTCTAAAGGATCTGATTCCTTTGAGTCTGCTCACCTTGACGACCCTCGCAAGGGGGACTTTATGATATCATTATTCACTGACTAGCATGTATTACTCCCCAAGGGTTATATATGAGAGAATGCATCATTTCCTTAGTACTCGGCTTCACTGCTGGTGTCTCCTTTATATTGGAACACGAAGTCGAGTCTGTTGATTTTTGTACTCGGTCTCCTCCCTGGTTGTGTCTCCTATCTGTAGGAGCACGAAGCCGAGTCATCTGATTATTCTCTGCTTATTCTCATCTTGAGGACCCTCGCAAGGTTGGGCCTTGTATTGTGTTGCTCGGTGTTTCTCTGTGACTTTCTGACCTTCTAACCACCATACCTCACACCACATGTCTCATGCTCTTCACCTTTTACACATTTCGGAGACCATGATTGACTTGGAGGACTCTGTACTATTCCTTATTCCTCCATGTCTTACAGTATCGGCTCTGCTCACTCATTCCATCCATATAAGTCGATATGCTACTTTCGCTATCGGTTCCTGGTTTAGTTTTCGATCACTTGTCCACGGTAGCTGGCACCCACTTAATTGTACATCCAAGTGTATTTTCATTGTCTGATTGTGTCCTCGGTGTCACAGGGAGACGACAACGAGAGCACGATATTCGCTTACTAGATACCGTCCTGTATTTACATTCCTTGCTTGTTGTATATACGTCTTATGTATTATATTCATTCTTTCTTCCGTATGTCTTGTGTGCCCCAAATCTTGCACCATATATGTGTGTCTATACTTAGGATGTACTTTGTCCTAAGTATAGGGGGCATACATCACATTGTTCTTTCTACGTCACGTTTCATCACTACTCTCGTTGCGTATGCTTAGGGATCTTTCATCCTAAGTATAAGGGGAGTGATGCGTACATTCTCTATGATCCTTTCATATATCTGTATATATCTATCTTTTCTTCTTTTCCTTTTCATTTTTCTTTATCTACAGAAAAGTTGTCGCCCCTTTTTGTTAGTTTTCTGTACTTAGGATGTACTTTGTCCTAAGTATAGGGGGGTATGCACCCTTGATTATTTTATTCTTTGATCCCCTCCATTCTCTCCTCTTTTTGATTTGCTCTGATACACTAGGGATATTTTTCCCTAAGTATAGGGGGAGACAGCCCGAGTCGTGATCTGTTCATTCCCACCCTTGACCCTCCCTACGTTGTGTACAGTCTGCTATACTTAGGATTATTTGATCCTAAGTATAGGGGAACGGTCAACTTCTTATTCATTTATCTCTTCATTCTTTCTTTCAGTCATTGTAGTATAGGTGTTTCTATACTCGGTACGAGTTATGTCTTCTCTTTCTCTTTTCGATCTATGAGGACATAGCTCATGCTAAGTATAGGGAGTGGCATATACTCTGTATATACTTTAACCATAATTCGTACCTTCGTATAATTATCAATAAATATGGCTAAAATGCTATTTAATTCATTAAAAAACATTTATAAGTTTTCTATTCCTCAAATTCTTTTTGTATATATTGATTAATAAGTTAGGTTAAAAATATTTTTGCAAAATGATTTGAAAAATGGTGTGAACCATTTGGAATTTTTGGTGAAATGTTTTCAACTTTTGTAAAAACATTTTTATTGTAAAATTGTTTTCTTTGTGTGAAATAAAGGATTTGAAAACCTATTTGCAAATGATTTTTAAAATGTTTGTAAAAATATTTTGAAAAATGTATATATATTGCTTGAAAAATCTATTCAAAATGGTCTTCAAATGTTTGTAAATATTTGCAAAAAATATTTTCTACTATAGTTTTAAAAATTATTTTCAAATAAATTTGAGGAATAAAAACATCGTTGAAAATAAAATATCTACATAAAATTCTTTATCAACTCTATATATGTATCTATAAAATAACTTCTAAAATTTGTAAAATCTTTAATTCTTAAGTCTTGTAAATAATAAAAATAAGCACGCCCATATAAATAACTGTATATATTTTTATACTTTGTGTGCAAAATTCTTTTATTTGCAAAATTCTTTGTGAAAAAATTCTTAAAATTTCAAATTCTTTTTTAAAAATTGCATCATTCTTTGCATAATTGTACATAGCATTTGCATAGCATTCACATTCTTTTGATTGAGCTTGATGATTGAACTAGTCCAATAAAGTCGAAGATTGGAGCTTGGTTGGACCTTACTGCACCTAACCGCACTAGAACCTTATGGGAAATAGGTTTAAGGTACTTCTGGTCTATTCAGACTTAATTCTTTGAGACTCGTGGCTGGTTTCAAGTCACCTCAATTGACTAACTAGAACTTTTCGAGACGCACGCATCACTCTTGTCGGTCGTGACCTAACTTGGACACTTGCACCTTTCACTTGGCTCGACTCAATCGGAGTGGTGAGGGGGTTGGATTTACCGTTCTGAGATGCACACGGGTGGAAACATTCGTCCTCGTCTAGGGAGGGAAGTACACCCCAGCCTGGTCCAGTTTCAATGAAATCGAATGATAGGAGAGTGTGGGTTGCAATAATGCTTCAAAAGAGGGATAGTCTTCTGGCTCAAGAGGAAAATGTCCTTATGTAAATGCTACTGTAGATAGTATTTCAAAAAAAACTCCAAAAATGTGGACAGGCTTGAAAATATAAATAGTGCATGTTGGAGTATGTATGTATATATGTTTTATAGAAAATAAGCAAGCTTGAGCATCAAAGTTACACCATGTGAGCCTGTAGCTCGATGACTTGACTACACTGGTCTTGCATCCCAAGATAGGTAGCTACACTAGCTACCGTCCTTTCTTTTCTTTACCTCCTTCTCTTGAGTTGGATGCCACTTGAACTTAGAAGGGAATACCCCACTCCTCGACAAAGAGTGCGGGATTGGGGAATCATTGGATTGTCATTCTAGAGAAGTCGGTTCCTTTGTCATTTCAGTTGGGGAGAGCCACTATCACTTACATTGTACAAGTCAGATTCATAGTCATAAGGGTTTGCGTATGACATAGGCTAGTTCTGAGATAACTACTGAGGTGGTTTGAACCGAGTTCTGATACTCTCGAAGGCTATTGTGTTTTAAACTTGGTTCCCGACTAGGTTCCACACACATTCTCACACCAAGGTCTAACATGATCTCCAAACATTGATTTTATACAGACAAGTTTATTTATTGAGATCAATTCCATTTATTCTTTATTGTTTATTCTTGCTTTTTCTTTTCTTCTTCTTCATTCTTTTTTATTTATTTCATAAGTATTTACTATGGACTAGCAAAAGCAAGTATAGGGGGGTGATGGATCTCCAGTTCATCACCTTTATTCTATCATTTTGGCCTTAAAACCCCAAGCTAATGCATGTAAATAGCATTAATTTGTACATAATAGCATTCATTATTTATTATATTATTTGTATATAAAATAAATTTTTTAATGCCAAAATAATAGAATAAAGAGAAGAAAAGAAAAAAGAATAAAATATTGAAAATATTTTATGACCCTAAACCGCGAAACCAAGTCCAGAATGGAGTTGGTCGACAAGGAATAAAGTAGGGGGAGATAAGGGCCAAAATAGAATAAAACTTCCATTTATTCATTCATTATTTAAGCATTTTTACACCTATTTTATTATTTATTATTTATTCATTAAATAAAGAAATTTTGTACATGAAAGATGTAGATAATAATGTAAATAAAAATACAAAATTGAGCTTGTACAAAAATAATAATTGGACAAGAGCTAAAAGACAGAATTTTTGTGCATTTATCATGCCTCCTTCTCCCATTTGCTCCCAATGTTCGACCTCTACTTGTGCTTACACCTATACACATTTGCATGTAGAGTTATAATAAATTTTAACTCCACATTTTTTAGATTCATTGATTTATTCTTGTTGTGGGTTAATTGTTGATTGATTGAGTATTATTGAGTGGTCAACGCATCGACTGGATTTCTCACCTTGTGGGATTTCTGGACCCTCAATTTTTTCGATTATCATGGGGGTGCGACCAAGGGTGGCTCTCCTATAGTTGTGCATCGACTGGTGGCGGCTGGAGATGAAGCTTGAGGGTAAAGGAGCCTTGCTGATGTGAGGGTGACTGAGCGGAGGTTGTGAGCTACGCGAGACAGAGTGGATGCACAACAGTTGAGGTGGAGGTGAAAGTCAGTGCGGGAAGATGATGGGGGGCTAGATGTGGTAAAGAGTCGGTGATGGAGTCTTAAGGTGGAAGTGGTGATGGAGATAAGAGGAGGGAAGGTGACGGAGCTGATCGAGTAGAAGGAGAAGAAGAGTAGAGAAAGAAAGAGAGAGAATAAGATGAGAGGATAGAGAGGAGAAGGGAGAAATTACCTGGAGGTGACGAAGTTTATGCCTGGGATCTGAAGCGGGAAGCTTCACAGGTCATTGTTCGAACCATGACTGGGTTTGAGCTTCATAGCAGCTCGAAGATGTCGTAGCAAGGAACAGAGTTTCCTTGGATCTCGTTGAGGTATCTAGGCCCGTTGTCATTGTAGAGCTCTGAGTATGCTGTCACCAAACCTAGAGCGAAGCTAGATACTAGTCTCTTGTGTTAGCGAATGATGATCGTAGGGGATGGGGGTGAGCTATTTATGGTTGGTTATGAGAGAGAAGAGAGAGATATGAGGGAAGATGCAGGGAAAGTGGGCGATGTGAGAGAGCAGGACGTGCATGGGCGAGCGGCAGAGAGGGAGATATAGGGGAGATGTGGGGTCTACATGGGAAGATGGAGAACATGAGGGTTTTGTGCGAGAGACGTGGGCAGTTATGGTGATTAAGGGAAAGAGATAGAGTGGGAAGATGCACGCAAGATGGAGGAAGTGGGGCGTGTGTGGGGCATGGGAGATGAAAGCGGGGGAGAGAGGGGTCGGTGGTTGCGCATGCTTGCACAAGGAGTGGGAGAGAAGGAATAGAGGCGCGAGAAGAGCGGGTGTTGTAGGGATGCATGTGTAGCAATTAGAGAGTGTGTGTGAGAGAGAGGAGAAGAGAGATAGCACGAGAGGGGACAGAAAGATGGAGAGGTGCACGAGAGGCAAGAGTAAAAGAGGCATGCGAGTGGAGAGAGGGAATGAAGATGGCCACGTGGCGCACAAAGGTGCGGCCATGTGGCTGAGGGTAAAAAATAAAAACTAGAAGTAATAATCACAATAATAAAGATAAATAAATAATATAAATAAATAAATAAGAAGAAGAAATAAAAATATATAATAATTAAAATAAATAATGATAAAAAATAATTATAGTAATAAGTAAATAAATATGAAAATAATAATATAATAAAATAAACAGTTAAACGAAAAATGGGGGTGACATGTGACGTCTCTAGGAGCTGCAGCATGTCACTATTGGAAAAATCGACAATTAAATCAAAAGAAAAGTAAAAAATAAATAACAAAAGGAGTCACATTAAAAAGTGGTGAACACGAAAGTTTCTTGTGTCAGCAAGGTCATTTTTAAATAAGGGGAAAATAAAGTAAAATTAGAGAAAATATAAAAGTAATATTTACAACATAATCTATTTTTTTTGGATTTTTTACAAGTAAGAAAATAAAAAGATAAAATAAAGGGTAGTTTGGTCAATATGACAATATACAATAGGGGCCCAAAACCTTGTTTCACATATGAACTCCGATTCTTTTGAATTTGGTCTTGTTTTAAAGGTAATTGAATGTGCATTAATTTAAATGTGAGCAGGGTCCATAGGAGACTGTATGAGAGAGATATTCGTATTTTAAAGTTTTTAGTCTCAAAGTAGGGTTTGGAGTTTTTTGGTCAATTTTACACATTAATATTTTTGATATTTTACTTTTAGTGTTAGTAATATATACACTATAAAATTGATTTTATGGGATTTGAAATTAGTATAAAATAGATACAAATAGGTGAAATTCGCTAATATATAGGTGAATATGTACAAGAAATTTTAGGCTTCTTATTTATGCAAATATGAATGCTAAAATACAAAATTAATTCTAAAAACATGAATGAGAGTAATGCAAAATAAGTGGAAATATGTAGCTAATTACTCATGAACAAAGCTATATTTTTGACTTTTCGAGTGATGAATCATAGATTCATCATATGAGACTGCTCAACTCAATAACGATAATTCTGCAGTTTACGGATACTTCAATCAAGCAACCCTGAGGAATTTTAGAGGAGGTCATTATCACCATTCAGAGAACGCAATTCTCCGTGGACTTCATTGTTATAAATATGGATATGCTATCTCCTTTTCTGCACACCCCTATTATACTTGGACGGTCATTCCTTTGAACAATCGAAGAAGTGGTGGATAATGGTAGTGGACATATTACCTTTCAGTCGAACAATGACAAGGTCACCATTCATATGATTCAAGTGTCGAAAGCTTCAGAATCTATTGCATATGAGAGTGTGCCTATAGAGTAGATAGAAGACTGTGATTTTCTTGCAGAGATTAGAGACACTAACATGTTCATGGATGATATTGAGATCTATGAATTCCTCTCTATCGAGGAAGGACTGGAGAGCACAGTCGACTTCCCCTCTGTATTGAAAGATGAGATTCTTGCTGATGTTCCTGGATAATTTATTGATGGTCACCTGACCTTAGCAAAGTAGGTCATATTATTGCAGATTTCTTAGAACAAGATTCCATCATTGAAACTTTTTGTGCATCTATAGATGCAAGCATAGTCAAAGGTGGACAGTATGCAGTTGCTAGATTTGATACCATCGATTCCCTATGCAGTTCTAGAAGTTACCATGGAGAAAATTCAAAATCTGCCAGAGCTCAAGTAGCTTCTAATGAACATGAAGTACACATTCCTTGCAGGTGAGCCGAATATGCGTCCTGTTATCATTAACTACCAGTTGACTCAAGAACAAGAATCTCATCTCCTTGAGGTTCTAGATAGAAATCGCAATGTGAATGGCTAGAAAATTCTCGTACTCCCATCACATTTATCTAGAAGAAGATAGCAAGTCGTCTTGTGAATTTCAGCAAAGACCAAATTCAAATCTCCATGAGGTTGTTGTGAATGAGATCACAAAATGGTGTGATGCGAGCTTCATTTATCCGATCTTCGATTCAAAGTGGGTAAGTCCCTTGCATGTCATGCCTAAAATGTTAGGGATCACCATCGTGAATTATGAAAAAAGAGAGGAGATCATTACTAGATTTTCTACATCATGGCACATCTGTGTTGATTACAGACACCAGAACTTATCTATCAATAAGGATCGTTTTCCACTCCCCTTCATTGACCAGATCATTGAGAGATTGGCCATGAAAGAGTATTTGGGCTTCTTGGATGAATACTCTAGGTTAAAGTTGATATCTCCACAGAAGACCAAGAAAATACTACCTTCATCTATCCATTTGGGACATATGCATTCTGCAAGATGTTGTTTGGTTTGTGCAATGCTCCAGCGACATTTCAGTGATTCATGTTGGAAGTATTCATTGATACAGTTAGTAGTTTTCTCTAGGTATTTATGGACGATTTTATCGGTTGATGAATTCTTCAATCAGTGTTTATCATATTTAGACCGAGTCCTGAAAAGATGTTGCGAAGTAAACTTGATGCTCTCATGGGAGAAGAGCCATTTTATGATATCCAAAGGGATTGTGATTGGCCATGTCGTCTCCAACATGGCATGGAGGTCGATCCTGCAAAGGTGGATGTTATTTTTAAGCTTGAGCCTCCGACTAATTTGAAGCAAGTCTGGCCATTCCTTGCCCATGCAGGCTATTATCGTCTATTCATAAGGGATTTCAACAAAATCGTCCGACTAGTAACAGAGCTTCTAGGCAATGAGGCAGATTTTATTGTGGATGCCGGAGTCCTCTAAGCCTTTAACCAATTGAAAGATCTGATCACATAAGCCCCTGTTCTGCAACCACCAAACTGGTCTCTCCCATTTGAGATCATGATTGTTGTGTCTGACTATGCTATTGGAGCAGTTCTAGGATAGAGGAGACAATCTTCCATTTGCGACTCACTATGCCAACAAAACGCTTGATGAAGTATAGAATAATTATACAGTTATTGAGATAGAGTTGTTGGCAGTTGTCTTCACCTTAGAGAAGTTTAGATCTCATTTACTCAGATTCAAAGTCAATGTCTACACGGATCATTCCGCCATCCGATACTTACAAGCTAAGAAGGTTGCCAAACCACGACTAATCAAATGGATCATTTTGCTCCAAGAATTCGACATCGAGATACGTGATAAACCTGGAGTTAAAAATGTGGCGGCAAATAATCAGTCCAAGATTGTCAGAGTTAGAAACTCATGAGCAGAGTTTAGTATCGATCAATAAAACCTTCCCATATGAAGCAATCTTGTCAGTCACCTTGCTCCCCTGGTTTGTCGATATTGTGGACTATCTTGTGTCAAATAGAACTCCAAAAGATTTGCCTAAGTTGAAGATGGACAAGTTCTTATCAGATATTCATTTTTATCAGTGGAAGGATCTGTATCTTATTCATGAGGGGGCAGACTGCATCTGGAGGAGGTGCATTCCTCAGAAGTAAGTTTGCAGTGTCCTCGAACATTGTCATGCCCGAGAATCAAGAGGACATCACTCTGGAAGATATATGATAGAAAAGTACTTCAATGTGGCTTTTGGTGGTCGACCTAATTCAAAGGTGTAGAGCATGAAGCATTGCACTGATTGTCAGAAGATGGGAGGCACCATCGGAATGAGAGACATAATGCACCTTAAGTACATTCAGATTTCAGATGTATTCGATGCGTGGGTGACAAGTCCGGTTACTTCTTGGTTAATTTTCAAGAATTAATCACGTGAAAGTACATGATGTGTCATTTCGTTGTAGGCGAGTAATCAGAATCAATCAAGAAATAATTACTTAAATATTTGATGCAACTAATTTGAGTGATTTTATGTTTGTTTTACTTGGGCAAATCCCAAGGTCGAACTCGAGGATGCAAAGGAACAACCTAGGTTTAAGTCTATAAAATTTTATGTGTGGTTTTCGAGGTGGAAGTTTTTGGTAATTTTAATGCAATTTTTGAAAATGCAAATGGAATGAGGATAGTGAGACTAAAATTAAATTTTCAGTTAAACAATGTTCGAAATTAATGAAACTTGGCCAATATGTTAATTATGATGAAATAAATGTATTACAATTTTTTGGAATTTTCGAAACATAATGAATATTTTATGAATTAATGAAGCAAAAAGTGTAAATCTCAATAATTAATTATAATAAATATTAAATCTACTTATTTTCAGGAAATGAAATTATCAAAGATATCTCACTAGGAGATCTATCTTAAAAAAATCCTAAACCCTAAATATGTTGAATTTAATATATACTAAAAATTGATTGGTGAAATATACAAAATGATTTTTAAAGACATGCAAAAATGTAATTCTTTTCTAACACAATGTAAATATCAATTACCTCTACTATTCACGGATTTTTGGCAATTTTTCGAACAATGGTTATTTATCTATGAATTTCTTAGTATCAATTGGGAAAAATATGCAAATTTTCAAAGAACAATATTGATAATTAACCATAGAGCATAAAAAGATAATGAAAATGACACAATATAAAGAATTAATTGACGAACACAATAATAATTTTTAAATAAAAAAAGACTACAAATAGAGGTTCAAATTACAGATAGAACATAGGGGTTCAAATAAAATAAAATGCAGAAAGCGGACTTATAATAGACTATTGACCCTGCTAAGGGTTTTGCTGCAAAATAATAAAGGGGTCACGTGTGTGGAACATGACCCTTTTTTCGGCAAGAGTGGATGGAAATAAGGCGGAGTTGCAGGGGGTTTTCAGCAAATAACCTTATGCGCACATGAAGATCATGTAGGGATTCTTTGTAGACATTCCCCCAAAACACGTGCAACGCATGTCGTGGGGGCCTCAGGACTTGTTCCTAGTGGCTGGTGAGAGAGGAGTTTGGTGGGGCAATGCGGCTTCAGGCAGTGCGGAGGTGGAGGTAGATCGGCGAAGACGCAAGGTGACGGATATGGAGGAGAGGACCTCCATAACTGATGAGGCAGTAGCAGCTCTGAAGATCGTAGAAGGGGGCAAGGGCTAGTAGTCGATGAACTTGGAAAGGTAGAGATGGTGGAGCTCTAGAAATTGAAGGCGAAGTCGGTCCTTCTAGGTGGTGTCATGGAGGGTGTTGGTTGGAGCGGATGTAGCAAGCGGAGCACTGAGGGGTGGAGTCGATGGAGGTGCAGTGGTTGGAAGATGAGGATGTGGAGTCCTCTGGCTGGTGCTCCTAGAGGAGGAGCTCGTGCTAACTGTGAAGTGTCAGTGAAGATGGGAGCTCTGCTGCGAGGCGGATGTGATCGATGAAGCGAGGTCGAGGGGGGTGTTGAAGGTGTAGTGGTGGCATTGGTAGCAGGCTCGATGGGGCTAACTGGAGTAGAGAATGTCCTGAGAAGGCCTTCTGCAATGAGGTAGAAACCTTAGACCTCACCGGAGTGAATGGAAGAGGAAGCATCGTTGTCACCACCGCTCCTCCAACTTGTTGCTTATCGACGGATGGTCTTTCGACGTGGGGTCAGTGGGGTTAAAATGGAAGTGAGGGTGGAGCTCACTTTGGAAGTTGGAGGTGACTGGGTTTATGGCGGCGAACAAGAAAGGAATGATTGGAAGGGTATTTGCGAGGGGCAGTGCGAGATCAGTGGAGGGTTTGATTGATTGGAGATGGGAATTGACTTGATCAGGGAGATTCGCACGAGGGATGGATTTGGGAAGGAGAAGTGGTGGTCGACCGAAGATGGAAAGGGGGTTGATTGACTATATGCATCGACTCGCTCAAGCATCCTTGGAGGGGAAGAGAGAGGCGACAGCGGCACTACTAGAAAAGTTATGGGAAAGGGGGGAAGAAGGAGCACGTACTGGGAACGTGTGGCGGAGGCACGTGCTCAACATGTGCGTGATTTTTCTTTAATTTATATTTTTTAAAATCAATAAATGAAATAAATTAAGGCTAAAATGGAGGACACGTGGTGGCTCTAAGAGCTGCCACGTGTTAGCTCCAAAAATATCGAAAATAAAAAGAAAAAGATAAGTAAAAAAGAAATATCAAACAACCTCATATCAAAAAAAATTCCTTCAGAAAAGGTGCTCATTTCGATGAGATCTACAACTTTTATGAAGAGGCCAAAATCAAAATCGGCCAATTGCACAAAGTGATTTTTTTGGGGTTCCTTTATGTATACAGACCATCGGCTTTTTGGGGTTTTGTAATGTCATTTTTTAAATAAGAGAATCCAAAAAATTATAATAAAATAAACAATAAATATATATACATTGAATATTTTTTATTTTTTATTAATTAAGAAAATGAATACATAAAATAAAATATGAAAAAGATGACTTTTTGTACAAATAGTCGGTAAAGACTCGGACTCAGTTAGTTTCTTTAATTTCGATCTTATTTTGGATTTGGATTTTTACACATTTTAATAAAACATTTACCAAAGAAAATAAGTGAAAAAGAAATAAAATAAAAAGAGTTATTTATGTACATAAAATAATAGGTCAAAAACTGCTAAAATACACAATGTACAAAAGAGGCTCAAAACCGAACTTCACATGTTAGCTCTGATTCACTTGAACTTGGTATTATTTTGAAAGTAATTGAATGTGCATTAGTTCAAAAGTGAGTAGTATCAAATCGGACACTATATGAGGAAGATGTCAACATTTTAGTTTGGAAATCCTGGAATTATGGTTTGAGTTTCTGGTCCACATATTTATGTTAGTGATTTTTTTGCATTTTTCATTTATTCGTGTTATTGATGTGTACACAATGGAGGTAGTTTTAGTGATTTGGAGTTAGCATGAATTAGTTAAAAATCAGGGAAGTTAGCTTATTTTACAAGTCAATTGGGCTAGGACTTTTTGCTTCTCATTTCATGCAAGTATGAATGATAAAATGCCACTATTACTTATATATGCATGAATTCTAATTATGCAATGTAGATAAAGAAATGTCGGAGCATTTCTAGGATCTGAGCATAATTATTATCTTTTAGAGTGGTGAATCTGAGATTTATCAACCCCCTATACTTAAATCTTGCTCGTCCCAGAGCATCTAAAGAAATGCAATGAGATTAAATGAGAATGGATTCCATACCAAGACCATGAGAAAAATGGGAAAATGGAATTAGACCTGACCTATGGACTATTAGTTTGGTGGAACTCATGTGAGAACTATGGTCTTAAAATCAACAGCCTCCAAGTTATAGACATCATTGTCACAATTTCGGCTCAGAAGCCATCTTAGATCAATCCTCTTCCATAGCATACCCCATGAACATTGAATGAATGCATCATGTGTGTGAAAGTTTTTAGCTATTCCCATTTAGAATGTCAGACTACCATGGAAACCTCTCCTCTAATAACCCATCCTCGGGGAATCAAGTATTTCCTTTCGAGATATGTCGTGTTGTGTTCACAATTGAAAAGAGGGAGAAATTAGAAGAAGGGGAATATAACTGGAGGGTGACCAATGTAGTCACATCTCCTTGTAAAGCAGGCCAGTTTAGCCAAGTCTCCACCAACATCTGCAGTTTCTCTTGAAGCTTGGACTTTTTTGGTCAAATATTTATTTGGTAGCTTCTTTGTGTTTTGGATTTTTGGTAGCTCTGCATGGATCTTGTTGTGCCCCTACGGATATGGAATCTTGTTTTCCTTACATGTTTTGGGGTCTTAGAAAATTTTTGCCTAGATGTCCTTCCCTTTTTTCAAGCTTTATTTAAACACATACTCCGATCTTTAGATGTCCATACTACCAGAAAAGAAACTCACATAGTCTTCCAACAACCCGTTTGAGTTGAGCTAAGTGCATAGTGCGAGAGTACGAAATAATTCCCTATTCAAGAGTCGTACCGAGAATGAGGTGACCGGGTTAGACACTAAGAGTTAAAGTCTGCACATTACCATGCAGAACTCGAAGAATTAAGTCAAAGACATGAAGCTTCTAAAATCCTATTTCTCAGTGATGTTCCTCTGAAAGTTAAGTGGATTAAGGTTAAGTCCAGACCACTTTTGGTTTCCGCTCATAACTCGGTTCAGAACCTAAGGACTTTTCACAGATACAAATGCATGTAATGTTGGATGAAGTGCATGTATGGGAAATGCAGACACATTTTTTTGAGTTTTGTGAATTCTTTCTCTTATTTTTTTAGGTTTCTTTAATGCAATGTTTTTTATGAAAAAATGAATAAGAAGCCATTTAAAAAATGGTTGCGCACAATTTGACACAGTCAGTGTTAGTTGCAAAACTCATTTTTTTTTATTTTGTTATTATTTTTTTATTTTTTAGGTTATCCACCGTTAAATACAATGTGAAAGTGCGAGCTATGTGTAAAATATATACATAGTATATATAGACACCCCCTATACATAGAGTGTGTTATGTCCTCAGAGCACAAGAACCGTAGAGAAGTCATAGCTCAGGCTAAGTATAAGAGAGCGAAAAAGAAAAATAAAAAAAGAGATCCGCTTGCCCCCTATACTTAGGCCGTGAAGAGTCTAAGTATAGAAGAAGAGCAAAGATGAGGCAGATAATGGGAGAAGTGGATGAAGAGAGTATATATAGTGAGTCACGGGTCCCCTATACTTAGGCTCTGGTTAGACTAAGTACAGGAGAAGGGTGGAAATGGGGTGATCGAGAGAAGGATTGGATGAGGAGAGTGGTATATACATATGGCATCGATCCCCCCTCCATACTTAGGCCTTGGCCTAAGTAGAGGAAAAAGATGTACAAGGCGGCCAATGGGATCGGGAGCGAAGGTTTCCGATGATTAAGGAGATTTTTGGCCGATCTTTTTGTGAGCTTGTCGCATAAGGTCATAATGATTTAAAGAAGGTGAATCAGATGAGTCTCAGCTATCATCAGTGTTATTCTTAAAATAATCATGCTGTAGAGTAGATGAAACAAGCGAGTCAGATGATTCCCAGTTGTCATCGAAGTTATCCTCAAAAGAAGAATACTTGAAGGTGGAGGCACTCCAAATATTCTTGTTCTTAAGCTGCTTAATCAAAATGTGCTTAGTCTTGGGGTCAAGCGATTCCCTCGAATGATGAATATTATAAAGCACCAGTCTCAGTCTGCTCATAAGTACGTTATATCTCATGAAACCAGGAGTATCGGCTCTGGACGAATAATAGTTAGAAGAAGTAATAGGCCAACGGGGTTCGATATTTGGCTGCTTTCTCATATAGGGTTTTAGAGCTGTTGAACTAAGTTCACATATGTAGATTACATGGTACGGCCTTGATAAAGAATTATCAGAAGATTCCTTTTCTAGAATATCGAAGGTAACTTTCCTAATTTGTTTATCGGGAAGGGTCAATTTGGTCCTTATTGTATGTGATGTGTTGACAATCAGGCCCTCATTAGATGAATAACCATTGTAGTATTCTTCCCTGGTCAGTGGACATCCTACGTACTGTTCTCAATTCATATATCATTGGTGAGTTCTTGTGTCGGATTGAGTTGGTCAAGGGGGTCAGAGAAGATCTTGTACGACTCAGGGTAAGCCCATTCTCATGTTTCCTCACTACCGTATAAAAAGTCTTGTATCCAGTGATCTTTTGTAGGATTTGTAAAAGCAGCAGGGAATGGAAAGATGAGATGAGTCTCAGAACCAATGGTCTACTCAACAACCATTATCTCAATAATAGCAGTGGGGTAGGGATCGTCTGTTGCTTGATGGTTATTGTTGTTGTTGGCTTTGTGGGTTACCTTATATGGTGTTTCTTCAAAGACCGGTTGACCTTGAAGTGCTCCCAATGTGTAAAACTCATTTCCCGAGTCTCGCATTCAATAGTTGCTTTAGCCAAGGCTAAGAATGGCTTTCTGAGAATTATTGGAGATTGGGTGAATTCACCTTTATGCTCAGTATCAATGATCATGAAATCCACTTTGAGCAAATCACCTTAGAATGATATGATGATTGAAATTGTTCATCCGGACCATTTTATAGATCGATTAGCCAGTTGAACGATATCTCTTGATTTTCGGATTGGTTCGAGTTTGAGTTTGTCAAATATAGAGGTCGGGAGGATATTGATCAATGAGGCGTCATAGATTCGGCCATGGGTGAATATGTGTCTTTTATTCCGCAGTCAAATCTAGGTAACTGCTTTACTCTGTGGCTCTTGGTCTTTCTTCTCATCATTAAAGAGGTTGTCATTGACAATATATGTGTTTCGATCTTTATTCTCATCATTTCTGACTATTTTGTCATTAATTTACTCTTTATAAATATTTCCACTTCGTGGATATGTTCAATGGCCTGATTTAAGGGAAGTTCAAAAATTAATCTTTTATCTAGTGCTTCCCTCAAAGTAGGATCCAAAATTTTCAGATCTTCTCGACTTCAAGGTTTATTGGTTTTTCTGTTTTTTTTATTTTTGGGTGTTTTTGAATTTTTCAATTTTTATGGTATTTTTGGTCTGGTGGGTAGATGAGTTACTTTTCCAAGTAGATGAGGATCTTAGATATGTAGGGTCAAAGTCATCTCTAAGGGAATAGTATGCAGAAGTGTCACTATCAAAGTCATCCCTAGGGTGTAGAGTTTGTGGGTTTCTGAGTATTCTCGGGGTTTTCAACTTGAGATCTAATCATTTTACCTTCCACTTCCATACCTTAGCTACCATAAAATGAAATTAGTCAGTCAGTGAAATTTCAAAACTTATCCTCAATTAATTCATATCTCATAATTATCCTCAAAATGTCATCCTCTAACAACTTTCCGTGATCAATCATGTGAGTAGTCTGTGTGGGTTCATGAGTGTTCTGTCATTTTTCAACTTGAGATCCAATCATTTCATATTCCATTTTTCATGTATACACTAGGAAAAGATCTTTTTTAAATATCCAAAATATGTGTTAATTTGCTATCCTCTGAAATTTTCTCCTAAAAAGTCATGGAAGGAGTCTGCTCAGTTGGTTGGAATTTATATGTTTCTTACTCAACATATTGTGACTCAAGCATGCAATGTTAGGTTGAGTAGAGTCCACTCCCATGGTCATGATTGATTGTATACTCAAATAATGGAATCACACATGGTTCATGTGTGTCGACATTATTAGTCCAAAGTTTTGTATGTGTAGGCTGACCAAAGGAGTGGTATACTGGTTGATTAATAGAGATTTGATCAATTCAGTATGGTTGATCATTAGGTGTGGACCTCTCCTTGTGGCTTGATCGGGCCATCATATTATTTCCTAAGGTCCAGTATGGATGTGTTTCTATGAATTGTTGACATGTCCCAACAAGATTGTGAGGAAAGAATGAAATCGATTGGGCTTGGTGTTTCGGCCAGTCATGTGTCTCAAAAGTGATTTGATCTTTAAATGGTTCATAAGTTTCGGTGAGAAATTATGAATAAGATGGTTCAGTCCAGGATGGTAGTTGATCATGTGTGGTCACAGGTGGTGGAGGTGGGAAATATGAAGCTGTGTTGAATTCAATCGGATGATCCAAGTAGAATGGATTGTAATTCATCAAGTAGGTTGGATTCATTTGAGGGTGAGAGTCTCCCATAAATGTTGGAGGGGGTTTTGAGGATTTGGGTTTGATCGAGAAGAAATCATTTTTAAAGTACATATCTGATGGGTATGAAGGATATTGTGAATCCTTAAGTGCATCACGGAAGCGTGTCGATCGCATCGTATGCAATCGGAGCAACTAGTCGTACTAGATGCTAGATGCAGCGGAAATTAAAATTTTTAACTTAAAGATGAAACCACATGATCATGAGAACACTTCTCGGATCGTTTCATCAAACCACAAAGTACAAGGAATACCTCTTGAAGCGTGGTTGTGATCGCGAGATCCCAAAGTAGAGATCCTCCTATCTTAAGTCCGACCCACGGAGAATGCGCTTGCGGGCATGATGATGAGTCGCGTCCTTCCCACAATCCTTTGACGAAGATCCAAGTGAAGCCGAAATGCTCTCCTTCCTAATACACAAAGTGGACGGACACTTGAATATTAAGGAGAGCCCACACGAGAATGAGAGAGAGAGAGAGAGTAGAGTTCTTCAACTCAAGAAATGTTGTTGTAACTTGGAAAGGCTACCCTAGCCCTCCTTTTATACTAGTTTAGGATCCAATGGATCTCAATCCATGGGACACATGGATCCAAGGGTTATACTTGGTCCATGATAAATCAATGGCTATGATTGTTGTTGGTTAAAACCAACAACATCAATTTAAATATTAATTAATCAAGAGATAATATGATAAATGAAGTGGAATTAACCAACCACCTAAAAAAGGGGGGGCGTCACCCATGAACAAGTCATGGGTGACGCCACCTATGAAGGTGGTTATTTGCTCCATTTTATTTATCTTATTATTCCTTAATTAATCACAATAAATATTCACCAAAATAATTCCAAATTAATTTGTGAATATTTTAATCTTGCCATTGAATATTATGTGAATCATATTCACAACCCAAACTAATTAGTAAATTGCATTTCCAATTAATTAACAAATGTGAATCCAATCCACATTATTAATTAACAAATGCTATTTACATAAATTCTCTCTCTTATATATGTATATTATAAATCATATTTATAACACACATATATCATGGATAGTGTTATCCACATTCTCTTAATCCTTGATAATTAAATCCAATTTAATTATCTTAGATAATCATTTTCATAATATGAATCATATTCATATTTAAGCTTGATAATTAAATCTCATTTAGTCATCAAGTCCTTGCTTGGATATTTCATTAAAAGAATTATTCTTGAACCCTTTCAAGAATAATGTGCTTTCTCCGCAGATACTTGGAGATAAGGACAGGGCGATTGTATTATTCCATGTATAGTGACTTGGATGTTGAGATATTATCTCAAATCTAGATCGAACGAACCTCTCACAGATGCTTGATTAAATCAAGACCGCAAATCCAATCTTTTCATTGAATCTGAATCCCATTCAGACCAATGTCCAACACTTGGACTAAGATCGGATTGCTTCTCTACTGAAAGGAGTCACTAAAATCCAGACCTGTTTCATCACTCCCTCGGAATGGAAGCGTCATGGATATACAATCGTTTATGATCACATCACCCTTTAGGTATTCCCAATACCTGTACATCCTGCATACTGGAAGACCCATGATCAACCCGAAGATCAAGATCATTTTTACACTGCCTTCTTCAGGGTTTAATCATTAAGTTTCTCAATCTTGGTCATTGGGATTTGGTATCGATCATATGCTTTCCCAAAGCATATACATACCTTCAAATTCATGTCATGCTTCCAAAGCACGATGACCATGCATGGAATTTGATCGGTCCCAATACCTCATGAGTGAGCTCATGTCTTCCGGTTCACAAGTGAACCTGTATGATCCCTTTGAGAGATCATATTGCTCATATACCCTTATATGCACACCAGCTCGCCGGTGTATAGACCTTGGTTAGGCCATCAACCTATTGGTCTGCCAAATGTACATACTTAGATATATAGCAATATATCTGTCTCCGGTCAGAGGATGCGTGCCTATGCTGTGACAGCATTCAACATAGGACTTAGGTTATCTCGATCTCGTCAGGTCAACCCATTGACCTAACTAATCTGACACCTCCGAATCACTATTCCCATGCAGAGGACCTGCATCAAGAGGTCGGTCAGATATCAGCCTATGTGAGAAAGGATTGCCATCTCCTACTCAGGCTGGAGATCTCCACTTGACAATCATTTGATGGTGCTTGATGAGTCCTCTATCTAACTCTTTAGATATTCATCCAAACACCAGCCTCTATGATTCATTTAATGAAACAACAGCTATATGATCATCAAGCTGGCCATGATACATAACCCTAATTGTACAGAGGGACCTTATAGTGCATTCATTCATATAATTTCAGAAAGGGAGTGAAACATCAATAACTTTTATTGATAAACTTAAACATTTATTGTAAGAATGGTTCGCCCAGGGCTCACAAGTCTAACAATCTCCCACTATCCCTCAGAACCATTCAGGTACAATCCGTAAACCCATACTCATTACATGCTGGTCAAAAACCTTCTGTGTCAGAGGTTTGGTAAGAGGATCAGCAATGTTGTCGGCAGAGGCCACCTTGGTGATGATGATATCACCACGCTTTTGAATCTCCCGAATGATGTGGTATTTCCTTTCCACGTGCTTGCTCTTCTGATGGCACCTGGGTTCCTTTGCTTGGGCAATGGCTCCAGTGTTATCGCAGAGTAATGGGACGGGAGTATCAGAGGAAACTACGCCAAGCTCCAAGATGAACTTGCGTAACCACACCGCCTCCTTTGCAGCATCCGATGCGGCAATGTATTCGGCTTCTGTTGTTGAATCCGTCGTAGTGTCCTGCTTCTTGCTTCTCCAGCTCACAGCACCACCGTTCAACAGGAATACAAACCCTGATGTCGACTTTCGATCATCAATATCTGACTGGAAGTCTGAATCTGTATATCCCAAGACTTGGAGATCACCATCCCCATAGACCAAGATGTAATCTTGCGTCCGTCTTAGGTATTTGAATATGTTCTTTACTGCATTCCAGTGTTTTTCTCCATAGCAGGATTGGTAACGACTTCCCACTGCATGGCAGATGTCTGGCCTAGTACACATCATGGCATACATCAAGCGTCCTACGGCTGATGCATAAGGGCATCCAGCCATGGCCTTCTTTTCCTCAACACTTTGAGGAGCCATCCCTTTGGACAGATGGATACCATGTCCTAAGGGGAGGAATCCTTTCTTCGAACTATCCATGCGGAATCGTTCAAGAATCTTCTTGATGTATCCATGTTGTGATAATCCCAATATTCTCTTTTCTCGGTTTCTGAACAACTTCAGGCCTAAGATGTAAGAGGCTTCTCCAAGATCTTTCATCTCGAAGGTATGGGATAGCCAAATCTTCACACTGGTCATCAATCCTGTATCATTCCCAATGATAAGGATATCATCTACATAAAGCACGATGAACACAATGGCGCTCCCACTAAGCTTCTTGTACACACAAGGTTCATCAGGGTTTTGCACAAAATCATAACTCTTTATGGTTTCGTCAAATCTGATGTTCCAGCTACGAGAAGCTTGTTTGAGCCCATAGATGGATTTCTTCAGCTTGCATACTTTACCATCCTAAGCTATGAAGCCCTGGGGCTGCTCCATATAGATATCCTCCTCGAGGTATCCATTGAGGAAAGCCGTCTTGACGTCCATCTGCCAGATGTCGTAGTCAAGAGATGCTGCTATAGCCAGCAGTGTCCTGATGGACTTAAGCATGGCCACAGGAGAGAATGTCTCATCGTAGTCGATGCCTTCTCTCTGTGTGTAGCCCTTGGCTACGAGCCGTGCTTTGAAAGTCTCTACTTTCCCATCAGGTTCCCTCTTTCTCTTGAAGATCCATTTACACCCAATGGGTTTTACCCCTTTAGGTGGATCCTCTAGGGTCCATACACCATTCTTATGCATGGAGTCAATTTCTGACTTCATTGCTAGCATCCATCTATCCATGTCATGATCCGCAAGTGCTTCATCATATGAAGAAGGATCATTGTCAGTCTCACCTGACATATGGAATCCATACCTTTCAGGTGGTGCAACCACCCTCGAACTCCTTCGAAGAGGTATGGGTTTTTCATCTTCATTTATTTCTTCAGTTTCTGGTTCAGGAATCTCAGAATCCTCAGGGGATTCAATGAGCTCCTCTACTTCATTCTTGTCTTGACCTTTAAGGAAATCATCCTCCAGAAATTTCACATCCCTAGAGACAAAAACCTTTTGGGTCTCAGGGTCATAAAGCTGGTATCCAATACCATCTTTAACATACCCAATGAAGTAGCACTCACGAGTGCGAGATTCTAGCTTACTTGCGTCCACGTTCTTCGCATGAACCAAGCATCCCCAAACCCTCAAGTGATTGACACTAGGTTTGGTTCCATACCAGAGCTCGTGAGGAGTCTTTGGTATAGACTTGCTAGGAATCTTGTTTAGGATATATATTGCAGTCTCTACTGCATATCCCCAGAAACTAAGAGGTAAATGTGCTTTACTCATCATTGAACGGACCATGTCCATGATGGTCCTGTTGCGTCTTTCAGCAACACCATTAAGTTGGGGAGTTCCAGGAGGAGTGAGATTGGAGACAATTCCACTCTCTTTAAGGTATTCCTTGAATTCATCTGAGAGGTATTCACCACCTCTGTCAGATCGAATCCGTTTAATCTTCCTGTCGGCTTGGTTCTCAACCAAAGCCTTAAACTCTTTGAACTTTTCAAAGGTTTCAGATTTATGACGTAGTAGGAAGATAAACCCATATCGCGAATGGTCATCGATAAACGTCAAATAATATCGATATTCATTTCTAGTCGCGGTATTGAAGGGACCACATACATCAGTATGTATTAGGTCGAGAATACCCTCGCATCTCGTAACCTTGTTACGGAAAGGCATCCTGGTCATTTTACCTCGAATACAATGTTCGTAGGTAAAGTTTGAACCTGTAGAAAATCTAAAGGTCCATCCTTTATCAATCTATTGATCCTATCAACAGATAAATGACCGAGCCTTTGATGCCAAATCATATTCGAATGATTTCCATTCTCCCTGGATCTCTTGGGGTTTTTATTATCAGTGGTAGTGACATTTATGATACATTCATTAATGCACAATTCAAAGAGTCCACCAGAAGTCAGAACACCTTCCGCAACAAATTTATCATATTGATTAATGACTAATTTATTACAAAATAGGAAGGAGTACCCATATCTAACAAGCTTAGACACAGATATCAAGTTCCTCATGACCTCGGGTACATAAAGACACTCTTTAAGTACTAGGACTCGACCACTAGATAATGACAGTATGCATGTCCCGATGGCGACTGCTGCAACACTTGCATCAGATCCCATCTGGATAACTATCTCCCCATGCTCCAGATTCCTAGTTTCCTGAAACAAATGCAACGAATTGCATACATGAACAGAAGCACCGGAATCTATAACCCAACTTCCTTCTCGTCCAACGAGAAAGCTAGTTTCAATGATGAAAGTAGATTTCATACCTGCTGGGGCTTTACCTTTGTCAGTGGACTTCAGGTAGTCTGGGCAGTTACGCCGCCAGTGCCCCAGCTTCTTGCAGTGGTGACAGACATCGGTCTTTTTCGATGTCATCAGTGTGGAAGCACTAGAAGATGAACCAACTCCTTGATTCTTCTTCTTTCTCTTCGAGGCTGGGCCCTTCTGAGAACCTTGCTTCCGCCCGCGCTTTCCTCTCACCTGTGCAACCATTGCACTAGCAGAGGGGCCGTCCTTTTCCATGACATCTTCTGCAGACTTCAATGCAGCTAACAGCCCAGCGTTTGTGAAGTCACCTTTGTTCATGTGGTAAGACACAACAAAGTTGTTGAAAGACTTAGGGAGCGACAGGAGAATGAAATCAGCTTGCATTTCAGAATCCAAGTATGCTCCCAGGGTTTCCAGCTCAGAGAGGTACCCAAACATTTTGAGTACATGTTCTCTGACAGAGGTCCCTTCCTACATCTTGTAGCGAATAAGCTCTTTCATCACATTGTAATGCTGTGTGCGGTTTATGTCACCGAACATTTCTTTCAGATTCAGCATAATCTCTTGGCAATTGTTCATTTCCACATGTTGCTTCTGAAGCACATTGGACAATGACCCAAGGATGTAACACCTTGCCAGATTATGGTCTTCATCATATTTATCATTATATGATTTATCTTCATCAGTCACAGGGTTTGCTATCTTGTCCTTGCTAAGCACGTAGGAGATGCGCTCTGCAGAGAGAACAAGATCCAAATTTCGGATCCAATCCGAATAATTTGGTCCGGTCAACTGGTTGACCTCTAGAAGCCTGCTAAGTGGGTTCATGGACTTCATTTTCTGAAATTAAGAATGCACTATATTAGAATAATTATATATTCATTTTAACAATAATTTGATTAAGGCATTTTAAATCAAATTTGTCCTGCCATGTCGACTTTGAAAGATTATTCCCTTATTTTTCTTTCAAAGTAAGAGATATACTTACCGCTATATCTCAAGCAAGATCTCGGATCTCCTCTCTATCTTTATCACATCCCAATAATATGAGAACCTGTGACTCGAATAAGAGAAGCGGGAACACATTCCGCCTTGCAAGTCCAACTTGCATTTCCCAATTCGGTCTTTAACACCCGGGCCCACCACCCCTAAGATGATGTTGACCCGTTGTTAATTGAACCAACCGTCAACAGGCTTAATACTCGCTATACGCAATCCAATATCGCCACAATAATATGAGGACCCGATATTGGGGTCACTACGTATACGGCCTTACTCTTTCGAGAAGCAAAGAACCCGATCCAATTAAATCATGCACAGGATCTGTCACTTCGGACAGGCGTCTCCTATACACAACAACTGGCGACGAAATCCTTTGCCTTGACGGGAGACCATGAATGTCACTTATGTGATCCTCCACCTCATATTCAAATTTTATAATTAATTATCGTGAATCACATTCACATAATTAATTCTTCCAAGGGAAATACACATCTATTCAAAATAGAGTGTTTATTGGATATGATTAATTTAATCATATTAAATTAATCATTAATCCAATCATCAACAAACATGCCTTTTACTTGAATAGTAGGTATATTCTCAAAATACGTATTATTCGAATTTTAATAATTAGAAAAATACATATTGTCTGTCTCCGGTATTATACAGTCCCTACCCGCTGTCATGGCCAGTACCGACGAGAGTGGGACGGACCACATACGTTGCAACCCGCGACCCCAATGCTCTCCGACTAGGCACCACATCCGCCTCGGGAAAGGATAATACCAGATAGACCATCATGTACTTTGAGATGTTCATCGGTTTTTCAACCGAAAAATTATACAATATAATATAAATCAAAACATTTTTTATTATAAGGAGATTTGCTAGACAAATCCCCAATCCTATTCAAGCAAAAAAGGGTTTTTCATGTAAAAGTTGTCCTACAACTATTGTAGGATAAACTATAGTTTTCATGAAAGCAATGTTTGTTGATGAAACAATGATCAAGATCTAATATCTCATCATTGTGGTTTAGGCAAGTGTCATTGAATGAAATAATTATTTCTTTAAATATTTCACAAATATTTATCACTAATTATTCCAAAAAATTAACAATTAATTTTCATCATGATAATTGAATGGCATATCACAAGGTTCAAGATCAAAATTGTTAATTTCCAGCAGTGACCCCCAATCACTAAAATTAACTTATCTTGATCAATTTAAATCCAAAAAATGCAAACTCAGTTTCCAAAGATTGCCTATTTGATTTATTAAAGAACCCAAGGGATAATTCACGCATTTCAAGGCAGATTAAAACTGTAATCATCTCATTAATTACGTTCAAATCCGCAGTTCCCGCAACAGTGAATATAGTTATATTCAAAAAGTCATATCTTGAGCAAATAAAGTCCAAATTTAGTAAACTCAAGTCCTATGGTTTCCTTGTTTAATGGGGAACAAAATCCAATTGAAATTTTTCGTGTTTAAACATTTTAAACAGTACAGAAAAATTCAATTAGACAGAGGTGCGATTCGTGCGAAAAATGAAATGTAGTAAAAATTTCGCAACCCTTTCAAGAACCAAATTGTCTAAGGTGTATGGATCATATCCAAAACCTTATTCGACCTATGGCCCTGATACCACTTGAAGGATATTGTGAGTCCTTATGCGCATCACGGAAGCGTGTCGATCGCATCGTATGCAATCGGAGCAACTAGTCGTACTAGATGCTAGATGCAGCGGAAATTAAAATTTTTAACTTAAAGATGAAACCACATGATCACGAGAACACTTCTCGGATCGTTTCATCAAACCACAAAGTACAAGGAATACCTCTTGAAGTGTGGTTGTGATCGTGAGATCCCAAAGTAGAGATCCTCCTATCTTAAGTCCGACCCACGGAGAATGCGCTTGCGGGCACGATGATGAGTCGCGTCCTTCCCGCAATCCTTTGACGAAGATCCAAGCAAAGCCGAAATGCTCTCCTTCCTAATACACAAAGTGGACGGCCACTTGAATATTAAGGAGAGCCCACACGAGAATGAGAGAGAGAGAGAGAGAGTAGAGTTCTTCAACTCAAGAAATGTTGTTGTAACTTGGAATGGCTACCCTAGCCCTCCTTTTATACTAGTTTAGGATCCAATGGATCTCAATCCATGGGACACATGGATCCAAGGGTTATACTTGGTCCATGATAAATCAATGGCTATGATTGTTGTTGGTTAAAACCAACAACATCAATTTAAATATTAATAAATCAAGAGATAATATGATAAATGAAGTGGAGTTAACCAACCACCTAAAAAAGGGGGGCGTCACCCATGAACAATTCATGGGTGACGCCACCTATGAAGGTGGTTATTTGCTCCATTTTATTTATCTTATTATTCCTTAATTAATCACAATAAATATTCACCAAAATAATTCCAAATTAATTTGTGAATATTTTAATCTTGCCATTGAATATTATGTGAATCATATTCACAACCCAAACTAATTAGTAAATTGCATTTCCAATTAATTAACAAATGTGAATCCAATCCACATTATTAATTAACAAATGCTATTTACATAAATTCTCTCTCTTATATATGTATATTATAAATCATATTTATAACACACATATATCATGGATAGTGTTATCCACATTCTCTTAATCCTTGATAATTAAATCCAATTTAATTATCTTAGATAATCATTTTCATAATATGAATCATATTCATATTTAAGCTTGATAATTAAATCTCATTTAGTCATCAAGTCCTTGCTTGGATATTTCATCAAAAGAATTATTCTTGAACCCTTTCAAGAATAATGTGCTTTCTCCACAGATACTTGGAGATAAGGACAGGGCGATTGTATTATTCCATGTATAGTGACTTGGATGTTGAGATATTATCTCAAATCCAGATCGAACGAACCTCTCACAGATGCTTGATTAAATCAAGACCGCAAATCCAATCTTTTCATTGAATCTGAATCCCATTCAGACCAATGTCCAACACTTGGACTAAGATCGGATTGCTTCTCTACTGAAAGGAGTCACTAAAATCCAGACCTCTTTCATCACTCCCTCGGAATGGAAGCGTCATGGATATACAATCGTTTATGATCACATCACCCTTCAGGTATTCCCAATACCTGTACATCCTGCATACTGGAAGACCCATGATCAACCCGAAGATCAAGATCATTTTTACAATGTCTTCTTCAGGGTTTAATCATTAAGTTTCTCAATCTTGGTCATTGGGATTTGGTATCGATCATATGCTTTCCCAAAGCATATATCATACCTTCAAATTCATGTCATGCTTCCAAAGCACGACGACCATGCATGGAATTTGATCGGTCCCAATACCTCATGAGTGAGCTCATGTCTTCCGGTTCACAAGTGAACCTGTATGGTCCCTTTGAGAGATCATATTGCTCATATACCCTTATATGCACACCAGCTCGCCGGTGTATAGACCTTGGTTAGGCCATCAACCTATTGGTCTCCAAATGTACATACTTAGATATATAGCAATATATCTGTCTCCGGTCAGAGGATGCGTCCCTATGCTGTGACAGCATTCAACATAGGACTTAGGTTATCTCGATCTCGTCAGGTCAACCCATTGACCTAACTAATCTGACACCTCCGAATCACTATTCCCATGCAGAGGACCTGCATCAAGAGGTCGGTCAGATATCAGCCTATGTGAGAAAGGATTTCCATCTCCTACTCAGGCTGGAGATCTCCACTTGACAATCATTTGACGGTGCTTGATGAGTCCTCTATCTAACTCTTTAGATATTCATCCAAACACCAGCCTCTATGATTTATTTAATGAAACAACAGCTATATGATCATCAAGCTGGCCATGGTACATAACCCTAATTGTACAGAGGGACCTTATAGTGCAATCATTCATATAATTTCAGAAAGGGAGTGAAACATCAATAACTTTTATTGATAAACTTAAGCATTTATTGTAAGAATGGTTCGCCCAGGGCTCACAAGTCTAACAGGGTACTCAAAGCAATGTCCTGACATCTTCAAATAAGGTCGATGTGATGACAAAGTGGATCTTAGTTGAAAATGTTCAAGTGAACGGGATACTCAACAGAAGAAACCCTAATTTTTAAATCAAGTAGAGCGATGGCACAAATGTGCGATTTTTTATATTCGAGCTCGGTTTATGCACACCAATTCAAACACAATTCAAACCCCGATTTCACCAACTCACACAGCGATGGCCGCAAGAGTTCGACCAAGTATCTATTCAATTTTAATTGGTGAAAAAATCAATCTTGGAAAAAAAATTAACGAGCTATTGTGTGCCAGGAATTTTCTTAAAGATTGACCAAAATTCTTACGACTAGTTGTACCTACTTTCTGTCAGTATGGGTGTAAGTACGGATCGTAAATGGCTATCCATTACTTAAGGACGGAGCCTTACACAATATGTTTTAAACCACGCACTCTGCTATGAAAATCTGGACCATTTACCGGCTACTTATGTTTCCTCACTAAGAAGAAGCTAATCATTTTTATAGAATCAGTAGTCTGAATGAAGATTCCGTAGCTGGGCTCTAGCCTTAAGTGTCGTCTCTCGCTCACTCAGACAAATATATGAATTTCATCCCAAGGACGGGTTGCTCTCCCGCAAAAATTCTCAATTTTATGGTCTAATTTAGTCGGCCTTGTTTAAAAGACCCAATTTTAATTAGGTGATCACTGAAAAATTAGGTGAGCACAAATGCACGTCTACTATCCAGTCTCAATTTCCTTTCAAATTTAAAGTGAGAAAACAAGAGGGAGAAAATCCGGCAAAAGCCGATGCATATGGGAAAATAATAATGTATGCTCAGTTAGAAGACTTACAGTGATTCCTCACAATCTTCATGTGGGACGCAATATAAGAATTGAAAATTTATTTTATATGAATGCAAGTCGACAAAAACCGCACCTATCAGAAAATTGCATTAGTCAAGGAGAATTGATTTGTATTTTGACTAAGTTGAACGATCTAATGTATATCTCAATTAAGTGCAACGTGGTCCTAGGTTCTACGAGCACAAACAATAAAATCCTAGAAGCTCTAATAGTTGTATGTGCATGTCTAACCTACAAGCAACTTAAGTCGGGCCCCACCCTCACTGGAGACTGAAACAGGCCACGACATAACATAGAAAAAGTTCGACTCTTGTTTACACATGCGAGAGTACAAACGGACACCACTTTAAATGAGCAATTAACTACAAAAATTCAAATTTTAGAAATTAAAATCCTAAACTTTGCGCTCTTGCATGACTCAACTCGATCTTAATTTAATATGCAGCTTTTCGGGTGTCGGTGAAGATGCATCGATTTTGAGAGAACTGCCCGCTGTATGTCAGGTTCCTTGTACAAAAAATAAGAGAGAGAGAGAGAGAGAGAGTGTGTATGTGTGTGTAAGAGAGTACAGAATTAATTAAAAATAAAAGAAGAAAATAAATTGCAAAAAATAAAATAAAGTACAGTAAAATAAATACATAAAATTAAAATTATATGGAAAATGTACAGTGATAAGGTTCGAGGGTCAGGCTACCCAAATATGTGGGAAAACCTAAAACTAATTTTCTGAACAAAATCTTAGTCGTTTGCTTCCCCAACAACGATGCCATCTGACGAGTCTGGTTAACCCTTGGTTAATTTTTGTGAATTGATCTTTCAAAAATAAATGATGTCCCATTTCGTTGTAGGCAGGTAATCGAAATCATTCAAGAAATAATCACACAAATATTTAATACAATTAATTCGAGTGATTTTATGTATGTTTTACTTGGGCAAGTCCCAAGGTTGAACTCAAGGAGGCAAAGGAACAACATAAGTCTATCAAATATTATTCATGGTTTTTGAGGTGGATATTTTTTATATTTAAAAATGCAATTTTTGAAATGCAAATGAAATGAGGCCAATTTTAGGGACTAAAATGCAATTTTCAATTAAACGATGTTCGAAAAATATGAAACTTATCTAATAGGTTAATTATAATGAAATAAATACACTGTATTTTTTTTGAATTTTCGAATACAAGATGAATATTTTTAGAATTAATGAATGCAAAAAAAGTAAATATCAATAATTAATTATCATAAATATTAATCGAGTTATTTTAAGGAATATCAAAGATATATCACTAGGTGATCTATCTCAGAAAAATCCTAAACCCTAAAAATGTTGAATTTAATACCTATTAAAAATAATTTGGTGAAATACACAAAATGATTTTTAGAGATCAAAATATGCATGCAAATGGAATTCTTTATTAGCACAATGTAAATATCAATTACCTCTACTGTTCGTGGATTTTTGGTAATTTTTCGAGCAATAATTATTAATTTATGAATTTCTAAGTATTAATTGGGCAAAATATGCAAATTTCCACAAAAACAACTGATAATTAACCATACAACATAAAAATGTAATAAATGTGCAAAAATATAAAGAATTAATTGACGAACATAATGCCAATTTTTAAATAATAAAAAATGGCAAATAGAGGTTCAAATTACAGATAGAACATACAGGTACCAAAGCAATATTCAGATAAATAAAACAAAATGTAGAAAAGGGACTTAAAAGAGATTACCGACCCAGTTGGGGGTTTTGCTACAAAATTATAGAGGGGTCACGTATGTGGCTTGTGACCCTCTGTTCGGTGGGGGGTGGATGGAAATAAGGTGGAGTTCTAGGTGGAATCAAATAACCATGTACGCACGTGAAGATCATGTGGGGGGTTCTTTGTAGATGTTCCCCCAACACATGTGCAGCGCACGTGGTGGGGGCCTTGGGACTAGTGCCAGGTGGCTGGCGAGAGGAGCTTGGTGGGGCGATGCAACTTCAGACGGTGAGGAGGCAGAGGTAGATGGGGCGATGCAACTTCAGACAATGAAGATGGGAGCTTTGCTGTGAGGCGGATGTGATCGATGAAGTGAGGTCGAGAATGGGTGCTAAAGGTGTAGTGGTGGAGTCGGTAGTGACCTCGACGGGCTAACCAGAGCAGAGCAGGGCCTGAGAAGGCCTTCTGCAACGAGGTAGAAACCACGAACCTCGCTGGAGTGAATGGAAGAGGAAGTCGCACAGTCACTGCCGCTCCTCCAAACTTGTTTCTTATCAACGGATGGCCTTTCGAGGAGGGGTCGGTGGGGTTTAATAGGAGGCAAGGACAGAGCCGGATATGAAAGTTGCAGGTGACTGGGTTAATGGAAGTGGGTGAGAAAGGAATGATTGGAAGGGGATTTGTGAGGGGTGGCACGAGATCGGTGCAGGGTTCGATTGATTGGGGATCGAATTTGATGTAATCGGTGAGATTCGTGGCAAGGGATGGACTTGGGAAGGAGGAGTGGTGATCAACCGAAGATGGAAAGGGGGGTTATTGACTAGCGATGGTGGCCCGAATAAGCAGGTGGCGACGAGATCTATGGAGGGGAAGAGAGAGGTGGCAGCGGCACGGCCAGAAGAGGAAGGGGAAAGGGGGAAGAAGGGGCACATGGTGGGCACGTGCAGTGAAGGCACATGCGGGCCTTTTTAAAAAAATATTTTTTTTATATTTTAACTAATAAATGAAATAAATAAAGGTTTAAAATGGAGGGCACATGGCAGCTCCAAGAGCTCCCACATTTCAGCTCCAAAAAATCAAAAATAAAATGAAAAAGATAAATAAAAAAGAAATATCAGACAACCTCGGATTGAAAATTTTTCTTTACAAAAGTTGCTCGTATCAATTAGATCTACAATTTTCATGAAGAGACTAAACCAAAATCGATCAATTGCACAAAGTGATATTTTGGGGTTCCTTTATGTATATAGAAAACCATCTTTTGGGGGTTTTGTAATTTTTACCATTTTTAAATAAGATAAAATCTGGAAAAATATGATAAAATAAATGAAAAATATTTATACATTAATATGATTTTTTGATTTTTTATTAAATAAGAAAATAAATAAAATAAAATATGAAAAAGAGGACTTATTGTACAAATAGTCAACAAAGACTAAGACTCGGTTAGTTTCTTTGATTTCGATCTTATTTTAGATTTGGATTTTTATGCATTCAAATAAAACTTTTATCAAAGAAAATAAATGAAAAATAAATAAAATAAAAAGAGTCAATTATATACATAAAATAATAGGTTAAAACTGTTAAAATACACCAAAACCTAACTTTCACATATTAGCGTTGATTCACTTGAACTTGGTCTTGTTTTGAAAGTAATTGAATTTACATTAGTTCAAAAGTGAGTAGGATCAAAGTGGGCACTGTATGAGGAAGATATCAACGTTTTAGTCTGGAAATCCTTGGAATTAGGGTTTGAGTTTCTGGTTCAGTTATTTATGTTAGTATTTTTTATATTTTTCATTTATTCTTGTTAGTAATATGTACACAATGGAGTGGTTTCAGGTGATTTGGTAGTAGGAATTAGTTAAAAATTGGGGAAGTTCGCTTATTTTATAAGTCAATTGGGTTGGGATTTTTTTCTTCTCTATTCATGCAATTATGAATGATGAAATGCCATTATTATTTGCATATGCATGAATGCTAAATATGCAATATAGATGAAGAAATGCCGGTGAATTTTGGGGATCTGAGCTTAATTATTATCGTTTAGAGTGATGAATCTGATATTCATTAGTGGGGCAATGACTTCATGGGCCAATTTCCCAACAGTTAAGGCTATGAATATATTCTGCTTGTTGTCGACTACGTGAGCCATTGAGTGGAGGCTATCCCAAGATGAGCCACCGACAGTTGTACTGTTTGCTGGTTCCTGAAGGAGAACAATATTTCGTGGTTCGAGATTCCCAAAATTCTGATATCTGATGGGGGTAGACATTTTATCAACCGAGAAGAAAATAAGTTTCCTTAGGAATATTACATACAACATCGAGTAGCTTCTCCATACCACCCACACTCTAATGGCTTGGTAGAATATTCAAATAGGGAAATCAAGATGATTCTCCAGAAACTTATACGTCCAGACCGAAATAACTAGTCTTAACTTCTTGACTCAGTTCTCAGGGCCTATTGAACTGCGTATAAGTCACCTCCGGGAATGTCTCCCTACCGCCTAGTTTACGACAAGCCATGCCATTTGTCTGACGAACCGATCCATAAATGTTTGTGGGCTATTAATATCTGCAATTTGTGTCCGAAGAAATTAGCAAAAAACATAAAAGTATACTTGAACAGACTTCTCGAATTTCGTGATTATGCATACAACAACAGTCTTGTGTACAAGGAGAAGGTCAAGAAATGGCTGGACAAGCATATCCACCACAAGACATTCGAGCTGAGTCAAAAAGTATGGTTGTTTGATGCAAGTTAAAACTATTCCCAAGGAAGTTGGAAAGCAAGTGGACATGGTCATTTGTAGTAAAGCATGTGCGAGACAATGAAAGCATAGTCATATTAGGATTGTCAGCTGACACACAACCCTTCATCGTCAACGGACAGCTTCTGAAGCCATATCTTGAGCATGATACCTTCTTGTATGTGGTTGACTCTGTTCAGGTGGCCTACAATGCAGAGTTTCTAGCTACAACATCTATAGATTCTGATAAAGTGATCAAAAATATTTTAAAAAAGTTAACCATTTTCTTCTTTTCTTATTTTCTTCTTTTTGTTTTTCATTATTTTATTCTTCTGAAAGTTCACTCATCCCATTCATCGTTGCTATACTTAGGATATACTTCATCCTAAGTATAGGGGGTGAGTGTATATGGGTATTCATTCTCTAATCCCCTCACATGTCTCCTCAACTTTTTACATTTTTTCTACACTTAGGGATATTTTATCCTGAGTATAAGGGGGAGACAGGCTAAATCGTTGATTAGTTTATTCCCACCCTCGACCCTCCCTACCTTTTCTACAGTCTACTATAATCAAGGTTATTAGATCCTAAGTAAAGGGGGGAGCGGTCAACTTTCTATCCTTTATTCTGTCATTATGGTAGTCTTTCGTATATTTAGTACGAGTTCTGTCTTCCTTTCCTCTTCGATCTATGAGGACATAGCTCAAGCTAAGTATAGAAGGTCATATATACTTTGTAAATATTTTAGCCACAACACGTACTTGCATATTTTCAAATAATATGTCTAATTAATAGAATTGAAACATGCATCCAATTCTTTGTTTATACTGATTAATAAATTGGTTCAAAATGTTTGAAAACAATTGTAAAATCTCTCTGAAAAATATTTGGAAAATGTTTTGTAAAATGTTTTCAATATTTGTAAAAATATTCTGCTTGTAAAATTTCTCTCCTTTTGAATAAAATGATTTGAAAATCTATTGGGAAATGGTTTCAAAAATGGTTGCAAAAGATACTTTGAAAAACCTATACATACTATTTGAAAAATCTTTGCAGAATGATTTTAAAATTTTGTGAATATTTGAAAAAACTATTTGTCAAATTATTTTTAAAAAAAGTTTCCAAAATTACTGGGAAAATGTTTTCAAAATGTTTTGAAAACTATGTACATACTTCAAGAAAAAATAAGTCTTTACAAACTTTAAACATTGAACTTGTAAATACCTTTTGTAAATTCTTTCACCTAAATTCTTGTAAATAACATATGCACTCTCATCTAAATATATGCACATAATTATTTGCCAAAACTCTTTGTTTTTGAAAAATCACTAAAAATTTGCAAAATGCTTTCAAAATTTGCATAAAAATTCTCAAAACTTTTTCAAAAATTTCATAAAAAGTTCAAAACTAGAAAATTACATCACAAATTTTTTTGTTGCATTGTGCATAGCATTTGCATTTTTCAGATTGGTAATAACACTTGAACAAGTCTAAATAAAATCCAAAGAT
The DNA here is from genome assembly GCA_037367405.1 of Ottelia alismoides. NCBI lineage: Eukaryota > Viridiplantae > Streptophyta > Magnoliopsida > Alismatales > Hydrocharitaceae > Ottelia > Ottelia alismoides. The sequence continues at coordinate 688,014 of JAZKJV010008365.1, read as the reverse complement.
TGGAGCTTGGTAGGACCTTAATCCACTTAATCACAAGAACCTTAAGGGAAGTCGAATTGAGACACTTCAGGTTTAATAAACTTAATTCTTTGAGACCACGAGGCTTGGTTCAGTGTTGTTTTGACTGACTAAGTAGGCTATTTTGGAACACATGCATGACTCTTGTAGAAAGTGACCTAGCTTGCACACATGCACCTTGCACTTTGCTCAACTCAATTGAAGTGGTAGCGGGCTAGATTTGATGGCATGAGACACAAGCTAATGGAAACATAGGAAGTTATGTATCAGTGGGCATTGTACCCCAACCGGATCCACTAGTCATGAAGTCCAATGACGGGATGTTGTGGGTTTCAATAAAGATTCAAAAGGTCCATATGTAAATGTTGGTGTATATTGTATTCAATATATATATATATATATAGAGAGAGAGAGAGAAATCAAAAACTCCAAAAAGAAAAGATGGGCAAAGTAAAATAAAAATCAATTCCCGTTGGAGCATGTATAAAATAAGCAAGCTTGAGATTCAAAGTCAATATGTATGTGAGCCTAGAGACAGATGACTTAGCTACACTGAACAAGCATAATAGGATAGGTAGCTACACTAACTACCATCTAGTCTTCTCTCCACCTCCTCTTCTTGAGTCGGTTGCACTTGAACTTAGAACGGAATACCCTGCTTCTAGATGAAAGAGTCATTGGATTGGGGAATTAGATTCACCATGTTGAAGAAGACAGACTTTTACCACTTTAGCCGAGAGGAGCTATATATTACACACACTGTACAATGTAGACTCATAGTCATAAGGGACTTCATATGATATCGACTTGTTCTAACTATCTTTTGAGGAGACTTGGGCAAAGTTTGGCGACCCTCAAGAGGCTGTTGTGTTGCAAGTCCGGTTCCAAACAAGATTCCGATGAAAATAAAAATCCAAACATCCGACTAAGCTTTGAAATTTGATTTTGTAAAGACAAGTTTAAAAGTTAAAGTCATACCAAAGTCTTTCTTTTGCTTTATTTTCCTTTCTACACTTATAGGCATAAGTGTTTGCTAACTACTAGCAAAGGCAAGTATATGGGGTGTTGAATCTCCATTTCATTACCTTTATTCTTTATTTTGGCCATAAATCCCTAACAAATGCATGTATATCATTTATTTATCAAAATAAACACCTGATTAATTGTACAAAATATTGTATAAGATATTGTATAAAATATTATATATTTTATGTATTTAATTCCAAAATTAAAAAAGAGAGGAAGAAAAGAAAAATAAAGAAGACACCATGGGTGTTGAGTGACCCTAAATCCTGAAACCCAGTCATCATGCACAATATGCTCGGAACACACAATAAAAAGTTCATAGACATGTATCTTCTCTACACTATACGAAAATAGATTAAAATCATCTTTAATTGTATACAACTTTTAATAAGCTATTTCATGAAGGTGATTTAATTTAATTTGGAGCTAATATGCAAAAGTTAAATTTTGGGCCCATATTGTGCAATATACTTGCATGTTTTAATCATTATATTTATTCTTTGTATTTTTAAAACATTTTATTTTTATAAAATTGTATATATTATTTAAAACATATGTACATAATTAAAATAAAATAAGTTCATTGAAATAAATCCATATTTATATAATGTATATAAATATATAGATGAAATATACATGTATATACCTATAATGTGTTTACACATAATTAATTAAGTATACATACAAACTCAAAAAATATAATAAAAATCTACAAATGTGTCTAAAAATAATACAAAAATGAATAAAATACCTATATAAAATAATAAAATGTATATTAGAAAATAAAAATAAAATACCAAAATACACGTATTTATACCTAAATTTTACATGTAAATTAGTAATAAAAAACTTCATAAAAAAGAAAATTATGTATAAAATTCTACATTAAATTATACGCATTTTTATATTTTAATAAAAAATCAATTAAATCATTTTATTATTTTTTAATGATTTTACATATCTTTTCCTTCAAGGATTTTTCTAGTTGGTCCACATGGACAAACCCTAACGCTCCGCTCGTTGACCCAGGTCAACTGACCCACCTCCTCTCTTCATCGTGCTTCGCCTTGTCAAAACCCAAGTTTTCACCTAATTTTCCATCCAATCTCATGATACTCTAGCTTGTCATGATGCTCGATTCTTAGATATTGGACACCTGCAATTCTTACACACACCTTAGATTTGGTTGCTCTCCATCGAGTCGAGCAGCATATGCCTCGCAAGTCAGCCCTGTTAGCAATGTGAGCCCGAGACGAACCATTCCCGTAATAAATGTTATTGTAATGAATGATTTATCAATAAAAGTTATTGATTATTTTCACTCCCTTTCTGAGATTGAATGAATGAATGCACTATAAGGTCCCTTTGTACAATAAGGTTTATGTACCATGTCCAACTTGGTAATCATATAGCTGTTGATTCATTAATTGAATCATAGAGGCTGATGCTTGGATGAATATCTGAGAAGATAGATAGAGGACTCATCAAGCATCATCAAATGATTGTTAAGTGATGATCTCCAGCATGAGAATCCTTTCTCATATGGCTTATATATGACTGACCTCTTGATGCAGGTCCTCTGCATGGGAATAGTGATTCAGAGGTGTCAGATTAGTTGAATCAATGGATTGACTTAACGAGATAGAGATAACCAAAGACCTATGTTGATTGCTATCACAGCATAGGCATGCATCCTCTGACCAGAGACAGATGTGTTGCTATATGTTTGAGTGTGTACATTTGGCAGACCAATAGGTTGACGATCTAACCAAGGTCTATACACCGGCGAGCTGGTGTGCATGTAAGGACATATGAGGAATACGATCTCTCAAAAGGATCATACAGGTTCACATGTGAACCGGAAGACATGAGCTCACTCATGAGGTATTGGGATTGATCAAATTCCATGCATGGTCGTCATGCTTTGGAAGCATGACATGAATTTGAAGGTAAGATATATGCTTTGGGAAAGCATATGATATATACCAATTCCCAATGACCAAGATTGAGAAACTTAGTGATCAAAGCCTGAAGATGACAGTATAAAAGTGATTTATATCTTTAGGATGATCATAGGTCTTCTAGTATGCAGGATGTACAGGTGTTGGGAATACCTGAGGATGATGCGATCATAAACAATTGTATAACCATGACGCTTCCATTCCGAGGGAGTGATGAAACAGGTTTGGATTTTAGTGACTCCTCTCAATAGAGAAGTGACCTAATCTTAGTCCATGTATTGGACATTGATCTGAATGAGATTCAGATGTAATGAGAAGATTAGGTCTACGATCTTGATTTAATCAAGCATCTATGGGAGGTCCATGAGATATGGATTTGAGATGTGATCTCAACATTGATGAATCTCGTATTCATCATGCTAAAAGTAACATATTAAAACTCCTGTCTTAAATAATCCAATAAAGTCATCATCAATTCTTTATTATTATCGTGTATTATAGTGTGTATAACCCTTAATTAATTATATTTTCCTTGTAATTATTTTATCATCAAAAACCCCTAAAAATCAGGTAGAATAAGTGTCTATAATTCACTAACCCTCAGAAAGACTAAAAATACAAAAACAACTCAAAAACAAAAAGCCGGTGTTTTTATCCCCCTTAAAAATACCCCCAAAAATACTTTTTGTACAAATGACCTCTTTTAGCTTTTCGTCCAACATGAAACTTGTAGATCTCCTCGAGACAAGCACTTTCATGTTTGACTTTTTCTAATTATGCCTCTAACTATTTATTCCATATTTATCTTTGTATTTACAGTTCTGAATATTTTGATTGAGCCATGTGGCGCTCTCTAGAGCGACCACGTGGCGCACCCCTTCTCTTGCCACATGGCTCTTTCCTGGGCCGTCCAATATCACTTCCCCCGCCTTCATCTCCACCTTCCATTCATGCCTCGCTCCTAGCCCTTGGATCCAACTCCCAGATCTAATCCTCGCCGCTCGCCAGCGCTTAAATCTCAGCCACCAGATCTTCCTCTCATCCTATGCTCCTCCTCATGCCATGTCGCCTTTTTACACCAACCGTCAGATCACCATACCGTCCAACGCCTCTTCGCTTCCCACGCCACTCCTTTTTCTCTCACGATTGGATGTACCCCTGATCGCATCATATCCATTCATCCGTGCCTTAACCTCCGCCGCTGGATCATTTTCTAAGATCTAATCAGAACCCTACATTAGTGCCCTCATCCGAGCTGTTGGATCTAGCCGTTGGATCGCTAGATCCAACGGCTACTGCTCATCGTCTACCTCCGAACCCAGCCGTTATCCTCGTCGACACGTTGCCCCCTTCCAATTATGGAAGGCACCATAGGGCATCCCCTACTCATCGAAACGCTTTGCCAAGAAGCCCATTCCTCCGCCTCCCTCGCGTAACCCCCAACTCGCCCTGCCTTTACTCTCAGCCTTCACTACCTCCATTCAAACAACCCTACCTTGCTACGTAACCACCGGACATCCTCCGCCTATTTAAGTCGTCGCCCGCCTCCTACACACTTATCCACCATTCAAGGGGCTTCGGCCAAACCTCTGGTCCTCCGGTGACAGCGGAGGGACCATGAATTGAGGAAAAGATGGCCGAAGCCCCGGTGCGATCCATGACATCTCCGCCATGTAAGCTCCGCCTCACCGGCGGGATCTAAGCTCCTTGGACAGGTCAGCCAGATCGAGCCATGACCGGAGGGTCGAAACGACCCTCAGCCTAGATCCCCTCCTCCACCGGATTCCCATCTCCGACGAGGTTCTTCTTCCCCTTCTTTTTCTTAAGTTTCTCCCATGTATACCTCCGACTACAATCATCCTCGCCTTTACCTGACCACCCTCCGATCTTCGCCACTCATCGTTCATCCTCGTCGACCACCCATCCCTTCTCCAGAACCATCCCCGCTCCGACTCCCCTCTTCCCATGCTCCGCCGAAGAAGAAACCATCGGCCACCGCCTCCCGTCACCTCCATGGCCTTCCACTTACCTCACAAGCACTCACACACCCTGAGCTTCGGCTAAGTTAACATTTGCAGGTGCTCAAGATGTCAATGGTCGGAGTTAGCATAGGTGCTCCGATCTTCTCCTCCGCCATCGACGGCACACCATCAATCTGCCAAACCATTCGCTGCCGGAGCACCGTGATGAGACCCGATTTCATCACCATAATTTTCCATTATTAACCCCATGTGCTTAAATATTTGTCAATAAAATCCAGATAAAGTATTGTAAATATCAGAGTCTTTAATAAATTAAAAATCACAAAAAAATGGCAAAAGTAAAATCTGTGGTATTTTAGCCTTAAAAATACCCTTAAAAATATTTTGTGGCTTCATTTGATCTCATCTCCAGTTTTGGTCAACATGAAACTTGTAGATCTCATTAAGATCTACAACTTTCATGTTTTGAATTTTCTCAAATTCAGCCTCCTAACCCCTCAAAAATCAAAAATTCTCTCTGAATAATCTTATTGGGCCACGTGGCCCGTTCTGGGTGAGCCACGTGGCCCCACCTCCCTTGCTTCAGCCGCCCGCATCTCTGACCGTTGGATTTCTCTTTGAATCCAACAACCCAGCTCTCTCCACACACGCCTCTCTTCCTAGCCATCAGATCAGCTCCCATTTCCGATCTGAACCGCCCATTCGTGCCTCGCCCATAGTTTGCCACGTGGTGCGTTGTGTGCCTTCTGATCTCATCTTTATCTCGTTGATCACTATCGTCCAATGCCTCTTTGATAACCACCATCAGATCAAAACCCCGCCTCTCATCAACGCCACTCGTTTGCACCTCACTCACAACCCACCACATGGCGAATACTGTACCCCACGATCATCTCCAAGCCCCTCCATCGCAACCATCCATCACCGTTTTGATCGACACCATCCGATCGCTGTCCCGATTTAATCACGCCCGTCCGCTCGAGCCGCGCCTCCAACATGACACGTGGCACATCCTCCACCCTTCGATCACGTAACCTATATCTAATCCTAAGCCTCCAATCGTGCCCCCATCAGAACTGTTGGATCTCACGATCCAATGGTCCGGACCTCGTCATCAACCTCCCGCAAGCTCCGCCCGAACCCCGCGCCTCGCAGACCTCCTCCACCCTTCCATTTTTAGCCATAGCCCTTTCATCCTCTCCACTCTCTAACCACCATACGGCCGAGCCCATTCATCCATGATCCTCGCGTGCACGTCCTCCATCTACGATCCGCCTCCAGTCGCTCCATAATCCCCTCGCCATCCTCGGCTCCAACCACCTGGACCACCACCTCCTTCCTTTAAATACCTCGCCTCCTCCTCCATATTTCCTCGTCCATCTTCACAAGGGGGAGGGGACCATCCCTCCTTCACCTCCCTGTGACAGGGGGAGGTGAAGAGATCGAGCGAGGATGACTCAACATCTCCGATGAAACCCACCGCCTATCACAGCGGTGCTGCGGAGGCTCAAAGCCCCGCTCGAGCTCCGAGGACTTGCCAACCTCGACGTGCGATGACCCCGAGCATCACCGTGATGCTCATCCCAGGCATCCACTCCGCCCGATCTCAGGTAAACGTTCTGATCCCCCCTCTGGTTTTCATTTGATTTCTCTTAATTTTGTAGGTCGCTACTCCCTCGTTCACCCTTCATTGCTCACTCCACGAGCTCCGCCATACATCACCCATCCACGCGAGCTTCTCCAATCACCCTCCTACTCAGCCACAACCTCCTTCATCCCAGGCTTCCTCCTCCGCCAGAAGCGGAGGAGGACACACTAAGGGCTCCACTTATCCGCCCCCTAAGCCCTCCACTCACACGCACACACACACCTTGGCTTTCACCTAACCCCCTTGCAGGTCCACATCTTCATTGGTCGGACCTTGGGCGGAGCCAAGTTCTATAGCTCCGCCTCTGGCGAGTAGGCATCGACAGAGGATTCCAGGCACCCCCGCATCTTCTCCGATCTCGAATCTTCATCGCCAGATCTTCAGCATCCTCCCCCGATCTTCCCCGAGCACAAAGAGGCGCGGAGGAGCTCCAGGCCTCACGCTAGAGCTCTAATATCGCCGCCACCTTTGAGGAGGAAGGAAGAGCAGATACCGTTGGATCTCGCCCCACGGCGGAGATCCAACGGCCCTGGAGCAGCCACGTCACCATCCCGGAGCGCGGAGGCTCGGTGGGACCGAGCCTCGCCCGAGGCATCCTCGAGCCGCCACGTGGCCCGAGACACCTGCTACGGCCGTCCGAGGCCGCGCCGGACCTCGCCCCCACCCGAGCCTGATCTCACATGCTTCACGCACGTGGGTTCTGGGATTTTTGCATCGGCGCCCTTGCACCTTCCGCATATTGCATCCAGGTCCTGATATTACGTGCAGACCTCGTGCGCAGGGAGTAATTTGCATTGAAACGCTCGCGAGTTTTCAAAATTGCAAAAATACCCCTGTACGTTTGGGTATTTTACAGGGATGGCCCTGCATATTATTTTTATTGCATTTTAGTCCCTCCCAGGGACCTGTTTGTAGTTATCTTTTCATGTTTTCTTGCGTTTATGCCCTTATCTTCATTGTTGCATATCGTGAGCTCAGTAACTCCGTTTCAGGTGATTTCAGTTTCATTTTGAAGCTCTTCTCATTGTCTTTCTTATGGCATACTTATATTTTAGATTTGACACTATAATCTGTAACGCACTAATTGATTGACTATGTGTCCAGATTTCTATGTTTGTCATGCCTAATTGCTATATAAATGAAAAGTGCTTCATTATTTGACTCTGTTTGACTCGAATATTTATGGCTCAAGTCATTATCATTTTGGGCATGTTTTCATTACATCTCACGGCATTTATTTGCATGATAAAAAAATAAAATAAAAAAATGCATGTTTACTCTTGCCTTAATGCTTTGTCTTGTTATGTCTCCTTGCATGATTTGACCTATTGATTCTCTTTCACTCAACACTTCGTTAAATAGATTAAAATTCGGATAATATGAGAGAGGCTTGTGTCCCTGAGTTCGACCTTGGTATCTTACCAAGTAAATTCCACACTTTTAAAGGGCCATCTCGGCCCGACTGCTACGATAATTCCAAGTGTTAATTTCACTCTTTTAAAGGGCCGAATTTTTGGCTCGTCAAATGGCGTCGTTGCCGGGGACACGGCTCATTTCTTATATTATTTGGAATTTTGTTTACTTAATTGAGTGTTTCATTTTTATAGGTCAACTTGTTCATTTATGTTGCATTATAAAATTTGTCTTTTTTATTTGATCTCTAACCTTTGTTTCTGTGGCAGGGCCCTTGATCACTCTAGGAGGCGAGGAGCTGGTGCTTCCCGCTGCGAGGAGATGCAGAAGCACGCTTGGAGCAAATAGAAAAGAAATAAAAAAATGTCTTGCATTTCTATGCATAAACTTGTAATAACAGTCTTTACAATGGTCTTCAATCGAAGACTCGCGTTTGTAAATGAACGATTATATGTGGTTGTGTGGGGATCATCCCCACTTGAGTGTCGACCTAGGACTAGGCACGCTGCTCTCCGAGCTTAGTTTCATATTCACATTTTTATGTGCTTACTCGTAGGTAGGACACACCTTAATTCAATACACACGTAGTTTCGCTTCACTTAGCCAAATTAAAAGATACTTTCTCCACGCTAATAGAAGCAAAATAAGTGCGGCTTTTATCGACTTGCATACATATTGATTTTGGTTTTCAAAACAGACCAAGTGTTTCATGGATTTTCACCAAATCACTGCATGATTTCTCGCTTAGCCTAGATCGCGGTTTTTATCGAATACGCGGCTTTTTCTTGGTTTCTCTTTCCTAGCTTGATCACCTAGGATTAATGGAAAATGGGAATGAATGGTAGACGATGATTTCTTGATTTATGTGCTAACTTTAATTCAGTGACAACATTAAATAATAACCGGGACTGTCAATTGCAAGTCAACCAAAAATGGAGTAAAATTCTGGTTTTGGGAGAGCAACACCCGCGCTTACGCATTGATTTTCACTTAACATTCTTTCTCCGCGTAAACATCTAATGTTTTATCACCAATAAAACTGACCATATAATAACCAACCTCGATTGGTTTCATGTGCGAGTTGGTGAAATTGAGGGTCTTGCTTGCTTGATTGAGCCATGTTTGCTACGATACACTCCCCAGAGCCTTGGTCACTCCATCCATCTCCATAGATTCAGTCGCTCACTTGTAAATCCATTCCTCTTCTTCATTCACCTTGGGTCCCTCCCAACATCAATTTCCATCTTTATACTTAGGCTAATCTCAGCCTAAGTATAGGGGGGACCCGAGTCCCCGTGATTTTCTCTACTCATCTTTCCTTGCCTTTATACTTAGGTTATTTCTAACCTAAGTATAGGGGGAGTCCCTCTTAGCTCCCGTATATTTCTCTATACTTAAATTGACCTATGGACTTGTAACATTTAGTGCTATGAGGACATAGCAAAGTTTAAGGATAGGGGGGTATACCGTATATACCGTATACTTACTTTAGCTATAATCTGAAAATTTTGAAAAATTTAAAACTTTTTGGCTAAAGAAAAATCCTTTGGACTAATAGAACTCAAATGTTTTTCACATCTTTTTCTATACTATGTTACACTATTTTGATAAACATATTTTTGAAAATGATTTTAAAAATGAGATTTTCTTATTTTGAAAAATCGTTTGAAAAATGTTTTGAAAACTTTTTATTTGTGTGTTATTTGTGTGACATGGTTTTGAAAATTTTCTATCTCTTTTCAAGGAAAGTTGAGTCTAACATGTGTTTTAACCTTTAAATTAAAACCCATAAAAATGAGAAAAATCTAAAAAAAAATCCTTTAGGAGTCATTAGTGACTACTAAGCTCAATTAAATAGCTGTGTTTAGTGAGGGTTCTCCCATAGCAGATTGGATGGTTTAAAGGACATCGCGTAAGGCCCCGTCCTCAAGCAACGGGCTTTGGCCTGTACTTACATCCATACTGGCTGAATGCAGATGCATCTATTTAATTGAGATTAGGCAGTCCTAATATCTTTTGAAGTAAAAAAAAGGTTCTTGAATGAAGGAGTTGGATTAATCCTCTACACTTACACTTCCACCCAGGATCCGAAATGATCAAGGAGACTTAGTTTTATGGGTCTTTGAGATTCTAGGTTAACTAGCCTTAGCCATCAGGGTCATAGACTTAATCATCCACATTCCCCTAGGTTTCTAGATTTGCATGCTATATTCCATGCTTAGTCTCAGACACAAAGAATATGATCAGCACATCAAATGCACGACTGTGGTTTTTGATGAGATGAGTTGACTTTCACCTGAGGGATTGGGATGAGGGATTCGAGTCTGGATTTGATCTAATGATGCTCGAGGATGGGATAAAATCTTTGGAGGCTTCATGAAACCTGAGTGTCAGCAATCTTAGCTAGTATGAGAACTTGGTTCTTATACTAATCTCTTGACATTGTCCTAAGTGCCAGGGTGTGAAATAAATAAAAAATTGTTGATCAGTGTGCGCCAACTCTTGGTAAAAGTAGTGGAGCTAGCAACAAATTATACAAGTCAATGAAATTTCAAAGAAAATCTCTCAATCCACAAAGTCAAATATCAAAGAGCTTCCACCGAAGGCGAGCACTCCCAAACTTTTCAAAGTGTCCACTTGGACCACCGCTATTAGGACCAGGAGTCGGGCTTGCACCAAAAAAGGGCTCTGCATCGTAAATGCTACAAGTCTGGGTGTCTAAGGTAGGATAGGTACTCAAAAGAGACACACCCCAGTGTATTCCCAGGAAAACAAGTGCAAACAGCTCCAACTTCTCTTGACGGACGCACTGATCAACACCAAAAAAATGTGTTGCGTAATAAGGCACTAGAGATAATCCTTTTTCCAATGAGAGGGAGAGAAGAAATGACACAAACCCATGCCCTCCATTACTGACCTGCCATCTACATTTTCTAAGTCTGACAACTAAAGAGACGATGGACTGGATGCAAGATTTGATTTATTCCCTACTGTTGAGGATTGGGTCCTTAGGAGATTTCCTTGAACCAAGACTTTGGGTGACGATTTGACTCTACTCTCGTGATCGCAGTCAACACTAAAGTTCATATCCTTAGTATATTGTACATCAGAGAGAGTCTTGAGAATTAGAGGAATTGGGTGCCTCTTGATTAAGGCTTGGTTGAACTCTAGGATTTTGGACCTCTAAAGTTGAGTAGACTTGAATAGATTGGATCCTTGTACTCACATGCACAAGGGGTTAATCCATCTTAATCATTCTCTTTGATGCTCGAGGATGAGCATAGTTTAAGTATAGGGGGGTGATGAGACCCGATTTCATCACAATAATTTTCCATTATTAACCCCATGTGCTTAAATATTTGTCAATAAAATCCACATAAATTCCTGTAATTATCAGAGTCTTTAATAAATTAAAAATCACAAAAAATGGCAAAAGTAAAATCTGTGGTATTTTTAGCCTTAAAAATACCCTTAAAAATATTTTATGGCTTCATTTAATCTCATCTCCAGTTTTGGTCAACATAAAACTTGTAGATCTCATCAAGATATACAACTTTCATGTTTTGAGTTTTCTCAAATTCGGCCTCCTAACCCCTCAAAAATAAAAAATTCTCTCTGAATAATCTTATTGGGCCACGTGGCCCGTTCTGGGTGAGCCACGTGGCCCCGCCTCCCTTGCTTCAGCTGCCCGCATCTCTGACCGTTGGATTTCTCTTTGAATCCAACGGCCTAGCTCTCTCCACGCACGCCTCTCTTCCTAGCCATCGGATCAGCTCCCATTTCCGATATGAACCGTCCATTCGCGCCTCGCCCATAGTTTGCCACGTGGCGCGTTGTGTGCCTTCCAATCTCATCTTTATCTCGTTGATCACTGTCGTCCAATGCCTCTTTGATAACCACCATCAGATCAAAACCCTGCCTCTCATCAACGCCACTCGTTTGCACCCCACTCACAACCCGCCACGTGGCGAATCCTGTACCCCACGATCTTCTCCAAGCCCCTCCATCGCAACCATCCGTCACCGTTTTGATCGACACCATCTGATCGCTGTCCCGATTTAATCACGCCCGTCCGCTCGCGCTGCGCCTCCAGCATGACACGTGGTGCATCCTCCACCCTTCGATCACGTAACCTAGATCTAATCCTAAGCCTCCAATCGTGCCCCCATCAGAACCGCTGGATCTCATGATCCAACGGTCCGGACCTCGTCATCAACCTCCCGCAAACTCCGCCCGAACCCCGTGCCTCGCAGACCTCCTCCACCCTTCCATTTTTAGCCATAGCCCTTGTCATCCTCTCCACTCTCTAACCACCATAGGGCTGAGCCCATTCATCCATGATCCTCACGTGCACGTCCTCCATCAACGATCTGCCTCCAGTCGCTCCATAATCCCCTCGCAATCCTCGACTCCAACCACCTAGACCACCACCTCCTTCCTTTAAATACCTCGCCTCCTCCTCCGTATTTCCTCGTCCATCTTTACAAGGGGGAGGGGCCCAGCCCTCCGTCACCTCCCTGTGACAGGGGGAGGTGAAGAGATTGAGCGACGATGACTCCACATCTCCGATGAGACCCACCGCCTATCACGGCGGTGCTGCGAAGGCTCAAAGCCCTGCTCGAGCTCCGAGGATTTGCCGACCTCGACGTGCGACGACCTCGAGCATCACCGTGATGCTTAGCCAGGCATCAACTCTGCCCGATCTCAGGTAAACCTTCTGATCCCCCCTGTAGTTTTCATTTGATTTCTCTTAATTTTGTAGATCGCTACTCCCTCGTTCACCCTTCATCGCTCACTCCACGAGCTCCGCCATACATCACCCATCCACGCGAGCTTCTCCGATCACCCTCCTACTCAGCCACAACCTCCTTCATCCCAGGCTTTCTCCTCCGCCGGAGGCGGAGGAGGACACACTAAGGGCTCCACTTCTCCGCCACCTAAGCCCTCCACTCACACGCACACACACACACCTTGGCTTTCACCTAACCCCCTTGCAGGTCCACATCTTCATTGGCCGGACCTCGAGCGGAGCCGAGTTCAAGAGCTCTGCCTCCGGCGAGCAGGCGTCGACAGAGGATTCCAGGCACCCCCGCATCTTCTCCGATCTCGGATCTTCATCGCCAGATCTTCAGCATCCTCCCCCGATCTTCCCTGAGCACAGAGAGGCGCGGAGGAGCTCCATGCCTCACGTTGGAGCTCCAATAGTGCTGCCATCTTCGAGGAGGAAGGAAGAGCAGATACCGTTGGATCTCGCCCTACATCGGAGATCCAACGGCCCAGGAGCATCCACGTCGCCATCCCAGAGCGCGGTGGCTCGGTGGGACCAAGCCTCGCCCGAGGCATCCTCGAGCAGCCACGTGGCCCGAGCCACCTGCTACGACCGTCCAAAGCCGCGCCAGACCTCACCCCCACCCGAGCCTGAGCTCACGTGCTTCACGCACGTGGGTTCGGGGCTTTTTGCATCGGCGCCTACGTACCTTCCACATATTGCATCCAGGTCCTGATATTACATGCAGACCTCGTGCGCAGGGGGTAATTTGCATTGAAACCGTCGCGGGTTTTCAAAATTGCAAAAATTGAAGGATATGGAATTATCCTCAAGCGCATCACGGAAGCGTGATCGTCGTATCGGATACGACGAAGAACGACTAGTCGTACTAGTTGTTCGATGCAGCGGAATTTAAAATTTTTATTTGATGAAACCACATGATCCGAGAACCATTCTCAGATCGTTTCATCTATAACCACAACAAGTATAATGCAATACCTCTTGAAGCGTGGTTGATCTAGTCTCTAAGAAAAGAGACCTCCTGTCTCAAAGTCCGATCGTCGGCGAGACTGCTTGCGAGCGCGGGGATGAACCGCGTTGTCCTCACAATCCAAGAAGTTGATCCAAGCGTGGTTGCTCCTGATCTCGTCGCACAAGATCGAACGTCTCCTTCATGGGCGTAGCACACAAGAAGACGGAGAACCGAAGAACGTCGAAGCGGCGGCACGGTGGCGATGGCATCGGCGATTCCCTCCTCTAGGGTATGGTGGACGGCCACCAACAAGAGAGGGAGGGAGAGTTGTCGTGTATGAAGAAATGAGAGAGAGAGCTCCAATAATCACATGTAAAGAGAGAGCATGGTATGCCTCTCTATTTATAGGGTTTTGGGATCCATGGATCTCAATCCATGGGACACATAAAATCAATGGGTGAAATTGATTTATGTCAAAACAATGGTCAAGATTGTTGTTGGTAAAACCAACAAATTTAGGTTAAAATATATTTGACAAAATCAAATATAAATTAGTCCTAAATCAAATCAACAAATAAGGAGAGAAGATACATGGAGATTCCATCTCCATATACCTTCCATGTGGACGGCCCCCCTTTCCTATTTGGAATAGGGTGCCGCCCACTAATTTCCATTGGGAGAGCAATCTCATGAATTTCATGATATTGCATATCTCCATGGAAATATCTCTTTATTTATTTGTTGAGTTATTATTCTTCAAAAATAATTCACAATTATATTTGAGAATATTGCAATCTTTCCATTGAAAAATTGTGAATCATATTCACAACCCAAAACAACATATAATTTACATTGTCAATTAATTACACAATGTGTATCCAATACACACAATAATTAATCAACACATATAAATTATAATTATCTCTCTCTAATACATTATAAATCGCATTTATAATATATTATGAATAATTGGATATTTCTATCCACATTATTCTTATCCACATTAATTAAATTACATTTAATTAAATTGGATAATTTATTCACACATTAAGATGATTAAATCACATTTAATCATGATCTCTTCATTGCTTAGATCTTATGGAATTATTCTTGAACTCTTCAAGAATAATGCAATCTCTACGCAGATACTTGGAGATAAGGACAGGGCGATTGTATTGTTCTACGTATAGTGACTTGGATGTTGAGATCATATCTCAAATCCAGATCCCATGGACCACCCACTGATGCTTGATCAAATCAAGACCGTAGACCTAATCTTCTTATTGCATCTGAATCTCATTCAGATCAATGTCCAGTTCATGGACTAAGATTAGGTCACTTCTCTAATGAGAGGAGTCACTAAAATCCAAACCTGTTTCATCACTCCTCGGAATGGAAGCATCATGGTTATACAATCGTATATGATCAAATCACCCCTCAGGTATTCCTAATACCTGTACATCCTACATACTGGAAGACTCATGATCATCCTGAAGATAAAGATCACTTTTACACTGTCATCTTCAGGGTTAGATCATTAAGTTTCTCAATCTTGGTCATTGGGATCTGGTATAGATCATATGCTTTCACAAAGCATATATCTTACCTTCAAATTCATGTCATGCTTCCAAAGTATGACGACCATGCATGGAATTTGTTTAGTCCCAATACCTCATGAGTGAGCTCATGTCTCCCGGTTCACAAGTGAACATGTATGATCCCTTTGAGAGATCGTATTACTCATATGTCCTTACATGCACACCAGCTCGCCGGTATATAGACCTTGGTTAGGTCATCAACCTATTGGTCTGCCAAATGTACACACTCAGACATATAGCAATACATCTGTCTCCGGTCAGAGGATGCATGCCTATGTTGTGACAGTATTCAACGTAGGTCTTCGGTTATCTCGATCTCGTTAAGTCAACTCATTGACTCAACTAATCTGACACCTCCGAATCACTATTCCCATGCAGAGGACCTGCATCAAGAGGTCAGTCAGATATCAGCCATATGAGATAGGATTGCCATCTCCTACTCAGGCTGGAGATCATCACTCAATAATCATTTGATGATGCTTGATGAGTCCTCTATCTAACTCCTTAGATATTCATCTAAGCATCAGCCTCTATGATCCATCCAATGAATCAACAACTGTATGATCATCAAGTTGGCCATGGAACATAACCCTTATTGTACAGAGGGACCCTATAGTGCATTCATTCATTAATCTCAAAAAGAGAGTGAAAAATAATCAATAACTTTCATTGATAATTTATTCATTACAATAACATTTATTATAGGAATGGTTCGCCCAGGGCTCACATTGCTAACAATCTCCCACTAGCCCTCAGAACCATTCAGGTACAATCTTTAAACCCATACTCATTACATGCTGGTCGAAAAACTTCTATGTCAGAGGTTTGGTAAGAGGATCAGCAACGTTGTCGGCAGAGGCCACCTTGGTGATGATGATGTCACCATGCTTTTGTATCTCCCGAATGATGTGGTATTTCCTTTCCACGAGCTTTCTCTTTTGATGCCATCTGGGTTCCTTTGCCTGGGAAATGGCTCCAGTGTTATCGCAGAGTAATGGGATGGGAGTATCAGAGGAAACTACGCCAAGCTTCAGCACGAACTTGCGCAACCACACCGCCTCCTTTGCAGCATCCGATGCAGCAATGTATTCGGCATCTGTTGTTGAATCTGCAGTAGTGTCCTGCTTCTTGCTTCTTCAGCTCACAGCACCACCATTCAACAAGAACACGAATCCCGATGTCGACTTTCGATCATCTACATCCGATTGGAAGTCAGAATCTGTATATCCCAAGACTTGGAGATCACCATCTCCATAGACCAAGATGTAATCTTGCGTCCGTCTTAGATATTTTAATATGTTCTTTACTGCATTCCAGTGTTACTCTCCATAGCAGGATTGGTAACAACTTATCACTCCCACTGCATGGCAGATATCTGGACTAGTACACATCATGGCATACATTAAGCTTCCTACGGCTGATGCATAAGGACATCCTGTCATGGCCTTCTTTTCCTCAACAGTTTGAGGAGCCATTCCTTTAGACAGGTGGATACCATGTCTTAAGGGTAGGAATCCTTTCTTAGAACTATCCATACGAAATCGTTCAAGAATCTTCTTAATGTATCCATGTTGTGACAATCCCAAAATCCTCTTTTCTCAATTTCTGAACAACTTTAGGCCTAAGATGTAAGAGGCTTCTCCAAGATCTTTCATCTCAAAGGTATGAGACAGCCAAATCTTTACACTGGTCATCATCCCTGTATCATTCCCAATGATAAGGATGCCATCTACGTAAAGCACGATGAACACAATGGTGCTCCCACCAGTCTTCTTGTATACACAAGGTTCATCAGGATTCTGCACAAAATCATAACTCTTTATGGTTTCGTCAAATCTGATGTTCCAGCTACGAGAAGCTTGCTTGAGCCCATAGATGGATGTCTTCAGCTTGCATACTTTACCATCCTCTGTCATGAAGCCCTGGGGCTGCTCCATGTAGATATCCTCCTCGAGGTATCCATTGAGGAAAGCCATCTTGGCGTCCATCTGCCAGATGTCGTAGTCAAGATATGCAGCTATAGCTAGCAATGTCCTGATGGATTTAAGCATAGCCACAGGAGAGAATGTCTCATCGTAATCGCTGCCTTCTCTCTGTGTGTAGCCCTTGGCTACGAGCCGTGCCTTGAAAGTCTCTACTTTCCCATCAGGTCCCCTCTTTCTCTTGAAGATCCATTTACACCCAATGGGTTTTACCCCTTTAGGTGGATCTTCTAGGGTCCATACACCATTCTTATGCATGGAGTCAATTTCTGACTTCATTGCTAGCATGCATCTATCTATGACTTGATCCACGAGTGCTTCATCAAATGAAGTAGGATCAATGTCAGTCTCACCTGACACATGGAATCCATACCTTTCAGGTGGTGCAACCACCCTCAAACTCCTTCGAAGAGGTATGGGTGTTTCATCTTTATTTATCTCATCAGTTTCTGGTCTAGGAAGCTCAGAATCCTCAGGGGATTCAATGAGTTCCTCTACTTCATTATTGTCTTGAACTTTAAGGAAATCATTCTCCAGAAACTTCACATCTCTAGAAACAAAAAACTTTTGGGTCTCAGGGTCATAAAGATGGTATCCAATACCATCTTTAACATACCCAATGAAGTAACACTCACGAGAGCGAGATTCTAGCTTACTTGCGTCCACGTTCTTCGCATGGACCAAGCAACCCCAAACCCTCAAGTGATTGACACTAGGTTTGGTTCCATACCATAGCTCATGAGGAGTCTTAGGCACAGATTTGCTAGGAATCTTATTCAGGATATATATTGCAGTCTCTACTGCATATCCCCATAAACTAAGAGGTAAATGTGCTTTGCTCATCATTGAACGGACCATGTCCATGATGGTTCTGTTGCGTCTTTCAGCAACACCATTAAGTTGAGGAGTTCCTGAAGGAGTGAGATTGGAAACAATTCCATTCTCCTTAAGGTATTCCTTGAATTCATCCGAGAGGTACTTGCCACCTCGATCAGATCGAATCCGTTTAATCTTCCTATCGGTTTGGTTCTCAATCAAAGCCTTGAATTCTTTGAACTTTTCAAAGGTTTCAGCCTTATGACGTAGTAGGAAGATAAACCCATATCGTGAATGGTCATCAATAAACGTCAAATAATATCGATATCCATTTCGAGTCGCGGTACTGAAGGGACCACATACATCGGTATGTATTGGGTCAATAATACCTTCGCATCTTGTAACCTTGTTACAGAAAGGCGTCCTATTCATTTTACCCTGAATGCAATGTTTGCAAGTGGGCAAAGGTTGAACCTGTAGAAAATCTAGAGGTCCATCCTTTGTCAATCTGTTGATCCTATCAACAGATAAATGACCAAGCCTTTGATGCCATATCTCATTTGAGATATTTTTATCCTCTCTGGATCTTTTAGGGTTTTTATTAATGGTTGTCACATTCATGATACATTTATCAATGCACAACTCATAGAGTCCACCAGAAGTCAAAACACCATCCGTAATATATTTATCATAACGATTTATAACTAATTTATTACAGAAAAGGAAAGAATATACGCTTTTAACAAGCTTAGATACAGATATCAAGTTCCTTGTGACTTCGGGTACATAAAGACATTCTTTAAGTATAAGGACTCTACCACTAGATAATGATAGTTTACAAGTCCCGACGGCTACTGCTGCAACACTTGCATCAAATCCCATCTGGATGACTATCTCCCCTTCCTCAAGACTTCTAGTTTCCTGAAACAAATGCAACAAATTGCATACATGAACAGAAGCACCAGAATCTACAACCCAACTTCCTTCTCGTCCGACGAGAAAGCTAGTTTCAATGATGAAAGTAGATTTCATACCTGTTGGGGCGTTACCTTTGTCTGAGGACTTCAGGTATTCTGGACAGTTGCGCTTCCAGTGCCCCGTCTTCTTGCAGTGGTGACAGACGTCGGTTTTCTTTGACGCCATGAGAGTAGATGCATTGGAAGAAGAGGCAACACTTTTTCCCTTCTTCTTTCTCTTCTGGGCCGGGCCCTTCCGAGAACCTTGCTTCCGACGACGCTTCCCTCTGACCTATGCAACCATTCCCACTGGCCCCATTGCACTGCCAATGGGACCATCCTTCTTCATTACGTCTTCTGCAGACTTTTATGCAGCAAGGAGAGCAGCACTTGTCAATTCCAGCTTGTTCATGTGGAATGACACCACAAAGTTATTGAAAGACTTGGGCAATGACAGCAGAATGAAGTCAGCTTGCATGTCTGCATCCATCGTTGCCCCAAGAGTCTCCAGCTCCGACAAGTACCCAAACATTTTGAGTACATGTTCACGGATCGAAGTCCTTCCTGCATTCTACAGCAAATGAGGTCTTTCATAACATTGTACCGCTGAGTGCGGTTAATGTCACCAAACATATCCTTAAGATTATGCATTATTTCCTGACACGTACTCATCTCCACATGTTGCTTCTGCAGAACACTGGAGAGAGAACCTAGGATATAGCACCTAGCCAAGACATGATCTTCATCATACTTGTCATTAAATGCTTTTTCTTCCTTGGACTTAGGGTTCCCATGCTTGTCCTCGGAGAGCACATAACTTATGCGCTCAGCAGAGAGAACAAGCTCCAAATTACGGATCCAATCCGAGTAATTTGGGCCGGTCAATTGGTTAACCTCAAGAAGCCTACTAAGTGGGTTCAAAGACTACATTTTCTGAAATTAAAAATGCACTATATTAGAATATAAAAATATATATATATATTCAAATTTACGATATTTGATTAAGGTATTTTAAATCAAATTATTCTTTCATTGTCGACTTTGAAAGTTCATTCCCTTAATCACTTTCAAAGTAAGAGATATACATACCGCTATATCTCTAGCAAGAATTGGGATCTCCTCTTTATCATTGTCACATCCCAATAATATGAGAATCTGCGACTCCTATAAAGAGAAGCGGGAACACATTCCGCTTTGCAAGTCCAACTTGCATTTCCCAATTCGGTCTTTAACACCCTAGCCCACCAACCCTAAGGCGATGTTGACTCGTCGTTAATTGAATCAACCGTCAACATGAATAGTACTCTCTATGCGCAATCCAATATCGCCCCAATAATATGAGGATCCGATATTGGGGTCACTACGCATACGACCTTACTCTTTTGAGAAGCAAAGAGCTCGATCCAGATGCACTTGCATACGGGAGCTGTCACTTCGGACAGGCGTCTCCCACATGTAATCCCTAGCGACGAAACTCTTCGCCTTGACGGGAGAGCATGGATGTCACTTATGTGATCCTCCATCTCATATTCAAATTTTAATTAATTATCATGAATCACATTCATATAATTAATTCTTCCAAGGAAATTATTAACTTTAATCATATTAGAGTATTTTAATTGGACATAATCAATTTAATCATATTAAATTAATTATCAATCCAATTCAATCAATCAAACTTGATTATTTTACTTGAATATATATATGGTAATATCTCAAAGTACGTGTTAATTCGAATTTTAATAGTTAGAAAAATACATCTTAATCCCTCGGATATTATCCCGGCCCTACCCGCTGTCATGGCCAGTACCGACGGGAGTGGGACGGACCACATACGTTGCAACCTGCTACCCCAGCGATCCCCGACTAGACACCATATCCGCCTCGGGAAAGGATAATGCCAAATTGATTAATTTGTACTTGAGATGATCATCGATTCTTCAACCGAAATTGTACCATATAGTAATAATCAAAATATTTTTGATTATAAGGAAAATTGCTACACAAATTCCCAAATCCTATTCAAGCATCAAGTTTGAAGATTGTGGTTTCCAATTATGATTTAGATCACATCTTAATCAATTAATTAGTTGAGGCCAAGACAATTAGGCAAATAATCATGTTCCAATATTTCACAAATATTTTTCAAGATTATTTCACGAAATTAATAATTAATTTCACTAATTGACAATCACTTGGTTTTAGATTAGGAATGTAATTTCAGTAAGGACCCCTACTCACGAAAATTAATATATCTCAATCAATTTAAATCCAAATTAAGCAAACTCAATTTTCATAGATTGCTAACTTGATTTAGGACAGAACCTAAGTGGAGTTGCATGCATTTCGAGGCAGATGATAACAGTAATTAACTCTTTAATCATGTTAAAATCTAATGTTCCCGCAACAGTGCATACATGTTCATTAAAACAACCATATCTCGAGCATACGAAATCCGATTTACGCAAACTCAGATCCTATGGTTACCTTATTTAATGGGGAACAAAATTTAAGTATTAAATTCGAGTTTAAACAATTTAAACAGTGCCGAATTTATTTACTAAACAGATCTGCGAAATCAAATGCGATGAAAACTTTCGCGACCGTAACGAACCCAAGTCGTCCTCGGTTTTTCGAATCATATTCGAAACCGTCGACCTAAGGCTCTGATACCACTTGAAGGATGTGTAATTATCCTCAAGAGCATCACGGAAGCGTGATCATCGTATCGGATACGACGAAGAACGACTAGTCGTACTAGTTGTTCGGTGCAGCGGAATTTAAAATTTTTATTTGATGAAACCACATGATCCGAGAACCATTCTCAGATTGTTTCATCTATAACCACAACAAGTATAATGCAATACCTCTTGAAGCGTGGTTGATCTAGTCTCTAAGAAAAGAGACCTCCTGTCTCAAGTCCGATCGTCGGCGAGACTGCTTGCGAGCGCGGGGAAGAACCGCGTTGTCCTCGCAATCCAAGAAGTTGATCCAAGCGTGGTTGCTCCTGATCTCGTCGCACGAGATCGAACGTTTCCTTCATGGGCGTAGCACACCAAGAAGATGGAGAACCGAAGAACGTCGAAGCGGTGGCGCGCTGGCGATGGCGTCGACGATTCCCTCCTCTAGGGAATGGTGGACGGCCACCAACAAGAGAGGGAGGGAGGGCTGTCGTGTATGAAGAAATGAGAGAGAGAGAGCTCCAGTAATCACATGTAAAGAGAGAGCATGGTATGCCTCTCTATTTATAGGGTTTTGGAATCCATGGATCTTAATCCATGGGACACATAAAATCAATGGGTGAGATTGATTTATGTCAATCCAATGGTCAAGATTGTTGTTGGTAAAACCAACAAATTTGGGTTAAAATGTATTTGACAAAATCAAATATGAATTAGTCCTAAATCAAATCAACAAATAAGGAGAGAAGATACATGGAGATTCCATCTCCATATACCTTCCATGTGGACGGCCCCCCTTTCCTATTTGGAATAGGGTGCCACCCACTAATTTCCATGGGGAGAGCAATCTCATGAATTTCATGAGATTGCATATCTCCATGGAAATATCTCTTTATTTATTTGTTGAGTTATTATTCTTCAAAAATAATTCACAATTTTATTTGAGAATATTGCAATCTTGCCATTGAAAAATTGTGAATCATATTCACAACCCAAAACAACATGTAATTTACATTGTCAATTAATTACACAATGTGTATCCAATACACACAATAATTAATCAACACATATAAATTATAATTAGCTCTCTCTAATACATTATAAATCGCATTTATATTATATTATGAATAATTAGATATTTCGATCCACATTATTCTTATCCACATTAATTAAATCACATTTAATTAAATTGGATAATTTCTTCACACATTAAGATGATTAAATCACATTTAATCATGATCTCTTCATTGCTTAGATCTTATGGAATTATTCTTGAACTCTTCAAGAATAATGCAATCTCTCAACAGATACTTGGAGATAAGGACAGGGCGATTGTATTGTTCCACGTATAGTGACTTGGATGTTGAGATCATATCTCAAATCCAGATCACATGGACCTCCCACTGATGCTTGATGAAATCAAGACCGTAGACCTAATATTCTCATTGCCTCTGAATCTCATTCAGATCAATGTCCAGTTCATGGACTAAGATTAGGTCACTTCTCTAATGAGAGGAGTCACTAAAATCCAAACCTATTTCATCTCTCCCTTGGAATGGAAGCGTCTTGGTTATACAATCGTATATGATCAAATCACCCCTCAGGTATTCCTAATACCTGTACATCCTACATACTGGAAGACTCATGATCATCCTGAAGATAAAGATCACTTTTACACTGTCATCTTCAGGGTTAGATCATTAAGTTTCTCAATCTTGGTCATTGGGATCGGGTATAGATCATATGCTTTCACAAAGCATATATCTTACCTTCAAATTCATGTCATGCTTCCAAAGCATGACGACCATGCATGGAATTTGTTTAGTCCCAATACCTCATGAGTGAGCTCATGTCTCGCGGTTCACAAGTGAACCTGTATGATCCCTTTGAGAGATCGTATTACTCATATATCCTTACATGCACACCAGCTCGCCGGTATATTGACCTTGGTTAGGTCATCAACCTATTGGTCTGCCAAATGTACACACTCAGACATATAGCAATACATCTGTCTCCGGTAAGAGGATGCATGCCTATGTTGTGACAGTATTCAACGTAGGTCTTCGGTTATTTCGATCTCGTTAAGTCAACTCATTGACTCAACTAATCTGACACCTCTGAATCACTATTCCCATGCAGAGGACCTGCATCAAGATGTCAGTCAGATATCATCCATATGAGATAGGATTGCCATCTCCTACTCAGGCTGGAGATCATCACTCAATAATCATTTGATGATGCTTGATGAGTCCTCTATCTAACTCCTTAGATATTCATCTAAGCATCAGCCTCTATGATCCATCCAATGAATCAACAGCTGTATGATCACCAAGTTGGCCATGGTACATAACCCTTATTGTACAGAGGGACCCTATAGTGCATTCATTCATTAATCTCAGAAAGGGAGTGAAAAATAATCAATAACTTTCATTGATAATTTATTCATTACAATAACATTTATTGTAGGAATGGTTCGCCCGGGGCTCACATTGCTAACAAAAATACCCCTGTGCGTTTGGGTATTTTACAGGGAAGGCCTCGTATATTATTTTTATTGCATTTTAGTCCCTCCCAAGGACCTGTTTGTAGTTATCTTTTCATGTTTTCTTGTGTTTATGCCCTTATCTTCATTGTTGCATATCTTGAGATCAGTAACTCCGTTTCAGGTGATTTCAGTTTCATTTTGAAGCTCTTCTCGTTGTCTTTCTTATGGCATACTTATATTTTAGAATTGACACGTTGATCTCTAACGCACTATTTGATTGACTACGTGTCCAGATTTCTATGTTTGTCATGCCTAATTACTATATAAATGAAAAGTGCTTCATTATTTGACTCTGTTTGACTCGAACATTTATGGCTCAAGTCATTATCATTTTGGGCATGTTTTCATTGCATCTCACGGCATTTATTTGCATGATAAAAAAATTAAAAAAATGCATGTTTACTCTTGCCTTAATGCTTTGTCTTGTTATGTCTCCTTGCATGATTTGACCTATTGATTCTCTTTCACTCAACACTTCGTTTAATAGATTAAAATCCGGATAATATGAGAGAGGCTCGTGTCCCTGAGTTTGACCTTGGTATCTTACCAAGTTAAAAAAAATACGACCATCTAATTTTGATTGATAAATTAAAATCAGATGGTCTTTGATGAGCCAATCTCGGCCCGACTACGATGACAATTCCAAGTGTTAAAACCACAATTTTAGAGGGCCGATTTTTAGGCTCGTCACACTGCCGCCTCACCCGTTGCTTCGCGAGGGCCCGGACTTTCTTCTCCGATCATCAGAAGGCCTCGTGGGACATGACAGAGCTCCATCAAGCCCGCTGGAGACCCGCCTTCTCCGGTGGACTGCGGAGGAGGAGGATGTTACAGATGTCGTCCGATCATTCTGATCGGACGGTGATGATGATGACATGTGGCACCCGAGCCTCTCCTCCAGACCTATGGGCTCGAGTCCCACTGAACCTCGCCCCGAGCCTCCCGACGCAGCCACGTGTCCCGAACCTGAGGCAGCCTCCCGAGACTAGGCCCCTCACGTACGACGCACGTGAGGGCCTGGGTAAATTGCACGAAGGACCCCGGGCTTTTACATAATTGCAGAATTATCCCCAGGCGCGTGCCTCGTGTCTGAGTATTTTACAGGGAAGACCTCCAAGTTTTTGGAAATTACAAAAAGGTCCCCGCGCATATGGAAAATTTACACAGGACCCCTGCCGGTTTTTGGTATTTATATTTAGGTCCCTCCAGGGACCTAAATGTAATATTTATCTTTTTTTCTTGCATTTTTATTACAATTATGCCCTTGCATTGTTTTCTTCATAACTTGAGCATCGTAGGTCCAAATTGCATTATTTTAGTGTCGTTTTGATCCTTGTTTCGTCCTCTACATCATAGCATGTTTAATTTTCTCATCTGCCACTGCTTTAAATGAAGTGAATTTTTGTGATAGATGATGACCTTGCTCCCTTGTCCTTGCTCTGATTTGATGGTTGTTTTTAATATTATGATTAAAACGACACTGATTTCCATTTCTATTATGTTGCTCATAATTATTTAGGGTATTTTTGTAATCTTATATATGCATATAAGTTCTCTTGCATTTCTATCATGCTTCCTCCTATAATTGCATTAAAATCAACTAAAAATTGCATAGTATTGCATTGTAATTAGCATTGTACATCTTGCAGACCAGTAATTGAGAATTTATTCACATTTGTGCTTCATCGATTAAAATTCGATAAAAAGATTAAGTAGTTGTGTCCTTGCGTTCGACCTTGGTAGACTTGCCAAGTACAAATACTCCACAACATTCAAAGATTGTGGTGTTTTGATCGACCTATTTTCACCTCCTATACTACAATTACCGCGTATTAAAGAGGTGAATTTCGCGTTAATCAAATGGCGTCGGTACCGGGGACATGGCTTCACTTAATTTATTTGTTGAATACTTTGTGAATATTGTCGAGACATACAGGTCCTCATTTCATGCATCATTTTTTATCTGCTGATTTAAATTATCTGTGTGTTCTAACTTTTCTCTTTTATGGAAGGGCCCATGAAAATCAAGGATGCTTGACCTTCATGGAGGCGTGAAGTCGAGAGCTTCCGCTAAAGAGGCCGTAAAAGAATTTGTGAAGAAAGTCATAGATTTTAATCAGTCAACCTGCATTTGCATCCTGTGATAAAAAAATTTGTGTTGCATGTGCATCTTTATTTCTATTTTTTGCATGCTTTATAAAAAAAGAGGAAGAAGTAGTAGTAGATCACTTGATGATCTATCCCCACACACACACTAGCACATATACACTCACCCCCCCTTGTCTTCCTTCCCTCGGTATATTTCACTCTCTCTCTCTCTCTGTGTATATATTTCACGAACTCCCCTCATCTGCCCCTAGCAATCTGTAGAAGAACAACACCCCCCCCATCTATCATAGTGAGAAGACTTCTTCGGATACAGACTCCCCTAACTAAGGACTTTACTTAGGCTATTTGTAGCCCAAGTATAGGGGGGTCCCGTCTATCCATCTTTCCCTCGCATTGTCTTCTTGTGCTTAGGACAATTTTTGGCCTAAGTATAGGGGGACCCTCCTCCTCAGTTCCGCTATATTACCTTATATTTGATCGAGCCTTGGCTTCATGGCACTTGTGCTACGAGGCAAAATTTAAGTATAGGGGGTATACCGTATATTACTGCATATTTACTTTACTCATAGCACGTATTTTTAAATTTTTTGGAAAAAAAATTTTCGAGCTTGGCTTTGGTAAACCTGTGAACTGAGTTTTGTAAAAACTTGTAAAAATGTTTTCTTAAAATTGAGGGATTAATCTGTGTAAATAACCCATTTCAAAAAAAATGAAAAAAAAGAATATATATATATATATATATATATATATATATTGAAAACCTTTCTTTGAATTAGACTCTGACTACTAGGCTTAGTAGACACTTTCAGTGAGGGAACTTCGGTCTCCCTTAGCAGAGTGGGTGGTTTAGAGGACACCGCATATGGCTCTGTCCTCAAGTAACACGGGTTCGTCTATCGGCTCGTACTTACACCCATACTGGCTGAGAGTAGATACTTTTATTCATTTGAGCCTGGGACAGTCATTGTCTCTCCCAAAAAATCCATAAAAATCCATAAAAATATGCAAAAATCACACTAAAATCACTAACTAAGGAGTTGGTGTATTCCTGACACATTCACATTCACTCAAGGCTTGAGGATTTTGAGGATACTGGATTTCTGTGATCTTGAGAGTCTGAGTTAACATGCCTTAGTCGTTAGGGTTTTAAGCTTAATTATCCGCACTTCCCTAGTTTGAAAGATTTGAGCGCTATATTGCACTCTTCATCTCTACATTTAAAAGAATATGATCAGCACAATCATTTCCACAACTGCATGATTGATGAGATGAGTTGAGTTATCACTTGAGGAACTAGGACGAAAGATTTGAGTTTAGACCCGATCTGATGATATTCGAGGATGGGATAAACTTAATGAAGGCTTCAGAAAACCTGAGTGTCAGCAAAACCCTAGCGAGTATGTGAACAAGATTCATATGCTATCTCCTTGATATTTACCTAAAGTGCCAGGGTGTGATGAAACTTAATGAAAAATTGTTGATCAGTGTGTGCCAATTCTTGGTAAAAACAGTGGAGCTAGCCAACAAAAGCAATGAAATGTCAAAGAAAAGCTCTATCATCTAAGTCAAATTATAAATGAGCTTCCACCAATGGCGAGCGCTCCCAAACATTTTTAAAGTGTCCACTTGGACCAAGCGCTAATTAGGACCAGGAGTCAGGCTGACATCGAAAAAAGGCTCTGCATCGTAAATGCTACAAGTCTGGGTGTCGAAGGTATCTTAGATACTCAAAGAGACACACCTCGGTGTACTCCCGGAAAAACAAGTGCAGACGACTCCAACTCTCTTGACGGACACATTGATCAACAATCTAAAAAAAATATATGTGTTGAGTAAAAAGGGACTCGAGAGGCCCCTTGTTCCAATGTGAGGGAGAGAAAAATAGACACAATCCTATACCCTCCATCATTTGGTCGTCCATCTACACTTTCAACTCTGACAAACTAAAGAGACGGTTGGCTGAAGCAAGAATAGACTTATTCCCTAGTATTGAGGATGAGGTCTAGAGCAGAGTCTTTGGGACTGGAACTTTGGGCGATGCCTCGACTCGACTCTCATGAAATGCAGTACACTAAATTTCATATCCTTATACTATATGTACAAAAAGAGAGTCTGATAATTAGAGAAGTTGGATTCCTTCTGACTAAAGCATGGATAAACTAAGAATTTTAGGATCACTTAGGTCAAGGGTCTTCGAAAGATTGAGCCTTGAAATCTTCACTTGCACTGTCAGGAATTAATCCGACTCCTTCACTCTTTAGATGCTCGAGGACGAGCATGGTTTAAGTATAGGGGTATGATGAATCTCGTATTCATCATGCTAAAAGTGACATCTTAAAACCCCTGTCTTAAACAATCCCATAAAGTCATCATCAATTATTTATTATTATCCTATATTATATTGTGTATAATTACCCTTAATTAATTGTATTTCCCTTGTAATTAGTTTATCATCAAAAACCCCTAAAA
This sequence comes from Ottelia alismoides, assembly GCA_037367405.1. Lineage (NCBI taxonomy): Eukaryota > Viridiplantae > Streptophyta > Magnoliopsida > Alismatales > Hydrocharitaceae > Ottelia > Ottelia alismoides. Next base: position 659,069 of record JAZKJV010008365.1, on the reverse strand, counting down.
ATAGGGTAGAATAAGTGTCTATAATTCACTAACCCTCAGAAAGACTAAAAATACAAAAACAACTCAAAAACAAAAAGGCGGTGTTTTTATCCCCCATAAAAATACCCCCAAAAATATTTTTTATACAAATGACCTCTTTTGGCTTTTTGTCCTACATGAAACTTGTAGATCTCGTCGAGACGAGCAAATTTCATGTTTTAACTTTTTCTTAATTATGCCTCTAACTATTTATTCCATATTTATATTTGTATTTACAGTTCTGAATTTTCTGATTGGGACACATGGCGCTCTCTGGAGCGACCACGTGGCCCGCCCCTTCTCTTGCCACCCGGCTCTTTCCTGGGCCATCCAATCTCACTTCCTCGGCCTTCATCTCCATACTCCATTCACACCTCGCACCCAACCCTTGGATCCAACTCCCAGATCTAATCCTCACTGCTCGCCAGCGCCTAAACCTCAACCACTAGATCTTCCTCTCATCCTACGCTCCTCCTCATGCCACGTCGCCTCTTCACATCAACCGTCAGATCACCATACCATCCAACGCCTCTCCGCTCCCCACGCCGCTCCTTTTTCTCTCACCATTGGATCTACCCCTGATCGCATCATATCCATTCATCTGTGCCTTGACCTCCGCCGCTGGATCATTTTCTAAGATCTAATCAGAACCCTACATTAGCGCCCTCATCCGAGCCGTTGGATCGCTAGATCCAACGGCTACTACTCATTGTCTACCTCCTAACCTAGATGTTATCCTCTCTGACGCATTTCCCCCTTCCAATTATGGAAGGCACCACAGGCCATCCCCTACTCATCGAAACGCTCCGCCACACAGCCCATTCCTCCGCCTCCCTCGTTTAACCCCAACTCGCCCCACCTTTACTCTCAGCCTTCACTACCTCCATTTAAACAACCCTACCTCACCACGTAACCGCCGGACATCCTCCGCCAATTTAAGTCGTTGCCCACCTCCTACACACTTATCCACCATTCAGTGGGCTTCGACCGAACCTCTGGTCCTCCGGTGACAGCAGAGGGATCATGAATCGAGGCAAAGACGGAAGAAGCCCCGGTGCGATCCATGGCATCTCCACCATGTAAGCTCCGCCTCACCGGCGGGAGCCAAGCTCTCTAGACCGGTCGGCCAGGTCGAGCCATGACCGGAGGGTCGAAACGACCCTTAGCCTAGACCGCCTCCTCCATCGGATTCCCATCTCCGACGAGGTTCCTCTTCCCCTTCTTTTTCTTAAGTTTCTCCCATTTATACCTCCAACTACAATCATCCTCGCCTTCACTTGACCACCCTCTGGTCTTCGCCACTCATCGTTCATCCTCGCTGACCAACCGTCCCTTCTCCAGAACCATCCCTGCTCCGACTCCCCTCTTCCCCTGCTCCACCGGAGAAGAAACCACCAGCCACCGCCTCCCGTCACCTCCACGGCCTTCCACTCACCTCACACGCACTCACACACCCTGAGCTTCGGCTAAGCTAACATTTGCAGGTACTCAAGACGTCAATGGCCGGAGTTAGCACTGGTGCTCCAATCTTCTCCTCCGCCACCGGTGGCACGCCATCGATCTGCCAAACCATTCGTTGTCGGAGCACTGTCGTGTCACACGCTGCTTCGCGAGGGCCCGGGCTTTTTTATGATCACTAAAAAGCCTCGCAGGGCACGACGGAGCTCCATCAAGCCCGCCTGAGACCCGCCTTCTCCGGTGGACTGCGGAGGAGGATGATGTTACAGATGTCGCTGATCATTCTGATCGGATGGTGACGATGATGACACGTAGCACTCGAGCCTCTCCTCCAGACCTATGGGCTCGGGTCCCATCGAACCTTGCCCCGAGCCTCCCGATGCAGCCACATGTCCCGAACCTGAGGCAACCACCCGAGCCTAGGCCCCTCACATGCGACGTACGTGAGGGACTGGGTAAATTGCACGAAGGACCCCATGCTTTTACATAATTGCAGAATGGTCCCCAGGCACGTGCCTCACGTGCGTGCTTGGGTATTTTACAGGAAAGACCTCCAAGTTTCTGGAAATTGCAAAAAGGTCCCCGCACATATGGAAAATTTATACAGGACCCTTGTCGGTTTTTGGTATTTATAACATTTATCTTTTCATTTTCTTGCATTTTATTATAATTATGCCCCTACATTGTTTTCTTCATAACTTGAGCATCGTAGGTCCAAATTATATGCTTTTAGTGTCGTTTTGATCCTTGTTTCATCCTCTGCATCATAGCATGTTTAATTTTCTCATCTTCCACTATTTTAAATGAAGTGCATTTTGTGATAGATGATGACCTTGCTCCCTTGTCCTTGCTCTGATTTGATGAATGTTTTTAATATTATGATTAAAATGACACTGATTTCCGTTTCTATTATGTTGCTCATAATTATTCAGGGTATTTTTGTAATCTTCTATCTGCATATAAGTTCTCTTGCATTTCTATCATGCTTCCTCCTATAATTGCATTAAAATCAACTAAAAATTGCATACACCATAGTATTGCATTGTAATTAGCATAGTGCATCTTGCAGACCAGTAATTGAGAATTTATTCAAATTTGTGCTTCATTGATCAAAATTCGATAAAAAGATTAAGTAGTTGTGTCCTTGCGTTCGACCTTGGTAGACTTGCCAAGTAAAAATACTCCACAACATTCAAAGATTGTGGTGTTTTGATCGACCGATTTTTGCCTCCTATACTACAATTACCGATTATTAAAGAGGTGAATTTCGTGCTCATCAAACATCCAAGTCACTATACATGGAACAATACAATCGCCATGTCCTTATCTCCAAGTATTTGCTGAGAAATCACATTATTCTTGAAAAGGTTCAAGAATAATTCCATAGATCTAAGCATTAAGAAATTGATAATTAAATGTGATTTAATTATCTTGATGTATGAGGAAATTATCCAATATAATTAAATGTAATTTAATTATTGTGGATAAGAATAATGTGGATAGAAATATCCAATTATTCATAATATATTGTAAATGTGATTTATAATGTATTAGAGAGCTAATTATATTTATATTTGTTAATTAATTATTGATGTGTATTGGATACACATTGTGTAATTAATTGAAAATGTAAATTATATTTTGTTTTGGGTTGTGAATGTGATTCACAAATTTCCAATGGTACGATTACAATATTCTCAAAATTAACTATGAATTTTTTTAAGAATAAATTACAACAAAAGTTGTTGGATTAAATAATGGAGATTTCCAAGGAGATATGCAATCTCATGAAATCTCATGAGATTGCTCCCACTTGCAATCAAGTGGACGACCACCATAACCAATATGGAAATTGGTGGTCATCCACCATGATGCATGGGAATGCAATCTCCATGTTGGTTAATCTCCCTTATTTGATTGGTTTAATTTAGGATTTATTTATATTTGATTTGTCAAATATATTTGATTTAAATTAAATTATTAATTGTTGGTTTTTAACAACACAAATCTTGACCATTGGATTGAACATAAATTAATCTCATCCATTGATTTTATGTATTCCATGGATTGAGATCCATGGATCCCAAAACTCTATAAATAGAGAGGCATACCATGCTCTCTAGGGTTATGCTTTTCAAGCACATCTCTCTCTCTCTTATTCCACACATTAGCCCTCTCCCTCTCTATTTGGTGGCCGACCACCAAAACCCTAGAGGAGAGCTTCATCGTCACCTTCGCCACCGTGTCGCCGCTTCGACGTTCTTCGGTTATCCGTCTTCTTTGGAGTGCTACGCTCGCAAAGGAGGTGTTTGATCTCGTACGACGAGATCAGGAGTTCACCGTGCTTGGATCAACTTGTTGGATTGCGAGGATCACGCGATTCATCCCCGCGCTCGCAAGCGTCTTCTCCAACGATCGGACTTGAGACAGGAGGTCTCTTTTCGTAGAGACTCGATCAACGACGCTTCAGGAGGTATTCCTTTATACTTGATGTGGTTCTAGATGAAACGATCTGAGAATCGTTCTTGGATCATGTGGTTTCATCGCATGAAATTTTTCTTAAATTCTGTTGCATAGAACAACTAGTACGACTAGTCGTTCTTTGTCGTATTCGATACGACGCTCACACTTCCGTAATGCGCTTGAGGATAATACCATATCCTTCAAGTGGTATCAGATATTTAGGTCGAAGGTTTGGGATACGATCCGTAAACCTAGGACGACTTGGGTTCATTAAGGTTGCGAAAGTTTTTTGTCGCATTTGATTTTCGCACATCTGTTTAGTGAATAAATTGGGCCCTATTTAATTTGTTTAAATACAAATTAATCACTTGTACATTGTTCCCCATTAAATAAGGAAAACACATGATCTTAGTTTATGTAATTTGTATTCCGTTTGCTTGAGATATGGTTATTTTAAAGAACATGTATTCATTGTTGCGGGAACTGCGAATCTTAACATGATTAATGAGTTAATTTACTGTTTTGATCTGCCTCGAAATGCGTGAAATGTTAGGTTCTATCCTAAATCAAATTAGCAATCTTTGAAAATTGATTTTGTCTAATTTGGATTTAAAATGATTGAGATGTGTTAATTCTGTTGAAATTACAATCCTAATCAAGAACCATGTGATTATCAATTAGTGAATTAATTGTTAATTTCATGAGATAATTATGGATAATATTTGAGAAATATTTAACGATGATTATTTCCTTAATTGACATGGCATCAATCAATAAATTGATTAGATTTGATCTAGATCATAATTGGAAACACAATCATCAAACTCCTTGCTTGAATAGGATTGGGAATTTGTGTAGCAAATTTCCTTATAATCAAAATTGTTTTGATTATTACTATATGGTATAATTTCTGTTGAAGAACCAATGATCATCTCAAGTACAAATTGATCTATTTGGCATTATCCTTTCCTGAGATGGATATGGTGTCTAGTCGGGAAGCATTGAAGTAGCGGGTCGCACCGGTTGCGATCCGTCCCACTTTCGTCGGTACTAGCAATGACAGCGGGTAGGGACTCGATAATGCCGGAGAAATCAAGATGTATTTTCTAATTATTAAAATTCGAATTAATACATACTTTGAGATAATACCATATATGTATTCAAGTAAAAACAATCAAGTTTGTTGACTGAATTGGATTGATAACTAATTGAATATGATTGAATTAATTATATCCAATTAAAAGCACTATATTATGAATAGATGTGTATTTCCCTTGGAAGAGTAAAATATATGAATATGATTCATAATATTTAATTAAATTTTGAATATGAGGTGGACGATCACATAAGTGACATCCACGGTCTCCCGTCAAGGCGAAGGGATCCGTCGCCAGATATTGTATGTAGGAGAAATCTATCCGAAGTGATAGCTCATGCATACGATCCATTTGGATCGGGCTCGTCGCTTCTCGAAAGAGTAAGGACGTATGCATAGTGACCCCAATATCGGGTTCTCATATTATTGGGGCGATATTGGATTGCGCATAGAGAGTTGTATTCTTGTTGACGGTTGGTTCAATTAATGACGGGTCAACATCACCTTAGGGGTGGTGAGCCCAGGTGTTAAAGATCGAATTGGGAAATGCAAGTTGGACATGCAAGGCGGAATGTGTTCCCGCTTCTCTTTATTGGATTCATAGGTTCTCATATTATTGGGATATGACAAAGATAAGGAGGAGATCCCAGTTCTTGCTTGAGATATAACGGTAAGTATATCTCTTGCTTTAAAAGTAATTAAGGGTTATGCTAAAGTATATAAAATGTATATATGACCCCCCAATACTTAGCTTAAGCTAAGTCCTCATAGATCAGAGAAAAAAAGGGAAGACATAACTCATACTGAGTATAGAAAAGCCTATATGACGATGACTAAAGAATAATGAATGAGAAGTTGACCGCCCCATATACTTTGGATGAAATTATCTTAAGTATTATAGATTGTACACAAAACAGGGAGAGCCATGGGAGGGAATATACTAAATCATTGGCTCGGCCTATCCCTCCTATACTTAGAGTAAAATATCCTTGAGTATAGACAGAATATCAAAAGTTTAAGGGACAGGTGAGGGATTAAAGAATGAACAACTCGAGGTATACACCCTCTATACTTAGGTCAAAATACGTCCTAAGTATAGTAGTGATGAAAGGGGTAACACCTTTTTTGAAGAAAAATGAAAACAAAATGAAAAGAAAAAATAAAGACTATCCAAAATTATTTTAGTCTGCTTTGTCTGAATCAATAGATGGGGTGGCTTTCAGCTTATCTTCATATAGAACTTGAATGGAATCTATAACGGATACGAAGGTGTCATGTTCCAAGTATGATTTTAGTAATTGTTCATTAACCATAAAGAATTGTGCATCAAATGACAATGTTGATATCATGACGTTGTCGTTGTCACACACATACTTCATGCACTTCAATTTCCTTGGAAAAAGCTTCAACTTTGCATTAAACAACAAAACCTTCCGATCCGACTCAAAAATCTTTCGGTAGATGTGCTTGTCATGCCACTTATTGACTTATTCCTTGCACATCATGATGTTGTCATATATGTAGTCGTGAAATTCAAGTAGCCTATTCAGATCCAACTTTCTATTCTTCCGGTCCTTCTTGGAATCTAGGTTACAAACATTAATTTCCCATAATTATTTACGTATGAGTTTCACAGGAAAATGGCATAGCTTGTCGTATACAAGATGGTAGGGAGACATTCCTGAAGGTGACTTATATGTTGTCCTCTAAGGTTGAAGAACTGAATCAAGCAACTGAGACAAGTTCTTGTGATTCGGATACTCAAGTCTATGAAGAATTGCCTTAATCTCTCTGTATGAGCATTCTGCCAAGCTTTTGGACTGTGGGTGGTAGGGAGAAGCTACACGATTTTCATTGCAGAATTCGTGAGTTAGATTCCCTACCTCTTTATTGATGAAATTTCTACCACCATCAGATATAAGAATCTTAGGAATCCCGAACCTTGAAATGATATGCTCCTTTAGAAAAGGACAGATAGTACGACTGTTGACAGCTTGAATTGGGATAGCCTCCACCCAATGACTGACTTAGTCGATAATGAGCAGATTGTATTCGAATCCTTGACTATATTGGAAATGGGCCCATGAAGTCAATGCCTCAAGCATCAAATGCATCTGAGTTCCAAATATATTTCAGGGGCATTGTGTCTCTTATTTGGATGTTTTGCCCATCTTTTAGCAGGCAGCAGTGTTTCACTAATCGTCTACATCTTTGAACAAGGTAGGACACCATTGGTTCCATTGGAGTACTTTTGCTACCGTTCTTCTACCAGAATGGTGTGCTCCAAATTCATGATCATGGCAATGTACAAGGACACATGCAACTTCCTCCTGAGGAATGCACCTTCTCCAGATACAATCTGCCCCCTCACGAAAGAGATATAGATCCGCCCACTAATAGAAATGGATAGCAGATAAGAATTTGTCTACTTTCAATTTCGGACAATCTCGTGGGGTTCTCTTGGATACAAGATAGTTCACAATATTAGCATACTAGGGGAGCAAGGTGATTGAAGATATAGCTTTGTTTGGAAAGGTTTCAGTGATCAGCCTCAAATTTTTCTTAGGAGACTCAAGCTTGGGTAGTCTTGATAGATGATCTGCCCTCACATTTTTTACTCCAATCTTGTCTCAGATCTTGAGGTTAAATTCATGAAATATAAGTATCCATCTGATAAGGTGTGGTTTGTCATCCTCCTTCTGTTGTAAGTGTTGAATGGCAGAATGGTCAGTGTAGACTATGACTTTGGATCCAAGGAAATGGGATCTGAACTTTTCCAAGGACAAAAACTTTTGCTAGAAGCTCTTTCTCTGTGACTGTGTAATTCTTTTGTGCTTTATCTAATGTTATGCTAGAATAGTGAATAGCAAATGGCACATTGTCTTTCCTCTGTCCCAACACGACGTCGATGTCATAGTTTTATGCATCTGTCACGATTTAAAATTGTAGTGTTAAATCCGGTGGTTGTAGAACAGGGGACTGGGTGCTCATATCTTTCAACTATGTAAATGCTTGGAGCATACAATCATAAATAATAAATATGTCTTCTTTCTAGGCAGTTCAGTCAATAGTCAGGCGGGGTTGCTAAAATCTTTGATAAATAGTTAGTAGAAATCGATGTGCCCTAAGAATGATCGAACTTGTTTGAGAATGGTAGGTGGTTAAGTTTTGAAATAACCTCCTCCAGGGCTGGTTCAACTTCCATGCCACATTTCAATACAATGTGACCCAACACGATCCCCTCTATCAACATGAAGTTGCTCTTCTCCCATGAGAGCACGAGGTTCACTTCGCAACATCACCGAAGAACTCATTCTAAAAAGTCCAAACATTGATCAAATGAATCTCCATAGATAAAGAAATCATCCATGAAAGTGCCCAAATCCCATTCAGCCCCCTAAGTGTTTGTGTAAATTTTGGACTTCTCACCTAACTCTAAAACAGGCAAGATAAAAAGACCGCATTTTACGGTCTCTACCAAGTTGAGTAGGTGAATTGAGGGGTTGTTTTGTGTGAGTTTGCTTGTGATTGCTTGTGTGTATTCTAGATCACTTCTGCGCATTTGCACCTTGTTTTTCACTCTCTTGACTTGACCATCGTGCTCTCCCGATCATTTCCCTCTTGCTTCGAGATGGCCGACTGGAGCGTATTTTATCCGGACTTTGTGGATCCTTCGTTCACTCCAGCCGGTCCACATCTCTTTTTCCAGGAGGACTTTGCTCCTGATTTTTGTACTAATCCGACCAACCCACTATTTCAGGATTCAGACTTTGACTTTCACCAACCATTATTACCACCATCACCCTCACATTTCGACAATCTGCTCTTCCTTGAGTATCCTGATCCGGAAAGTGAATTTTGTCCACACCTACCGCCCACATTCGACACATCCGATCCAGAGATTTTGGAGTCACCTTTCATGATTTCCACTCCTGAGACCTTAAATCAGATGATGGAGCATATGAACTCAAGGATGAGCGATATAGTTAGCATTAATAAGATCCAGAATGTAGCTCCATTATTTAAGGACTTGGATCCATTTGAGGATTATCATGAGAGCTTGCAATCGCCCAAAATAAAAAAAATGAGAAAAAAATTAAAATTCGAAAAAGAATTCGGGAGACACGTGATCGATTCAAACTGTGAGGAGAGGGAATCTTTGTCAGATCATTTGACCACACAGCCTTTCACATCTTATCCCACCTTTGACCTCGAGGATGCCGATGTACAAACTGCTCCTGGCATGCCTCATGTAGATGTTGATTCTGACTTCCTCCCTTCTATGGAGGAAGTCCAAAAATTTAAAAAGATGTTGACTGAACCCGAAGTGGTGGCCACTATTCATGAGATTATCCGTGCCCCACTTCAGTAGGCCATGACTGATTTATCTGCTCCTCTTCCCAAGAAGAGAAAGCAGAGGAGCAGATCTGAGCACCATATTTTGACCATGGACACTGCCCACGCCATCACACACCGTCCCATTCCTAAGAAGAAGAACACTGCCACACCTTTCATTAGCTGCACCATCTCTGGCCACACATGTGATCACACTCTCCTCGACGGCGGTGCTTCGATTAGCATATTACCCTTCTCACTGGTACAGTCTCTTCACCTAGGGCCTCTCAAGAAAATCAAGATGATCATTCAGTTTGCTGATGGATCTATCAAGAGGCCAAAGGGTATCCTTGATAATGCCGTCATTTTGATTCAGGGCATGAGCTACACCGTTGATTTTGTCGTATTGCCCATGGAGACCTCCACAGGGGAGCACTCTCCAATCATTCTGGGACGACCGTTCCTCGCCTCTGCGAGGGTCGTTATTGATTACGGATCAGGAGAGATTCTCTTTTGTCCTGGTGATAAGAGTGAAGCATTGATCACCGCACCCATAGTTGACCAGAGACCTGCACATGATGTGACTTCATCTATCTTGGCTGACCCGGAGGACCATGACCTTGACGAGACTATCAGAGAATTTTGTTACTTACTGGATTCCACTGAGACCCAAGAATTCCCCTCCCAAGAGGAAGACTTGGAAAGCATGGTCCTCGGAGTTCCTTCTTCTGGGACTTGGCGCTATGTTGATGACATCCGCGGGATTTACATGATTGATAGCATTGAGCGGAGGGCAGATTTAGAGACTAGACATGACGGACATGACTCGACTACTTTCACATGTTCATTCAGATTCAAATGAGACAAAGGCCTAATTTAATTTTGTTGCTTTTATTCGAGAATTCAAGCCTTTTGATGAGAAAGATGATCCGGTTGATATTATTGAGGACGAACAGAGTTCGACTACTTCCACTGATGAGTTTGTTCCTTTTGGTTTTGACCTGGACGAGACCTCGCAGGACGACACTGAGTACACTTTTTCCGTTGAGGATGAGTTCAACCCTTTTCAGTTTGATACTAGCAAGACTCCTAAGGCCGAACCTAGTCATACTTCTTCCAGTACCCCATCTGTGCCTTCATACCATAGAGCCTCTGAGGACCTTCAGCATGTCGACCCTGAACGGTTTGTGTCATCTGAGGACCCCGATGTCGACATGCACCATACCAGATCTATTCCTCAGCGGTCCCACAAGAAGATTTGCTTTCGACCTTCTTGACCCTCTGTACATCCATACTGTTGTACATTCGTGTTGTTCACCTCTGTCTTTCTCTCGTATTGCTCTTCCACCCATTCTCGTGTTTGCCTTGCTTCGGACGTACTTTATCCTAAGTATAGGGGGTGGACGAGCCGAGTGTTCATTCGTCGTTCCGTTTCATCACTCCTGTTGTTGCCTATACTTAGGGCTTCTTTTACCCTAAGTATAGGGGGAGTGATGCGTACATCCTTCTCTATCTTCTTCCATCTGTTGATATTCTTTCTTCTTTTCTTCTTTTCCTCTTCTATCTTCTTTATCTACCTAAAAGGTGTCGCCCTTTTTTGTCAGTTTTCTATACTTAGGACGTACTTTGTCCTAAGTATAGGGGGTTTGCACCCTGAGTTTCTCCATTCTTTGGTCCTCTCCATTGTCTCCCCTTATTGTCTATACTTAGGGATATCTTACCCTAAGTATAGGGGGAGACAATCTGGGTACGATCTGTTCATTCCCACCCTTGTCCCTCCCTGCTTTGTGTACAGTCTGCTATACTTAGGATTATTTGATCCAAAGTATAGGGGGGACGGTCAATTTCTCATTCGTTCATTCCTTCCTCCCTTATTCATTTATTCTTTAGACTTCTCTATACTCAGTACGAGTTATGTCTTCTCTTTTTTCTCTGATCTATGAGGACATAGCTCAAGCAAAGTATAGGGGGTTGTATATACTGCGTATATACTTTAGCCATAACTCGTACTTTCGTATTTTCTTAATAATTATGGCTAATTATACTTATTAAATTCATTAAAAACCTTAATAAAAAGATGTGATTATTCCTCAAATTCTTTGTGTATCTACTGATTAATAAATTAGGTGAACATATTTTTTGCAAAGTGTCTGAAAAATAGTTTGAAAACCTTCGTGAAAAATCTTTTGAAAACTATTTGGAAAACATTTTGTTACATGTTTTCAATCTTTGTAAAAATGTTTTGATTGTAAAATTATTTTCTTTGGGTGAAATAAAAGTTTGAAAATGATTTGCAGGTGGTTTGAAAAATGGTTGCAAAACTATGTGAAAAATCTATAAATACTGTTTGGAAAACCTTTGCAAAATGATGTTCAAATGTGTGTACATGTTTGTAAAAATTGTTTACAAAAATTATTTTGGACTATAGTTTTCAAAATTGTTTTAAAAACCTTTGTCAAATAAGTTTGAGGAATACATACATCCCACCAAAAATTCACTATATATACCTATAAAATCGACCACTTACCCTTTGTAAATTCTTAAAATCCGATTCTTGTAAATATTAAATGCATCCCCGTGTAAATATTTGTGCCTAGTTTTTGGCCAAAAATCTTTTGGTTTTCAAAAATTCCAAAAACATTTGCAAAAAATAAAATCTAAAAACACTTGAAAAATCTTTTTGAAAAAAATCTAAAAAATGCATATGTATCATCTTTTCAAAAATCCATAAAAACTTCAAAATCTTTGAAAATTGCATCATAAAAATATTTTCTGCATAACATTTGCATAGCATTCACATTTTTTCGGGTTGAGTTTGATAATTAAACGAGTCTAAGTAAAATCCGGAGATTGGAGCTTGATTGGACCTCAAAATCAACCTAATTAACAGGAACCTTATAGGAGATGGAATTGAGGTACTTCAGGTCTAGTTGACTTAATTATTTGAGGATCACGGGACTTGGTTCAATAGATTCTTGACTGCCTAAGTAGAGTATTTCGGAGCATACGCACGACTCTTGTTGATAATGACCTAACTTGGACACTTTCACCTTTCACTTGGCTCAACTCAGTTGGAGTGGTGACGAGGTTGGATTTTCCGGTATGAGACGCACACAGGTGGAAACACTTGTCCTCCTCTAGGGAGGGAAGTGCATCCCAACCCATCCGGTGATGATGAGTTTCGAGGATAGGAGATCGTGGGTTGCAATAAAGCTTCAAAAGAGGGATAGTCTACTGGCTCAAGAGGAAAAACTCCCTATGTAAATGTTGCTTTGTATAGTATTTCAAAAAAATTTGCAAAAGCAAAAACTCCAAAAAAGTGGATAGGCCTGTACAAAAATAAAAATGCTTGCCGGAGTGTACATATATGTATAGCCAATAAGGAAGCTTGAGCTTCAATGTCAAATTATGTGAGCCTGCAGATGGATGACTTGACTACACTGGTCTTGCATCCTAGGATAGGTAGCTACACTAGCTACTGTCCATTCTTCTCTTCACCCCTTCCTCTTGAGTTGGTTGCCACTTGAACTTTAAAGGGAGTACTCTGCTCCTTAAGGAATGAGTTGTTGGATTGAAGAATCATTGGGTTGTCATACTGGAGAAGTCAGTCTCTTTGTCATTTCAGTTGGGGAGAGCCACCATCACTTACATTGTACGAGTCAGATTCATAGTCATAAGGGTTTGCGTATGAGTTGAAATATTTCTAACCTGGCTATTGAGGAGACTTGAGCAGAGTGTTGGGATTCTCGAAGGCTGTTGGATTTCAAATCCAGTTCTCATTAAGGTTCCGCCCGCATTAAAATTTCGAAGGTCCGACTTAGGTTCCAAACTTTGATTTTGTGAAGACACCCTTGATAATTAAATTCAATCCATCTTTCTTCTTTTTCTTTTCTTTGTTTTTCTTTTCTGCACTTATTGCATAAGTGTTTGATAGGGACTAAAGGAAAGTATAGGGGGATGATGAAGCTACGTTTCATCATCTTTATTCTATCATTTTGGCCTTAAAAACCCTAGTAAATGCGTGTAAATAGAGTTAATTCATGCATTTTATAATCCATGCATATTTGTGTAAATAATGTATAAAATGTGATTTTTAAAGCCAAAATTATAGAATAAAGAAAATAAAAGAAGAAGAAGAATCAAATATTGTAAATATTTTATGACCCGAAACCCCGAGACCTAGGCATCTCGATGCCTAGGTCGACAGGGAATAAAGTAGGGGGAGATAAGGGCCAAAATATAATAAAAATCCCTTTCATTTAATTCATTATTTATTCATTTTGAGACCAATTTTTGGTTCAACTTTTTATGTAGAATAAATAAAGAAAAATACAAAATTGATTTCACCTAAAAAATACAGAGATAAAAAGTTATAATCTGAATAAGATTCCAGAATCCCAACTTCCCAGACCCGTATCTCTCAAATAAAGACTCGAAACGTGTCAAACTCACCTTTAATTGTATATAATTTTAAATAAGATATTTAATGGTGGTGGTTTCACGTTTGGTGGAGCTACGATTTGAAAGTTGAGTTTGGACCCCTATTGTATACTTGTACAGATTAAAGTATTCAATTTATTTATTATTCATTATTTTTATAATTTATATTTTTATAATGTTACAAATATTATTTATAATATATGTGTATATTAATACATGAATAAAAACATAAAGAAAACATAGAAATAAAATACATGTATAAATCACCTAGGTATAATACCAATACACATACCTATATAATTAACACTTCTATTTTATTAAGTGCACAAAACACTTCAAAAAAATAAAATAAAAATATATTTAAGTGTATAAAAATATTTTATAAATTTATAAAATAATAAACAAAAAAATAAATTAAATATACAAAATAAAAATAAAATATTAAAATATATAGATGTGTATACCTATATAGGTCATAAAAGGTAACTTGTAATTATTAATCTCGAAAAAATAAATAAAAATCATAATAAAATATTTCAGAAAATTATAAATATTTTTTATTTAATAACCTGAAAATAATAAAATCGTTTATTATTTTTAAATGATTTTACAAATATTATTGCCAGGCTTTTTCCTGGTTGGTCCACGTGGACCAACCAGGAGGGTTGGAGAGCTGACCTCGGGTCAACTCTCTGGCCCTAGTTCCTGTAGGTTGTTAGAATGGGTTTTGACCCATGTATGCGGATTTTTCGAGGACGGTACTTTCACCATTTGATGTCGATCCCTTGACGAGTTTTTGTCCTTGAAGAATGGTCTTGCACGCCCAGAACTTTCCTCGAGGATTGCATCGCTGCTCCGCCTGATGCGCCTCCATCTTGGGAGCCCCGTCTCCATTCTATTCAAAATGGCCCCTGTCACCTCTTCCCTCCTTCGACTCGTTTTTTATCAGCTTGAAGCTTCCTAGACCGAGCTCCGGACGAGTTGTGGTGACAGCACAACCTCCAGCTCCTCGGGGAGGCCTTCGAACGAGTCGAAGGCATCGTTCCACCACCTCCGGTGGTCCACCACCGTCGAGGTCCCATCTCGGGTTTTTAACCCTTAAGGTTCACCATTCTCTTGGTTTATCTTGCATTTTTTCCCTTTGTCGTGCATTAGGATCAGTTCCACCCATTCGCCTTCGATTCGCACCCATTTAATCGCCACGCTACCTCTCCGGCGAGTTCTATTTCCCCTGCTCTCCACCTTCATACCACCTCGCTGCGGGGTTGGGGCATTTTCCCCCGACTCTTTCACTTTTCTTGCAGGTCAGGAGCGTAGCATAGCACCTGGGCTCGATTTTGATCATCCACCAGAGCTACCTGGAGCTCTCAGCTCCGCCGCCTTTGCGGATGCGACATAGCGCCTCCCGGAAGTTTTGAAGGTCCCAGGAGATCAAAGATACCCGCAGGAGTCACCTGGGCATTTTTGGAGCCTCAACGGACGCCGGAGGAAGCTCGCACCGGCAAGCATTCTTCCCTTTTCATCCATCATACGTTCCCCGCCGTCGGATCAAGAACAGCTGCCCAGGTTCATCACGGCCGTTGGATGGAGCATGCCTGAACCGTCGGATCCGTCTGAAGGATCTAATCCTGGGCATTGAAATCGAACTGTCATCGGTGCCCTTCGCGTCGACACGTGGCATAAGTCAAGTTTCATCCGCTGTTCGATCTCGCCATCGAGTGGGTATTTTGATCTTCTGCCCACTAAAATTTTGTATTTAATACGTAAGGCATAAACTTTTGTATGTTGTTTAAACATTTTGGGATATTTTACGTTATTGCCCCTGGATTTCTTAATTTGCGTTAAGGTCCTCGTCTGGTCACGTGCTTTCTACACGTGACCCTGGCGATTTTGCTGGTACATCCCTACGCCTTTGATCATTTAGCGTTAGTCCAAGAACAATTTTATTGTGTTATATTACTTTTGGTGAATTTGCACATTGGCCCCTGAGTTTCTTGTTTATTACATATATGCCCCTACCAGTGTGATTTTTCTATCAGATGTCTCTATTTATTTCATGCTGCTATAAGAACCAAAAAATCATCAAAAAATCAAGTTAAGATCATGTTTGATTTTGCTTCCACGTCATATTTTTGTTTTGTATTTTTATTACATTTTCATATTCATAAAAATTCAAAAACATGCATTTTCAACACTGTTTGCATTAGAAAATACATAAAAATTATAAAATGTTTTTGAAAAACTCCCAAAAAATTGTATTTTGTGTGTTTGCATATCTTTTAACTTCAGCCCAAAAATCATTAAAAAATATAAATGAAACTCCTAAAAATATAAAAACGCTAAAAACCTTCATCAAAATCTTAACAATTCCTAAAAAATCCAAAAAATACAATTTTTATCTTTGAATTTTCTATGTTTACAATTTCTATCTTTGAATTAAAAATTAATGTGAGGAATTTTGGACACTATTTGATATTTTTTATCCTCATTTTAATTTTGGCTAGCAAGTTGTTTCACTGTTTACTAGTATTTTTGACTTTAAAAATACCAAAAAAATAGGAAAACTATAGAAAAATTACAAAAATATTAGAAAAATCTAAAAAACACAAAAACACTTTATTTACTATAATTTGAATATTTTTCCTATTTTTATCTCTCTCTTATCTCTAGTGTATATACAAATTCCTTCTATATATTATCTCTTTATTAGAAAAAGAAAATATAAAAAAAATACAAAAAATAAAAAATAAATACAAAATCAGTAATTTAAAAATCAAAATACAAAAATATAAAATCAAAAATTCAATAAAAAATATAAAATTAAAAACCCACAAAACATAGCAATTATAGACAAAATCATCACATTCACATTTTTGAGCATTTTACCCCGTTTTACCTGTCTGCTCCCTGTGTTCGTCTTCTACACATACTTGCACCTATACACATCTTGTTCTAGAGTTATAATAAATTTTAACTCTACACATTTACTTTCATTGCTTGAATTACTTGTTGTGGGTTAATTGTTGTTTGAATTGTGAATTTCGCGCGAGGTCAACTCAGCGACTGTTGATTCGCCTTGTGAATCGACACAACCTCCCGATTTTCGTGTTCAACAATTGCTGAGGTGTCTGATCCGCCTCCTGCATTCTGATTGGCGGTGTTGGGTTGGATTGTTGATATGCTTAATCTGCATCCTGCATCCTGATTGGCTGAGAGCTGATGGTGGTGATTGCTGAATACTTGGTATTCTTTTGTTGTAGTATAAAAGGAGCCCTGTGGCACTACATATTGTATCCCAACATTTTCAAGCAATAGTAAAGAGAGTCAGGTGTGAGCAAGTGGAGTAGGAACATTTTCGAACCACTATATATCCTCATCTTGTGCGATTGCGCATGCTTTCTTCTTTAATCGTGGTTCTAGTTTTGTGGTGCTTGATCGGATCCAAACCCAACACTTGGGCTTGTCGGCAACAAGGTCGAAACAGGTGTCGCTGCCACTAGATGCTCTTCTTCCTGCTCCTCCTACTCCTGCATCTCTGGCATCTCAGAGACCGGAGGACTCGTCCCCACAAGCATGATCAGCAGACAGAGGTTCTTCTCGTCGAGAACGAACAACTCGATTATGGAGGAGGCCAAGCTCGTTGCTGTAATTTCCTAGAAGATTGAATGCTTAAGCAATTCAAGGTATGGGTTCGATGGCGGACAACAAAAGGCGGCATCTTTCTGTAAGGAGAGCATACCTTCGGAGTTGGCTTCACAAGATCCATACAAGGATTTTAGGGTATCCATGGAAAAAATGGTGGAATCTCATGGGCTAACAGAGTGGTAGGGCTTGCAGGAGCTTCTGCACTACTACCTGTGGCTGAACGACAAGAAGACCCACAAAATCATACTGCTTGCTTTTGTGGATCTCTTGATGAATCTTGTCTACCCTCCCGACAGTTTTTTCTTTTCTTCTTCTACTTCGTCTTCCCCTATTCTTCTGATGCACCAATGCTTATCTCCTCTTCTCCACCTTTGTTTAGACTAAAATTTGTCTTCCAGGAAATGAGAAGGTGATGTCTTTCGGCATCATTGCCTTGCTTTCTGTTCTCTAGCATAATCATATTTAACTTGATTTGACATCAATTTGTTCGGTAAAAACCTCTCCGCTAGTGATGGGGGCGTGCTCTTGGTTAAATGCCCATTATTGAATTTTATGTTTGTTTTGCGGAACCAAACATCGTTGGGGAGTGTGATAGTGGACAGGTGGACATGGGAGGCATAGAGAGGTTCTTATGTTGCTGAAAGAGCGACAACAAAGGGTATGGGACAATTGAAAGCTATTCAGTAACAGGCGCACGGTGTGTGAGGGAGGGGGTGGGGCCTCAAAGCTCAGTGTGGGGAGAAGGGTCTTTCTAGCAGGGAAGGTGCTCTGCTCGAGCTTCGAGGAGGAGCTCGGTGGAGGGCATTTTACAGGGGAGGTGCTCTGCTCGGGGGTAGCTGCTCGGGGGTCTTCGAAGCAGGAGAGGAGGAGATGGTGTTCGGCAGGGGGGGAGGGGCGGACTTTGATGCGTCAATGCAGGGAAGCGAGCGCGTGAGAAGAGGGCGCATTGCAAATAAGAAATAACTTTAGGTGCAGTTTTGTCTTTTTCATTGAAAACTGTCAAATATAACGGATATATCCGGGGTTATGTCATGTAAGAGTTAAGCATTACTCGGGATTTCTCATGTAATTCATAATTATGCAAGGTTATGATTGTAACTGCAAAATTACTCAGGATTATGGATATAAAAATCCCTTATTATTATTAGCTTTGTTATCCAGGAATTCTACCAGAACCAATCCAATTATCATGCCAAATAAATTAGGCCGTGACCTTTCATCCATCATATACTTAATCCAAGTCTTACTAGAAATACATAGCGAGTCTCCGATAAGTATCATCTTCCATTCAAGACATAAGAACTCAACCCCTCTACATGCAATAAAACTGGTAGTTGCAACTCCCAATGGCCAACACACCTATATGTTCTCTAAACACAACTGGGAGTGGATCCTCCGCTGTTACAGCACCTGCTGTAATGCTGGGAAGCCACTCAATGAGCATCAGATGGCCCCAGAAGGGGTTGGAGATGGTTGATGTGCATCCCGATGCTCATCGATTGACTCCTCTGTGTTAAGTAGATTGCTTGTCAGGAACCAAATTTGAACTGGTGACACGAGGATTTTCAGTCCTCTGCTCTACCAATTGAGCTATCCCGACTTGACTACTTTTCCCATATTATCTTACTAAAAGATTGATGTTTATGTCAATTAAAGGGGTTAAAAAAGGATTAAAATCTCATTTAGTCCCTAGAACTTTTTGTGTCTTAAAAAAACTTTCTTTGAGAAGTGTAAGGGCTATTCATACTTATTGACTTTTTTTATTCTTGTAGGGATTTCTCGATAAACAATGGATTAATCATACTTATTTATTGTACCCCTATTGATTGAATAACTTCATTTCTAGTTTTTTTTTTATGTTTATTTTATGTCGTACCAATCCAACACAAACCCTAGAGTGCATATATACTCTTGCTGATATCCCATGATGCCACTTGAAACGGATGACTACACTAGCATTCAACCAAACCATGAGGTAATACACTACCTTGTAGTATTAGTCCCTGCGAACAATTATCTTATCTACCTTTCTTGTTATCACTTACTTCTGAGCGTTTCCATGACTCCATACTTATCACCTTTTCTTTTCTAGTTGCAGGCAAATTTATGGATTCATTGTTTGATAATCAATCATCATGCATGGAAAGTCGTCTCAAATAACATCATCCGATAGGTCCACAATAAACAAATAAATTCGGAGACATGGACTAAAAAACATATTTTGAAAATATTTTCCATCTTCGATGTTATTCGCAAAGCATTCTTTACGTCACTTATGGATCGAGGTATTTGGCAAACTGTTTTTCAAGAGAGAGTCTGGGAGTGATTTTTTGAACTTCTAATTAATCGTCGCTAAATTTTGAACAAAAAATAGTGATGATTAGTTGATATTTTGAAAAATAACAACG
Organism: Ottelia alismoides; assembly: GCA_037367405.1. Classification (NCBI taxonomy): domain Eukaryota; kingdom Viridiplantae; phylum Streptophyta; class Magnoliopsida; order Alismatales; family Hydrocharitaceae; genus Ottelia; species Ottelia alismoides. The sequence goes on along the minus strand of JAZKJV010008365.1, from coordinate 639,206 downwards.
GATAAGCATCGCTATGTGTACCGTTGCTAATGATATAACAAAAGTTATGATATTTGTTGTTTAATTTCGAGTACGAAAACTCATTTCGCAATGAATAATATCATCATTATATATTTAACAATGGTTATTTAGTAATGGATTTTGAAAAAAGAGTCACTATATCTCAATTTTATTGTAGTGCCCACATTTATTTTCATGTTCCCACACTCCTTATCCTATCTTTTCCATTCATCTTTTCAATATCTACCAAAGATCTCAAAACCCCAGGAGAGACTACAATGTGTCCCTGACATTTTGTGAGTCCTGAGCAAAAGAAAAAAATAGACCTTTATAAAAAATTTTCGATGAACAATGCGCCCTTATATATCCATTAAATTTTGGACTTTAGCATTGAGTTGCACTGAAAATTTGATTCTATAAAAGCTCATTTTTTATAAGTTGTTTCCTCAAAAAAAATCGATTCCATAAAGGATCATATCTAAACGAGTTGTTTCATCGAAAAAAATCGATTCTACAATGGTCATTTTTTAGTGAGTTGCTTTACTAAAAATTTAATTCTACAAGGCCTCATTAGGACATATACTATATTTCTTAAAACTAAATGTTGAATGCTTGTAAAAATGGATCCTTAAAGTTGATGGGTCCTGGGCCATTGTACTCGAAAACTACCCTCAGGGACGACCCTTGCAGACTATCGTGCTCTTTCTCTTATCGTGAGAAAATGGTGGCTTTCCTATTTCGAGTTCCTCAACATCGATCGTAGTTCGAAGGTGATCTAAATATTTGTCCTCTACCTTTTTGTTATTTTAATTTTTCTTACATAACAATCCATGATGGTTATCATTGTCAATAGGACATTTATATCATCACATGCGTAATCTATAAGCTCTTCTCACCATAATATAAGTTGTTCCTTTGTACATGAAAAGTTATGTATATTTCAATTTCATGGCTTTTGCTTTTTGATATTGAAGATCATCACACTTAATAAAGAGATTTTATCTTCCTACATTATTTTTTATTATTCCTATTATTTCAAATGATAATATTATTAGTATTAACTTTCCACTTGAGCTTGATCTTGTTTTGCTTTAACAAGCAATGGCAATCATAATATGTTCAGTTTTTCATCAATGGTATTACGCGTCTTTGATAGGCTCATATAATTATATTGTATTTATATATTTCTTCATCATAGAAAAGAACATACTTAAATTTATAAGACAAATAATTGGAAAATTTGGGTATTTTTATACATTGTATATTACCGAATACTTTCCTTGATAAATTATGTTTTATCTTATCTCAGTAATTTATGTTCAAAATTAGAATTATACAATAGAATCTTTAAATTATATTATTATAATATTATTTATATAAGCTTTAAATCATTAATTAACATTTCAGATTTGAAGTAAAATAAATCGAATTTGAATATTTGAAACTCAAAATGAATTGAATTCAATTTTAATTTAGCATATTTGTTTAAAATTTAATTCGAATTTGTATTCAAAACTTTTATAATGAATTGAATTAGAATTCGATGGAATCAAAGGTACTCGATTCAATTAGCACTCCTAAACACAACCGGCCAGCGAAATGGCAATAAAGTACGTTACGATTGTTTCAATATTTGATTCTCAACAATCGATTCGATAAAAATCTAAATAAAGGCATAGGACAGGCTTCGTAGCAAGTCAACTATAAATTCCAAATCAATCATGGACCCAAGTTGCCATGATCAAATTCTTTTTGGAATGCCCTTCATGCCATGTGATCAACGACCATCAATATGCAACATGCATTTGATTTGAAGATGAAGGGGCCATTGTTTTTTTCGCCATATATGCTTACTTATTATACAAAGAAATCTCCTTAATCTTTAATAAATGATATCTCATGGAACATGAGTTAAATCAATGAATATGATATAGCTGAAATATATAAAACGAGAAGGTGTTGAATCAATAATGTTAGATATCAATAATCATCATGATGCTTAAAAGATTTCCTCGCCAACGAGCCAGGGAAACAATTAGATCATCATTCGCCCGAAAATGCGGTGTTCAAGACTAAAACAATAATATCAACTATATATTCATGATCGTATGAGGATATATACGAGGAACCGTGCAATACATACATAATGAAGGCGACCGCACATCTCCCGCAATAGGTGGCATCCAAAGCAATCTTAGATCGAACGACGAAGATGATATGAATCATATGAGAACACACACAAACACTTAAACACAGGTTTAGGGATGAAAGAAAAAAGCGAGTATGTACCTTTCTTATCATAGAAAGGATAACAGAGGACATATTTGTCTTAGCTATGCCATTTCCCTTCCAATCAATCCTCCTCATCCACCATACCGTACCTCTACAAGCTACTAGCAGTTTCGCTTCCTCTCTCGACGGCGATGGAAGGTAGAAAACATATTGCGGTTGCAATGGATATCATTAGGGCTAGTTTGATTGCTGGTGTATACCGGTGTATATTTGTATACCCTTCGTTCCGACCTTTCCAAACCTCCAAACAATTTACTATTTACAGGAGTACTCCAACCCAATCCAATCCAACCCAATTACCAAACTCGCCACTGTCAATGGGGAAATAAATGTCTAAAAAGGTGTCGAAATGTTCAAATCCCGTAATCACCGGCTACATCAAAATTGCAAAAAATGCCACGGCACTAAAATATGCATAATTAATTACAGGTGTCACAACTCCGCATTCTCGAGCTCATCGGAATCGGCTCAATGTAACACCCCTCAAAAGAAAGTCCCATACCGTGGAATACAAAATTCCCGGTATGGGATAAATAGTGAGGAGCTCACTACCGGACAACCCGGCTTAAGCATTTTGGGGGTGGTTAATCGGGTCCGTATGGGCCCGATCCCAAGAGGTTGTTAGGATCAGTAATGCTCCGTTAACGGACCGGGGACCTAAGCCCGGGACGTTACAAATGGTATCAGAGCCGAACGCCCTCTGACAGTGGAAAGGGCTACCCGAGTGGTGGAGCCGCCCCTACAAGAGGTTGGAGGAAATGGCTACCCGGAGCGTGCAGCCGCCACTGTCACTGGGAAGAAGTGATGGGTCATGTCGCAACGAGGACGTTACGAATATAAGTGGAGGAGGTTGTAACACCCCTCAAAAGAAAGTCCCATACCGTGGAATACAAAATTCCCGGTATGGGATAAATAGTGAGGAGCTCACTACCGGACAACCTGGCTTAAGCATTTTGGGGGTGGTTAATCGGGTCCGTATGGGCCCGATCCCAAGAGGTTGTTAGGATCAGTAATGCTCCGTTAACGGACCGGGGACCTAAGCCCGGGACGTTACACTCAACTAGACACTTCAAATGAGCATAATATTGATAGAGTATTGGTGCTGAAAAATCAAAATTTTGGACCTTTACGCTATATGTGATGTAAATAAACAAAATCTCTAAAGCATGTCATAATGTGTTGTATATATGTTTAATTACTAAACCTGTTACATCTGGAAACTTAATTGAATCAAGGGGGTTTGGTTGTGGTTTTTAGTACTACGTGGAGTGAGTTATAAAACTTGGTGGATTTGTATATGAGATCTCTTCGTAAGCTCTTGTAGCAATAATAAAAAGGAAGGATAGAGGATCATGCATGCACATGTGCATTCCTCTCTGTCTCTATCTTTGGTGATGGCTCAGGAGTGTCAATTTGAATCTTGATATTTATGCTGCAAGTTTTATTAAACGGGTTGGATAAATTAATCGAACGGATTAATTTGTAAACGTTATGGAGTTGATTCGACTCGGACACTTCGGATTCGGGCCCTTTCAAACATTGGAGATGCTTTCTTTCGTGGGCAAAGTTATCCGATGAGGTGACGATCTTTGGACACACACACCCTCATTCTTTGTTCTTCCCATTGTGAATGGTTCCTTCTTCTTGTTCAGTTGCTCCCTCTGTTCTCTTAGGCATTTTTCAGGACGACTCCATCGGAATATGTCGACAACGACTGTGTTGTTGTTATATAATGAGAGTAGATCGTTAAACTTAGTTACCGATGTTGTGGGGACGAAATCTTCTCTAACGACAGACCGATAATGGATGCTTCAGGATCTCTAAACTGATCTGTTTTGTATTTTTATTTGTCGGATTTGTTTTATTTTGTTGATCTTGCCTTACTTTATGTCATCAAATGATTATCAATTAATTATTGATTATAATTTACAAATGATTGATTATATTCTAAAACAAACCGTGTTTCACGAAAATTAGTCTTTTTGTTGATGTTGATTCAATTATATATCAACATAACGTATACAGTAGAGAGGAGGAGCAAGCATGGGAGGACACTGTGCTTATTAATGCAACAATAGAAACATGACGATACGTCTGGATAGGGATGCAAACGCTCGGATACGGATATAGGTATTATTATATCCTTATCCGTTTTTTAATACGAATACGATGCGGATACGGATATTGACGAATATTAAAACTATCTTACCATATCCTTAAAAAAACGGATATTGATCGCACACGAGTAATATTAGCAATACTTTATAGAATCGATTTAAATATATAAGAATTGGATGGAAAACACATGATATTATTTCACTAAATGTGTTTGTATCATAAAAATTATATAAATATGGTAAAAGAAGATAGAGAATTATGTTATATAGGGTTAAAAATAAATCTATGGCTATAATTATATACAAAAATGGATATACGGATACGGATACAGATGTTTGTGGATATCAAAACGATATCCATATCTGTATCCATTTTAAAATGGATATGGATACGGATGTCAACATATATATATATATATATATATATAGGGAAAAGGGAGTATGCACCGGCTGGTGCAGCCAACTGGCTACACCCGACCATTTTTTTCATTGGTTTTTTATTTTTTTTTGAAAAAAACTTATGGGGATTTACTTAGTTTATTGTGTGGAATATGTGTTTCAAATTTCATGCAAAACAAACACTCCTAGCATGCCCATCTAAATAAGGTCAATTTCAATAATTCTGAAACCGTTAAAATGTCATAGCCTTGATGGAGATGATAGAAATGTCGAATTTAGTTTAAATTGGTATTGAAAAGATAAATTCAAATCCTTAATTTTGTTTCGAATAAATAGTCATTGACCATTTGATCAGTAATGTATATATTGTATGTAAGTAATTATGTGTTGCGAGATCAGTAATATTAAAACAGTTGTCAGTAATTTACATCTCTAATATTACATTGTACTGAGATCAGTAATTCATTCATGTTACTCAAGTAATACATATTCAGTTCTCAAGTAATTATTGTTGTGAGATCAGTAATTAAGTATGTAAATTACTAATGTCCATACAAGAAGTACTTTTTACAATTATCCATTTTACTGTACTCATTTTGATTGTTACTAATGTCCATCCCCGCCTTCTTTACTGATGTAGTATATTTAGTTACTTGCAATACGTCAAGTGTTACTGATAGCTACGTATAAATTACTGATGTAGTCTATTTAGTTGCTTGCAATATGCCAAGTGTTACTGATAGCTACGTATAAATTACTGATGTAGTCTATTTAGTTACATGCAATACGTCAAGTGTTACTGATAGCTACGTATAAATAACTGATGTAGTCTATTTAGTTACTTGCAATACGTCAAGTGTTACTGATAGCTACGTATAAATTACTGATGTAGTCTATTTAGTTACTTGCAATACGTCAAGTGTTACTGATAGCTACGTATAAATTACTGATGTAGTCTATTTAGTTACTTGCAATAAGTAACTATGAATGGATTTTAATCAGTAAGAATGATAAAATAGAAAAGTAATACATGATATATTATCAGTAACATATGCAAATGTCATCAGTAACTTGGTATAATTTTTCTGAAATAATGATTTCGCTATCTAAATCCAATTGTAAGACATCCATCTTCGCTCCTTTTGATACGATCTTTTCACGATTCAAATCCATCCACGAAGCATCGTTCATCATTGCTTCTTTGGAATCAATATTAGTTTCCATTCACAGATGATCCATCGCATTTGAAACTGAAAATGAGAACTAAAAAACAAACGATCAAATTCTACAAAAGAACAATAAATAAATGTTTAATAAACAATGAAAGAACTTACGAATCGAGGACTTGAAGACGATCTTCTTTCGTCGCTGGAAATCTTGAGATTTCGCAGGAAGACGAATCCATAGATGATTTTGGAAATTTTGAAAATAAATACAATGCAACGTCGGAGAGACTTAATTGCGAATCAAAAAAGGAAATCAGACACGAGGAGAATGCGGGGGGGGGGGGGGAGGGGGGTTTGTTATGGTAAGGATTGATGCTAAAAAAAGGGAATGGATGAGATAAAATAGGATCATTAGATCATGATCTGAAGGATGAAAGCAAGGGCTCATTTGAACTCAAATGGGCACAGTGCTCTCTGGATAAATTCCCTATATATATAGGGTAAAATGGGGCTGCCCCCAGGGAGTAGCCAACTTGGCTACTCCCACCCCTATTTTTCCTTCATTTTTTTATTTTTTTAGAAAATAAAAATTTGTATATTCATCATTATATCCCTCTCACATTCTATTAAAATTTCGTCAGAAACAGAGACTCCTAAGCCATCCATCCAGACGTCATTTTTTTAACGGTCGTAGGATTTTTTAAATCGACCATGTTTGGATGGATGCCGTAGGAGTCTCTGTTTCTGACGAAATTTTAATAGAATGTGAGAGGGATATAATGATGAATATACAAATTTTTATTTTCCAAAAAAATAAAAAATGAGGGAAAAATAGGGGTGGGAGTAGCCAAGTTGGCTACTCCCTGGGGGCAGCCCCATTTACCTCATATATATATATGGGTCATATGTGGCTGCCCCCTAGGGGCAGCCAACATGGCCGCCCCCGTCTTATTTGGGCAAAATTTTTTATTTTTTTGAAAAATAACACCATGTACATTCATCCCTATATCCCTCCTATATACCATTCGAATTTCGTCAGAAACATAGACTCCTACGGCCTCCATCCGGACAGTAATTTTTTATCGGTAACATGATTTTTTTAAATCGATACCATCGAGATGGAGGCCGTAGGAGTCTCTGTTTCTGACGAAATTCGAATGGCATATAGGAGGGATATAGGGGTGAATATACATGATTTTATTTTTCCAAAAAAATAAAAAAAAACGCGGAAAAATGGGGCGGGGGCAGCCATGTTGGCTGCCCCCAGGGGGCAGCCCCATTTTTTCCTATATATATATATATATATATATATGGGAAAATGTGTATGCCCTCTAGGGGGAGCTAACTTAGCTCTCCCGCCCCTTTTTCACAAATTTTTTTATTTTTTTGAAATCTAAAACCGTGTAAATTCATTATTAAATCCTATATTATATCATTCGAATTTCATGCGAAACAGAGACTCCTGCGACCTCCATCCAGACGGGGTCGATTTAAAAAATCCTGTTACCGTTAAAAAATGATTGTCTGGATGGAGGCCGTAGGAGTCTCTGTTTTGCACGAAATTTGAATAGTATAATATAGAGATATATTGATGAATATTTATGGAAGAAATTTTCAAAAAAAATAAAAAAATGATGAAAATGGGGCGGGGGGAGCTAAGTTAGCTCCCCCTAGAGGGCAGCCCCATTTATCCCTATATATATATATCCCTATATATATCCCTATATATATATATATATATATATCACGGAAACGGTGACAGATCGGATACGGATATATCTGTATCCGTTTGCATCCCTACGTCTGGAGCAGCAAAACAATATAAGACCAGTGTGTACGATGAATTAAAAGTTTAATTCCAGTACACATTGGATATCCTATATTCTTAAAAACTACAACATTTAAATAATTTTCAAAATCAACGAGCTTTTACAACTAGTGCACGCCCCTGCAAAGCACCGGAGACGATCATTTTACCCATGACTACATTTTTTTATATTTGAAATTAGGGACGAGAATCATATCCATCGCTATATCAGTAGCTACGGTCTATATAGTGATGTTTATCTGTTACCATTTATGTAAATGAATAGTGTCATAATATTATCCTTATAGGTATATGTATAGAAATCTTCGATATTGTTCTGCTTTTGGAAAATCTATCCAGTAGTTTTTATGTAGATAGAATAGTGTCGTAAAATCCTTATGTGGGCATGATTTTTTGATTTTATGGATGTGGTGTGCTTGTTTGTGTATCTAAATGTGGCAATCTTCGTGCATGCATATACATGTGTGAATATCTGCGATAGTATTCCATGCACTGCCGGGTATTATGGGAATACATGAACATACAAAAACCCGAAGTACATGTGATGGACTATGTCCTATCCTAGATCAGTGCACATGCATGCTGCTGATTCTATCGTGTCCATGGCACACTCGATCCTGTGTTGGAATTCCATTAAATGGATGTGGCATGTTTTTTATTGGACGATCGTTCTTCGTTACTATCGTCTAATAGAATGGTGCCTATAAAATTTGCAGCGAGTGAACATGCTTTGTGTTTGTTGAGAGACTAATTATGTAACCCTAACCCTAAGGCACTCTATATATACAGCCCTAGGGTTCTCTACACAAGATAGAAAAGAAAACCTTTTATTTTCTAATAAGTATTAGAGCTTCCCCACCGCCTTTCCCCTCCCGACGACCCCAGCCCCGATGCCTCTCCGCCTCGATGCTCCTACCGACCCTGCTCAACCTGACACCCCCCAGCTCGCTTCCTCCCCACCCACCTGCTCGACCCGCCGCCCCCATCGCAACGCCCCCAACCCGATCTCCTCAACCCTGCCTCCCTCCTACCCACCTGCTCGACCCGACGCCCCAAGGCTGATCCCCCCAGCCCGCCTCCTCTCCCCCTGCTCTACCTGACGCCCCCATCCCAATGACCCTCTCCCATCGCCCTAACCCACCTACCTGCCCCAGCCTGACCCCCCTCCCAGTGCTCCAAACATCCTCCTTGCCCCAGCCCCCGATCTACTTCCCTAGCTCGACCCCCTAGCTCTGCCCCAGTTCGATCCCCTGTCCCCTGGCACCAGCCTCCCACACAACCCCAACATCGGCCTCTACCCAGCCACGTTGGTTATCTATACACAATTCATCCACCAAATAAATTACCCAACACCACCATCTAGCCTCTTATTGATTTGTCGATACATAATGGCAATCAGTATGACCTAAGATGATTTCATAATATTACATTATTTTCTCTGCAGCAGGCTTGATTCATCATTCGAGATGTCCCAAATTGAAGTCACATCTCAAGGATATGACAGAGGGAATACCAGACTACCATCATTGGGCTCAATCCCCAAGTTGGATGAGACCAATTATCCCAAGTGTTCTCGTATGCTCCTCATGATTGTACGAGGTCATGATAAGGAGCACATTCTATTAGAATCTGAGCCTGCTGAGAAGATCGGAAAGTTTGCCACATGGGCGAAGGATGACGGGATGGTCAGCTCTTGGAACATGGTCAGTGTCATTGACATGATTACTGACGAGCTGGTATATTATAGCACTTCTCACGAAATTTGGACGTCTATTCAAGCCACATATGGGCAGGAGAAGAATTCAAGTAGGATGTATCGAACCTACTTTGATATGCTAAATATGAAGCAAGCTGGACGATCCCTGTCTAAATACTTCTCTACTCTAAAATCATTGCTTGAACATTATAATGTATGCATTCGTGGATGTAGTTGTCCTAAACAAAAGGAACATCATCGACAGATGGCATTCTTGGTGTTTTTAGCAGGACTCGACTCTGCCTATGCTGCAGCTTGAGATCAGATGGTCACTACTGTTGTTCTCCCTACCATCGAGGAGTGTTGTAGAACCTTGGGTCGTCTAGTTGTCCCTCACACAATCATACAGACAGACGTTCAAGGACAAACCACTGCACTTTCTGTTGCATCAGGACGAGGAGCTCGTGGATTATTCAAGAGTCGAGGTCGAGGTCGCTTCATCTCTGCAGGGGCCGAGGCACAATTCAATGCACATATTGTCATAAGTTTGGCCACGTCAAGGCCGTCTGCTACAACAAACAGGGACATCATGCTCCTATGTCTAGGGTTGTTGCCACTGAAAGTGATGCCACCACAATAGAAGTTCGTAGATGTAACTTTAAAGATCTGTTGCAACAATTGAATAGGCTTCACTCGGGAGATTCTATTCCTTTAACATCGAGTGATACTTCGAAAACGGCAGCTATTTCTCATACAAGTATCTTTATTTCCTCTGTAAATAACTTTGTGAAGTCGGAATGGTTGATTGATATAGGCGTGTCTACTCATCTATGTAGCGATCAAACTTTACTAAAGGAGATGAAAATTGTCCCACCTGGACGAACTGTACAAGTTGCAAATGGTCGCTTTTCCCCTATCAAAGGACAAGGAGATGTACATTTCACCCCTAACATTCGGCTCAATAATGTTCTATTTGTGCTGGAATTTCCCATAAGTCTCCTCTACGTTAGTCAGATTTGCAAGGACTTGAACTGTAGAGCTACTTTTGACGTTGTTTCATGTGTTTTTAGGACATTCTGACTGGGACGAGGATTGGTGCAGGCCGTAAGGAAGGGGGTGTCTATCATCTACAATCATATGCAACTGCTGCATATTCCGGAACTCACTTTGTGCTTCTTCTGGTACCCTCTGTCATCAGCGATTGGGTCATCCATCCATTCACAAGTTTTATCATGTCATTCCGCAGCTTCCTCCAACTGCTAAATTAAAGTGCGAGTCATGCGAACTAGGGAAACATCATAGAAGCTCTTTCCCATCTTCTGGTCTCATAAATACAAACAGTCTTTTTGAGTTAATTCATCTTGATGTTTGGGGGCCCCGTCGATATCCTGATTGTTTGGGAAACATATATGATTTGGTTCTAACAGATGATTTTTCCCATGTTCATGTACCTTCCTTTTAAAGAACAAGTCTGATGTTTTCAATATTATTGTTCGGTTTGTTAATGAGGTGAAAAGTCAATTTCGCATCATTGTCAAATGTTTAAGATCCGATAATGCTTGTGAGTTTCTTTCTCATGATATGCAGTCTTTCCTATCAACCCATGGAATTATTCATCAACTACTTGTGCCCATACTTCACAACAGAATGGTGTGGTCGAGCAGAAACATAGGCATATTCTAGATGTTGCTCGAACTCTGCTCATTAATTATCATGTGTCTCCCACCTATTGGGGTGATGTTGTTCTAACCACCACCTATCTCATTAATCGTATGTCGTCTACCTCCATCGATGAACATGTACTGTTGAGGTTCTCTTTCCAGGGAAGGCTTTGTTTCTTGTTCCACCTAAGGTATTTGGGTGTGTTGCCTTTGTACATATCCTTGGTCCAGGTTAGGACAAACTTGCTATTAGAGTGGTTAAATGTATATTCCTTGGATATTCTAGGAATCAGAAGCGATACATATGCTATGATCCTAAATATAAGAGGCATTACACCAGTGCAGATGTTACAATCTTTGAGTCCCTTCCCTACTACTCCAGGTCAGGTTCAAATGTTAATCCTCCACCATCGTCTTCATCTCCCATTCCTGTTCCTACTCCAGAGAGAAATCTCTACAAAATGACTAGTACTTAGATCGACACCCCTTCTGAGATGACACCATCTCCTCAGGTATGTCCTTCACGTGAATCTTTACATACTGATGACACTATGGGTACAGATACATGTACACTTGACATATCAGGTGATGCTCCAGCAGACATGCCGATAGCTCTACAAAACGGGACTAGACAATGTCCATCTCGATACAGTACTAAGCATCTGATCTCTAAATCTGTGTGTTTTTCTAGTCTTGTCTCTTCAAACAAACAATTTGTACAGGCAATATCGGCTACCAATGTCCCTCGTACTCATACTGACGCCCTTCGTGATTCCCAATGGCACTTAGCAATGAAAGAAGAGATGTCTGTTCTGATATTTCGAAACACATGGATGCTAGTTGATCCTTCCAATAACAACAAGATTGTGGGATCCAGATGGGTATTCACCATAAAATACAACCCTGATGGCTCTATTCCTTGCTACAAGGCAAGGCTTATGGCAAAAGGGTTCACGCAAACCTATGGCATCGATTTCTTCGACACTTTCTCTCTAGTTGATCATCTATCTACAGTCGCATCCTTATGGTCGTGGCGGTGCAGCTTGATTGGCCCTTGCATCAACTAGTGTCAAGAATGCTTTCCTTTATGGAGACCTCCAGAAAAGTGTCTACATGCAACAATCCTCTGGTTTCGAGGCTCAAGGTGAATGTCAGAAGGTATGTATACTATGCAAGGCTATATTGGCCTCAAACAGAGCCCTCATGCTTGGTTCTAAAAACTATCAGACGTACTAGAGAACGTGGGCCTTATTCGATCCTCGGCAGACCATTCTTTATTCATACGAAAGAATAGAAAAGGAACTGTATCTATGCTTATATATATTGATGATATTATCCTAACAGGAGATGACTCTGATGGTATTCTTGAAGTAAAGACACAAATTGCAGAACAATTTGTAATCAAAGATTTAGGGCCACTTCGGTACTTCTTGGGAATTTATATTGCAAGGTCAGCGGAAGTATGCCACTGACGTACTGCAGGAAACATGGATGTTGGGATCCAAGCCAGCACATATACCCATGGATCCTAAGGGACACATCTATGAGTCAAGTGACATTGAAGATACAGGTCGATACATGCACCTAGTGGGTATGCTATTATACCTTACCATTACTCGGTCAGATATCTCCCTTGCGATCAGGAAGTTGAGTCAGTTTATGGACTCCCCCACTTCAGCTCACTTCGATGCATGCATGATGGTTATAAGGTACATCAAGAACTCTCTAGAAAAAGGTCTACTATTCACCAAAGGAAATAACTTCAACCTCATGGGCTAATCTGACGTAGACTATGGAGGGTGCATGATAAGCATGAAATCCACCACAGGTTTCTGCACCTATCTAGCAGGAAATCTAGTAACTTGGAGAAGTAAGAAACAAGCAGTTGTTTCTCGTTCAAGTGTTGAGAGTGAATATAGAGCCATGGCTCATGTTGCTGCAGAAATAGTATAGATTCGATCCATGCTTTCAGATCTTCATTTTACTCCTACCAATGTTATGGAGCTCAGATGCGACAATCGCGCAACAATGCACATATCCAACAACCCCATGTTTCATGAACACACCAAACATGTGGAAAATGACTGTCATTATACTAGAGATCTAATACAGAGAGGGATACCTCAAACTCACAGCATATCATCAGCATATCAGACTGCATACATGTTTACTAAGCCTCTTGCTTGCACACATTTTGAAAAAGGCTGTAACAAGTTGAGCATGATTGATATATATGCTCCAGCTTGAAGGGGAGTGTTGAGAGACTAGTTATGTAACCCTAACCATAGGGTTAGAATAGTCTAATTATGTAACCCTGACCCTAGGGAACTCTATATATACAACCCTAGGGTTCTCTAATCAATATAGAAAAGGAAACCTTCTATTTTCTACTGTGTTCTTCCCTAATTCATGTCGCTCCAGGTGGGAGCTGGAATAAAGATGGATTTTCCAGCTCTTGTTCTTCAGATGATGGCTCTCCTACGAAGGCTCGATTGAAACTAAGTGGTATATAGTTTCTAGGGCTAGATGCGGTGAAAGTCTCATATTGTCGGGTGCTGCTTACAAGCTACTACATATTGTGCTCCAGATACGGTGCTCGAATAGTGGAGTAATAACTGAGACATACAATCCTTTAATCAATAATCTTTTCCATGTTTCTCGGGATTTCTTATGTTAGAATCGATTATATAAATTCTCAACTAATACAATATTAATGGTTATAATACATATGATGATAAATCACGTAATAACGGTTACATACGAACTTTTTGTTCTTATCGTTACTATATTAGTATAAGATATAGTAATAGAAATCTGAAGTTCGAAAATCTTCCAAGAAAAAAATAAATCGAAAAAAATGTTTATAATATTCGACGAGTAATAACATAACATGTTTATCCTTTTTTGTTATTTAGTGTAATGAAACTTGATGTAAATCAAAGAATAAATATGACATGCCTAAATTTTCAGTAATAAAAATCATGTCCTTTCCCACTCTTCGACGCTGATGTTTCAGTGAGATTTTGCAATTATTGCATTCTAAAATTTGCATTCAGTTTGACGTTTGACGAACTTTTACTTGGGAGAATGCAAACATCGGAATTAACATTACCAACATGATCCATATGTTAGGCCTTTTTCATATACTATTTTAATGTAAATTTTATTTCTAATATTTTTTAAAAATAAAGTGAGAGAGAGGAAGAGGGGCTTGTTTGGAAATAGGGTTGTGTTGTGAATAGTAGTTATTTGGATGGTTGGGCGGATTGGAGAGGGTTTGAAATGATAAATGTGATGTAACATTGATTATGTGTTATATTAACTTTTTAATGGTTATAATATATTTTATGTTAATTTTGTATTTAAACTTGGCTAAAAAATATTATAACAAAGAAACAATGGTCCATAGAACTAAACCAAACTAGGAATGCAGGGCTAGAGTAGGGGTATGTCAGGTTATCCTATGGTAAACTAACAACCAAACATGCCCTAACAACAGAGTGGAGGGTGTGTGAGGATGGTGTCTAGAGATAGAGATAGATGAACCAATTATTTAGGTCTTCTTTTGTCTCAAAACCACGAAAGATGCCACATTCATTTTCTATTCGGCGAAAGGACTTCCATCATGATAACGATTGAGTCATTTTCACAAAGAAGCAACTTTATCATAAACCTATATTCTATACTAAAGTTGGACTCTGCCTATCTTTCTCTTCACTTAAAAAGTGGATCTCTCCCCACACTGTGTTCTCTCTTGGATGTCCTTACGATTCTTTTTTTGGGACACATGGCACCCCTTCTTTCTCCCTTCATCTCTCTTTGTTTTTTTTATGGGGTTCTTTCTGAAAAATGTGCCTGCTCCCCTCCCAATCACTCCCGCACTCTCGCACAACCTCTTTCACTCTCCACTACAACATAACACAGTTTTAGAGATGAGAACATGGGGCGATCAACAAAAACTGTCCCATCTGATTGCCTATGCGATGACCAGTGGATGATTGTCTCATCTATCTTTAGATGGGACAATTAAGATATGACCATCTCATATGTACTAGAGACGATGGACACGGGCAATCGTCCCAGATAATCATAGATGCAATGGTCACTTAATGACCATACCTCCCTTCGTGGATGATTAGGAGATGATCATCTACAACTGTCCCATCCGACATTTTTGAGGGTTATGGGCTGAGTTTAATCGTTCTAGTAAGCTTTCTGTGCCCGTGTTGTGAAACTCATAAAAAAGATGCATAGAAAATATACGGGATGGTTCGCAACCTTCCCCATGATCAGGGCAGTTGTGGGGAGAATGCCCCCTTTATGTTCTCGTTCAATGAAAAAATAGACGGGCTTCACAGAAGATGGGATGGTCTTACTTATAACTATCCCCGATTATACAAGATGGGACGATCAAATTGATTGTCCCCTCTAGTTGAAACAACGAAATTCCTAATTGACAGGAAGCACCATAATCCATTCCTCTTGCACACCGCCTATGTTGATAGGGTGAACCTCATCCTGCTCTGACGATCTCGATCCTCTCCTAGGCAATCCCTCTTTCTCCTCAGACGGTCATCTTCCTCTCGTGGTTGTTTCTTCTCCGTCAGTGGTCACATGGAAAGTCTATCATTCACTACATTATGTCGCTCATTTACCTATTGGTAACTCTTTTTGAATTTAGTCTAGGTAAGATTTGTATGCATGGTTAATGTAGATGTGGTATGGTATGATAGTTGCTAATAAAAGTACTATTTGATCATAGGAAATGCTACATTTTGAAATATATATATATATATGTAAGATTGTAGTGCACATATTAATATTATTTTCGTGGTTGTGGTAGATTAATATTAAGTCACAATGACATTAACCTTATTTTGATTAATTGTAGTGTACATGTTGATATACATTTGTATAAGATGTTTGCTCAAATAATGTTTGCTCATTAGGGTTGTAGTGCCATTAGGGTTCCTCATAATTAATATTTTCTCATAATAGTATATAAAATGTTTACTCACATAATACTGGTATTACCATTAGGGATGCTAGGTTGAGATATTTAGAAAACCATATGGTATCTTTGGGTTATGATTATATAGTTAAAATTTACTTTAATGCATAAATATGGATAAGTCTTGGATGAATAAGAGATATGATGACTTCCAAATCTATAAGAATGAAGTAATTGTATTTTTAGTCGAGGCATTCTATGCTGAAAATGAGAATCGAAGAACACTTGTTATTGGTGCTATCCTTATATGAGATTTAAGAATAGTCGAATCAATGTCCTAGACCAAATTTATGAACGTATAATCTTAGATGGTTTATGGTTACATTATACAACATGGACCGAACATGGGGAAGAAATCCATCAACCTCGTCTTCAACATGAGAAAGAAGATGCTATGGAAATGGACAATGAAGGTGATCATTTGCATGAAATGTTAGACAATATAAATAGAAATGAGTCAAATGATATAGAAAATAAATTAACTGGTGATTTTGGGAAGAAGCTCATTGATGCAGAAGAAATGCTAGTTCTTGGAGTAGAGATGTCGCAATTGCGCTTTCTATTAGAAATGTTTAAAATGAAAATCAATAAGTGTTTCACAAGAACAATGATGATGGATGTCCTGTCATTGATTAGGAAAGTACTCAAAAGTCCTAAAAAATCTAAAGGATTGGAAAGATGCAAAGTCTAGATCATTGATATTGTAGTATGAGAAGTTAGACGCATGCCCTATTGGTTGTGTACATTTTTGGGAAAAAAACTCAAATTTGAGTCATTGTATGGAATGTCAAATGTCAATATACGAAGTTGAAGATAAAAACATTAGAATGAAAAAGTCAGATTGTTTGATGTTTGCACTTATTTCGAGATTGAAGAGATTATATGGTTCTAAGAAAATCATAAAGTGGATGATATGGTACACCAATAGAAGGAATAATGATTCATATGGCCTGATGTGACATCTCGTTGATGTAGAGTGGAAAACAATTGATGAAAATTTTCCTATTTTTTAGAAGATGTTCCTAATATTAGATTGATACTTGCAACTGATGGTTTTAAACCATTCGGTAATATGAGCATGAGTTATTCGATTTGGCCAGTTCTCCTTATAACATACAATCTTCATGCAAGGATGTTAATGAAATTCAGAATTCATGATGATGTCGCTAATAACAGGTCTGAAAAGTATAGAAAATGTTATCAATGTTTATATGAAACCATTGCTTGATGAATTAAACATTTTGTGGAATTCTGATATTAAAACTTATGATACATTTAAAGGAGAGTCTTTTATTATACATGTGGCGTTACTGTAGACTATTAATGATTTTTTGATTTACGTGAATCTATCTTATTGGAGTATTGATGAATCTCCATTTCATCATCTTTATTCTATCATTTTGACCTTAAAAATCCTAGCTAAAGCATGCAAATAGCACTAATTTGTACAAATTAACATTCATTCGTTATTGCATGTATTGTGTATGAGATATAATTTTAATACCAAAATTATAAAATAAAGAAAGGAAATGAAAAAAGAATAAAATGTCAAAGGTATTTTATGACCCTAAACCCCGAGACCAGGTCAAGAATTGATTTATCGATAAGAATAAAGTTGAGGGAGATAAGGGCCAATAATCGAATAAAAACTCCATTCATTAATTCACCGATAATACATTTTTGGCACCTATTTTATTTTCTACTTTTATACGTCAAATAAAGAGACTTTATACACGAAAATTCTAGAATGATATATAGGAAAATATGAAATTGAGTTCATATAAAAATAATATACAACGTACATTTTATAACATTTTATACTCTAAATAAGATTCCAAATCCCAACTTCCCATACTCATATCTCCTAAAAATATCAAAATGTATCAAAATAACTTTAATTATATATATATAACTTTTAATAAGCTATTTAATGAAGGTGGTATCATTTTCTTTTGAAGTTAAGATGTGAAAGTTAGATTTTAGAACTTATTGTACAATCTACCCGAATAAAAATATTTATTTTGTTTATTCTTTATTATTCTTATAAGTTTATATTTTTATAAATTTGTAAATATTATGTATAATATATGTACATATTAAAACTATAATAATACCACAAATAAAACATTAAAATAAAATGATATACTAAGATATATAGATGATATACAATGCATAATTATATAAGATACACCTATATTTAATTAAGTGTAAATATTATATCAGAGAATATAATAAAAAATATTTAATTACATAAAATAAAGTATTAAATATATAAAATAAGAAATAAAATAATAAAATCAAAAATATAAAATAAAAATAAATATACAAAACGTAGGTAAATATACCTAAAAATAGAACCCTAAAAATAAACTTGTAATAAATAAACTCAAAAAATATATAAAATAAAAATAATATCATACAAAAAAATATAGAACTTTTTATTTTATAACTTTAATTTCATAAAAACATTTACTATTTAGTGTTTATTTTTTAAATAATTTCAGGATGATTTTTCCTGCTTGGTTCTTGTGTTGAGGTGCTAGTTTACTTTGGTCAACTTCCTGCCCCTCGTCTTGTACTTCTGACACACCTAAGCCCTCCTCCTTGTTTCACCCAATTTTGGGGGCTCGACCCATGCATCCTTTTTATTCGATGTCCTCAGAACTTTTTCTCCTCGAGCTACACCCTATCACGCAGAATCATTATCTCGAGAAATGGATCACTAACGTGCAAGATGCACCTCGATCTTTGACTCCATTTCCTCACGTTGTACATGAAGTCTAGCATAGCTTCTTCTCCATTTTGAATCTCCTTTTGTCTTGTTTGACCTCCTATCTTGTGCTCGAGATCAAAGCCCAAGACAGGGGCTTCTTTAGCAGCTTGTAGCGAGTCTAAGTGAAGGCTTATGTGATCTCCACCTACCTCCGCACGAGCCCCACCGTCGAGGTCTGAAGGATATGGTAAAATCCTCAATCGCATCACGGAAGCGTGATGATCACATCGAATGTGATCGGGAGCGACTAGTCGCACTAGTTGCTCGAGACAGTGGAAATTAAAAATTTTTATGTGACGAAACCACATGATCCAAGAACACTTCTCGGATCATTTTGTCTAAACCACAAACAAGTAATAGGATTACCTATTGAAGCATGGTTGCGATCGAGTCTCTAAACAAAGAGACCTCCAGACTCAAGCTCGATCCGTTGGAGGAGACGCTTGCGAGCGTGTTAACGAAACACGTGCTTCTCGCAATTCATGTTGAAGATCCAATCCACGGATCTCCTGATCTCGACAAATGAGATACGATGTCTTCTTCACGAGCAAGGCATGCCGAAGTAGACGGAGATCCACGAGAAAATGATCGGGCAGTATAACGATGACGTTGCGGTGATGGAGAATCTCTCTAGGGCATCCATGATGGACGACCACATGAGAGAGATAGAGAGTATGTGCGTTTACAGAGAAAGAGAGAGAGAGCATTCATTAATCATATCTCATATTAAAGAGCAATGGATGCCTCTTCTTATATAGGGTTTTGGGTACCCACGGATCCCAATCCATGGGCAACACACAATCAATGGATGAGATTGATTTGTGTTTCTTTCAATGGCTAAGATGTTGTTGTAAAACACAACAACAAGTGATTTAATTTAAATTAATTAATATTGATAAATCAATATAATTAATCTTAAATTAAATCACATTTGACTAGAGATAGGATAATGTGCAGACCAACTCCCATCCCTATAAGAGAGGGGACAGCTACTCCTCTCCACATGGAGAGTTGTAGCCGTCCACTCCTCTTGGGTGGAATGGGTCAAAATATCATGAGATCTCATTATCCCATGATATCTCCTATGACTTTTGTCGACAACATTTTCACCAAAAAATAATATCAAATTTTCTTGTGGAAAATATCAACCAAGCCATTAAAATTATGTGAATCTCATTCACAACCCAATGCTAAATGTAATTATATTTTAATTAATCATTCAATATGAATCCAATTCACATCAATAATTAACTAACAAATGTAAAACACAATATGCTCTCTCTAATATATTATAAATCACATTTATAATATATATGATTAATACGGATAGTGCTATCCATATAATTCATATCCATGATAATTAAATCGTATTTAATTATCTTGGACCTCTATTCTCATGTGCCAAAATAATATGAATCACGTTCACACTATTCACATTCTTGATAATTAAATCACATTTAATTATCTCAGATAAATCTACTTATAATATGAATCAAATTCATATTATCCAAGATAATTAAATCACATTTAATTATCAATTTTCTCGATGCTTGGATACATATATCAACAATGAAATTATCCATGAACTCTTTCAAGGATAACGTGCTTTCTCCGCGGATACTTGGAGATAAAGACAGGGCGATGGTATTGTTCTATTTATAGTGACTTGGATATTGAGATCACATCTCAAATCCAGATCTCGGGCCTCCCATAGATGCTTGATTAAATCAAGACCGTAAATCTAATCTTCTCATTGCATCTAAATCACATTCAGATCAATGTCTAACATTTGGACCAAGATCAGATTACTTCTCTACTGAGAGAAGTCACTAAAATCCAGACCCGTTTCATCACTCCCTAGGAATGGAAGCGTCATGGTTATACAATCGTTTATGATCGCATCACCCTCAGGTATTCCCAACACCTATACATCCTACATAATCGAAGACTCAGAATAAACCCGAAGTATTAAATCAACTTTGCACTGTCTACTTCAGGGTTTTATCAGTAAGTTTCTCATTTGATCATTGGGAGTTGGTATCGATCATATACTTTCCAAAAGCATATATCATACCTAGGTCTTGTTCATATACTTTCCAAAATTATATATCAAACCTACAAATTCAGTCAAGCTTCCAAAGCGAGACGACCATACACAGAATTTGATTCTTCCCAATATCTCATGAGTGAGATCATGTCTTCCGGTTCAGTAATGAACCTATGATCCCTTTGAGAGATCGTATTACTCACATGTTCTTGCATGCACACCAGCGCGCCGGTGTATAGTCCTTGGTTAGGTCATCAACCTATTGGTCTGCCAAATGTACATACTCAGACATATAGTAACACATCAGTCTTCGATCAGAGGATGTGTGCCTATATCGTGATAGCATACGATATAGGACTTTGGTTATCTCGATCTTATTAAGTCAACTCTTTGACCTAACTAATCTGACACCTCCGAATCTCTTTTCCTATGCAGAGGACCTGCATCAAGAGGTCGGTCAGATATTAGCCTAACTGAGAAAGGATTGCCATCTCCTACTCAGGCTGGATATCATCTCTTAACAATCATTTGACGGTACTTGACAAGTCATTAATTTAACTCTTTAGATATCCATCCAAGCACCAGCCTCTAGGATTCAATAATTGAATCAACAATTGTATGATCATTAAGATAGCCATGGTACATAACCCTAATTGTACTAAGGGACCTATTATGCAAATTAGTTATTCTTCATTTCATATTAAGGAGTGAATTGCAATAACATTTATCGCATAATGGCTCGTCGTGGGCTAGCATGTCTAACAATCTCCCACTAGCCCAAAGAGCCATTAATAGGCTAATCATTAAATCCACACTCATGTGACAATCATAGGCTATTTAGAAAATAACTAGGTAAGATGATCAGTCACTCTGTTCCTGCGAGACTACACCAAGTCCTTTTACGGCACTTGCATATCCCCAGCAACAGTGTTCGCATCTAATGAGAATGTTGCATATTATGCAACCAATACTCAATATTGTTAGTTATAATGTCCTCGATACTACAGCTTAATAATTATCATAACTAGTATTTCCATAGTCCTTATCAGAATACCCTTATTCCTGGACATCTCTATCTCCTAAGGTATCTATAGTTAAGACCCTTATAGACCAGTATCTTACAATGTCTTAAACTTCTTGAAGATAAGACTTAGAGATCACTATCTCGAAAGTCTTGTCATATTTGAAGATTTTGTTATTACTACAATCAAGTGTTTTATGTCTATAGTAGGATTAGTAACAGTTTACTACTCCCATTACATGGCAGATATCTGGCTTTTGTACACATCTAGCATACACTCGACTTCTCGTAACTGATGCATAAGGGCAACCAATTTTAGCATTCACTTCCTCAAACCTTTGAGGTGTTATCCCTTTAGATAGGTCAGTACCGTATCTTAAGGGAAGGAAGCCTTCGTTGGGATTTTCCAAGAATGGAACATGTCCAAGGTGTACTACAAATGTGACGGTCCCAATAGCCTCTTCTATTTTCTTCTGAACACCTTCAGAACTAAGATCCAAGAGACATCTTTTGAGATCATATCTCAAGGTATGGAATAGCCAGATCATAAAACACTTATTATCATACTTATATCATTCTAAATGATTAAGATATCATCTACATTTACCACGATGAACACAAAGGCGCTCCCACTAAGCTTCATATGGTTCATCAAGATTCTATCTGAAATCATAACATTTATAATTTCATTAAATTTTATGTTCCAACTATAAGAAGCTTATTTGAGTCCATAGATGGATTTCTTTAGCTTGCACATCTTGGTTTTCTCAACCATGATGCACTGGGGATACTGCATGTGAATACCCTCAGAGAGGTATTCATAGGGGAATGCAATATTGACTTTCGTCTTGTAGATTTCAAGTCAAGTTGTGTAGCTATAGTCAGCAATATTCTGATGGGTTTAAGCATGGTCACTGAAGATCAAGTCTCATTGCAAGCAATGTCTTCTCTTCCGGTGTGTAGCTCATGGTTATGAACCGTGCTTTGGAGATCTCTACCTTTTCATCAGGTTCCATTTCTCTTGAAGATCCATTTACACCTTAATGGGTCTAACCCTTATAGGTAGATACTCGAGGGTCCATATACAACACTTGTATATGAAGTCTACTTTAGACTTTCATTGCTAAAATCCATCTTTCCATGTCATGATCCTTGAGAGTTTCATCACATGAAGTCCGATCATTGTCAGACTTAACTGACACATAAAGTACATCCTCAAACTCATTTGAAGAGGTATTAATGTTTCATCATTAATTTTCCTTTTGGTTTCCGATTTCAAGAACCTCATTATCATCTCAAGATTAAATGAGTTCCTTTACTTCATTTTCATCTTGATTCTCAAGAGTCTCAACCTCTAAGAACCACATTCTCAGAGATGAGATATTTTAATAATCTCAAGGTCATAAAGTAGGTATCCAATACCATCCTTTTATTTTCCTAATGAAGCATCACTCTCTAATGATCAATTCCAACTTACTTGCATGGAATATTATTAAGGATGTATAATGTAGTCTCTACTACATATATACTTGGAAACTAAGAGGAAATTATGCTAAAATTCATCATTGATCAAATCATGTCACATATGATCCAATTGTATCTCCCTACAACTCTGTTGAGTTTAGGTTTATCAGGAGGAGTGAGATAGGAATGATATTCCTATCTCCATAAGGTATTCCTTGAATTCATCTAATAGGAACTGATTACCTTGATTAGATCAAATTCATTTCCATCTTCCTTCAGACTTTGGTTCCAAACCAAAATTATGAAATCTTTGAATATTTCAAAGGTTTCTAATGGTGAAGGGAAGAAATCTTATATCACAAATAGCCATTAATAGATATCACATAACCATAATATTTATTCTGATGTAGATGATCCACATACATCAATATGTATTAGATCTTGAATACCTCGACATCTTATACCTTTCCCAAAGAAGGGTGTATCAGACATTTTACTTTTGAATACAATATTCATAAGTATGTAAGTTTTGAAATTTTAGACATTTTGAAGTTTAATATCTTACTACTCCATTGATCTCATCAACAAACATATGTCCAAAACTTGATGTCAGATCATTGTCAAATGATCTTCATCCTCCTATTGATCTTTTAAAGGTTTAATTTTTCAGTTTCAAAAATCTTAATGAACCATTCATTAATTTTCTAATTTTTTGGAAACTACTAGATGTTAGATTACTATCTGAAATATATCCGTCATAACTCTTTATGATAATTCTATCTCAGAATTCATGTTTATTTCCAACATCTAGAAACAAACAATGAGTGTATTCTAATATCTAGATCATAGAGACATTCTCTAAGACTAAGGCTCTCCCACTGAAATTTAGAAGTCTATCAATCCAACAGAGATTGTTGCAACAATTGCATCAACATACACGTGGATAACTATAAACCTTAAGATCAAAACTTTCAGTCCTCTAAAACATATGCAACACATTGTAAATGTTGTTAGAAGATTGGGATACAATTATTAGACTTTATCTTATCAAATAAGAAAGTCAATTTCAATTATTAATGTAGATTATTCCGATTCTCTATCCGAGTCCTTCTCTAAGGATTCTAGACAGGCTTGATAGTCATATTATCAACACATCAACTTATTGCAGTATTGGCATTCATCCAACTCTTAGGATGTCATATGGAAGTCATAGAAGTACGATCAACTCTTTGACTATCCTTCTCATCTTGGGTCCGACCCATGCTTCCACGGCGCTCCCTTTATCTATAAACAACCATTGCTTAAGACTAAGGACCTTATGTTAAATTCAAAAGAATTCAATGTAAGAGCATTTCAACATTTATATATGCTTCATTAAATTCATACAATATGAATATTATGAAGCTTCATGAATGACTAGAGTAAAGACAGTAGAATGATGACACTCATCATGTCTACATTCATCTAGACTCTTAAAACATTGGTTCAGGTAGGTATTCAAACATTTTGAATACATCATCTCTTATAGAGCTACCATTCTGCATGATGCAGTGAACCATGTCATTCATAATAACGTCAAGAGCACATATGTATGCTAGAATATCTTCTTAGATTTTTTATAAGGATTAATTGACAATTACGATCATCATCGACATGTCACTTCCAAAGTACATTTGATGATATCATGACTATATAGACATACAAATCCTAGGGTTGTAGATCTATTGTCCATTTAATTGTCATTCCTCATTATTATAAGGAAACTTGCACATTGCAACCACATACATTATGTGTCCAACTGCAAGTACAATATCTGGATCATGAGTCCAATCTATGATATTTTACCGGTTATTATTGAGTATAACATTGATTGGATTTTATGAAGGATTATCTGAAATAAGAAATTTACATAAGTGTATATATTTACATATATATACATATTTTACTTTGATTTAGGAATTTTTATATCAAAGTTGTCTTGCCTTGTCAACACTGAAAGTTCATTTCCTTAATCACTTTCAATGTAAGAGATATACTTACCATTATATCTCAAGCAAGATCTGGGATCTCCTTCCATATCTTTGTTACATCCCAATAATATGAGAACATGTAACTCGGATAAAAAGAAGCGGGAACACATTCGGCCTTGCAAGTCCAACTTGCATCTCCCAATTCGATTTTTAATACCCGGGCTCACCACCCCTAATTAGGTGATGTTGACCCGTCATTAATTGAACCAACCATCAACAGGCTTAATACTCGCTATACGCAATCCAATATCGCCCCAAATGATATGAGGACCCGATATTGGGGTCACTACATATACGGTTTTACTCTTTTGAGATGCGAAGAGCCTGATCCAAATGGATTGTATGCAGGAGCTGTCACTTCAGACAATCGTCTCCTACATACAATATCTGACGACAGAACCCTTCGCCTTGACGGGAGACCATGGATGTCACTTATGTGATCCTCCATATCATATTCAAATTCTAATTAATCATTATGAATCATATTCATTACGATTAATTCTTCCAAGGGAAACAACACATCTATTTATAATAGAGTGTCTTAATTTTAATTGGATTCCAATTAATATAATCATATTAAATTAATGATCCAATTAATATCCAACAAACAGTCTTAATTTTAACTTGAATTATGTTATTATCTCAAATATGTATTATTCGAATTTTAATAATTAGAAAATACATCAAGATCTCTCAAGCATCATTCATTCTCTACCCGTTGTCATGGCCAGTACCGACGGGAGTGGGACAGATCACACACGGTGTAACCTGCTACCCCAACACTCCCCGACTAGGCACCATATTCACTTCGAGAAAAAAGAATGCCGAGTCAATCACTTCGTACTTGAGATGTTCAACGGTTTTTCAACCGAAGTTATACCACATAATATTCATCAAAACCATTTTGATAATATTATAAGGACATTTTCTAAACAAATCCCCAATCCTATTCAAGCAACAAGGTTTTGCATGTAAAAGTTGTCCTACAACTATTGTAGGATAAACTAGAGTTTTCATGAAAACAATTATTGTTAGAAATTTCATATTAACCAATTGTGATCAAGATCAACTATCTTATCATTTCGGTTAATGAAATGTCATTCAAGGAAATAATTATAATCTTTAAATATTTCACAAAAACTTATCAACAATAATTTCGTAAAATTAACAATTAATTTCCATTTATTTGAATGACAATCACAAGGTTCATGATCAAGTTTGTTAATTTCCAGCAGTGACCCCTACTCACTAAAATCAACATAAATCGATCAATTTAAATCCAATTAATGCAAACTAAATTTATTTTGTTCATTAATTTGATTTAAAATAAAACTCAAGTGATAATTATGCATTTCCATGCCTTTAGGATCCGTAATTAACTCTTTAATTACGTCACTAACCACCATCCCCGAAACAGTGGATATATGGTTATTAAAAACATCATAACTTGAGTTATTGGATTCCAAATCATGCAAACTCAAATCTTACTATTTCCTTAATTAATGTGGAACATTATACAATTTTCAATTTCATATTTAAATGTTTTAAACATGGCTAAAATTTTATCACAAGATAGAGCTGCGAAAATTGAAATGCTAAAATGTTCACGAGCCCAAACGAGCCCAAATCTTCGTAGGTTCATGGATCTAATCCAAAACCTCTGTAAACCTGACTCTGATACCACTTGAAGGATATGGGAAAATCCTCAATTGCATCACAGAAGCGTGATGATTGCATCGAATGCGAGCGGGAGCGACTAGTCGCACTAGTCGCACGAGGCAACAGAAATTAAAAATTTTTATGTGACGAAACCACATGATCCAAGAACACTTCTCGGATCATTTCTCTAAACCACAAACAAGTAATAGGATTACCTCTTGAAGTGTGGTTGCTATCGAGTCTCTAAACAAAGAGATCTTCTGCCTCAAGTCTAATCTGTCGAAGGAGATGCTTGCGAGCGTGTTAATGAAACACGTGCTTCTCACAATTCATGTTGAAGATCCAAGCCATAGATATCCTGATCTCGACAAGCGAGATACGACGTCTTATTCACAAGCAAGACACACCGAAGTAGACGTAGATCCACGAGCAAACGATCAGGCAGCATAACGACCACGCTGCGGCGATGGAAAATCTCTCTACGGCATCCATGATGGACGACCACATGAGAGAGATAGAGAGTATGGGCGTGTATAGCGAAAGAGCGAGAGATCATTCACTAATCATATCTCATATTAAAGAGCAATGATGCCTCTTCTTATATAGGGTTTTGAGAACCCATGGATCCCAATCCATGGGCAACACACGATCAATGGATGAGATTGATTTGTGTTTCTTTCAATGGCTAAGATGTTGTTGTATAAATAAAACAACAAGTGATTTAATTTAAATTAATTAATATTGATAAATGAATATAATTAATCTTAAATTAAATCACATTTGACTAGAGATAGGATAATGAGAAGACCAACTCTCATCCCTATAAGAGAGGGGTTGGCTACTCCTCTCCACATGGAGAGTTGTAGTCGACCACTCCTCTTGGGAGGAATGGGTCAAAATATCATGAGATCTCATTATCTCATGATATCTCCTATGACTCTTGTCGACAATATTTTCACCAAAAATAATTCCAAATTATCTTGTGGAAAATATCAACCAAGCCATTAAAATTATGTGAATCTCATTCACAACCCAAAACTAAATGTAATTATATTTTAATTAATCATTCAATGTGAATCTAATTCACATCAATAATTAATAAACAAATAAAAACACAATATGCTCTCTCTAATATATTAAAAATCACATTTATAATATTTATGATTAATATGGATAGTGTTATCCATATAATTTATATCCATGATAATTAAATTGCATTTAATTATCTTGGATCTCTATTCTCATGTGCCAAATTAATATGAATCACATTCACACTATTCACATCCTTGATAATTAAATCACATTTAATTATCTCAGATATCTCTCCTTATAATATGAATCAAATTCATATTATCATGATAATTAAATCATATTTAATTATCAATTTTCTCGATGCTTGGATATATATATCAACAATGAAATTATCCATGAACTTTTTCAAGGATAATGCACTT
Source organism: Ottelia alismoides (assembly GCA_037367405.1). NCBI lineage: Eukaryota > Viridiplantae > Streptophyta > Magnoliopsida > Alismatales > Hydrocharitaceae > Ottelia > Ottelia alismoides. The sequence goes on along the minus strand of JAZKJV010008365.1, from coordinate 610,588 downwards.
TCTCCGCGGATACTTGGAGATAAGGACATGGCGATTGTATTGTTCCACATATAGTGACTTGGATATTGAGATCACATCTCAAATCCAGATCTCAGGCCTCCCATAGATGCTTGATTAAATCAAGACCGCAAATCTAATTTCTCATTGCATCTGAATCCCATTCAGATCAATGTCCAACATTTGGACCAAGATCAGATTACTTCTCTACTGAGAGGAGTCACTAAAATCCAAACCCGTTTTATCACTCCATAGGAATGGAAGCTTCATGGTTATACAATCATTTATGATCACATCACCCTCAAGTATTCCCAACACCTGTACATCCTGCATACTCGAAGACTCAGAATAAACCCGAAGTATTTAATCAACTTTATAATGTCTACTTCAGGGTTTTATCAGTAAATTTCTCATTCAATCATTGGGAGTTGGTATCGATCATATACTTTACGAAAAGGCATATATTATACCTAGGTCTTGATCATATACTTTCCAAAAGTATATATCAAACCTACAAATTCAGTCAAGCTTCCAAAGTGAGACGACCGTGCATGGAATTTGATTCTTCCGAATATCTCATGAGTGAGCTCATGTCTTCCGGTTCAGTAATGAACCTGTATGATCCCTTTGAGAGATCGTATTACTCATATGCTGCATGCACACCTGCGCGCTGTTGTATAGACCTTCATTAGGTCATCAACCTATTGGTTTGCCTAATGTACATACTCAGACATATAGTAACACATCTGTCTCTAGTCAGAGGATGCGTGCCTGTATCGTGACAGCATAAGATATAGGACTTTGGTTATCTCGATCTCGTTAAGTCAACTCTTTGACCTAACTAATATGACACCTCCAAATCTCTGTTCCTATACAAGGGACCTGCATCAAGAGGTCGGTCAGATATCAGCCTAACTGAGAAAGGATTGCCATCTCTTACTCAGGCTGGAGATCATCTCTTAACAATCATTTGACGGTACTTGATGAGTCCTCAATCTAACTCTTTAGATATTCATCCAAGCACCAGCCTCTAGGATTCAATAATTGAATCAACAGCTGTATGATCATTAAGATAGCCATGGTACATAACCCTAATTGTACTAAGGGACCTATTATGCAAATTAGTTATTTTTCATTTCAGATTAAGGAGGGAATTGCAATAACATTTATCGCATAATGGCTCATCGTGGGCTCGCATGTCCAACAAGGTCAACATCTCATCGGTTTTGATCGAGTTGAGGTTTTCTTTATCGCTTTTTAGATTCATGTTAGTTCTGGGTTTCGTTTTACGCATTTATATTAGTGTTTAATCCGGTGTTTTAGTGTAAAGCGTTAAAATGGAAGTTCGTCGGAGGCTAGCAACGGCGAACATTTTTGTCGTGCATCGATCTTTTCAACCCGCCTCAGACAACCACATCTCCTTTCCCTCCACTTCTTCATCACATTCCACCATTCACTCAACTATATCAACCCATGATATGTCCTATCGGAGTTCCATTCCGCTGCCACGCTGGAGGTTCGCTGCTTCACTCCACCCTCTGTCGATTTCACATGCTACAGGGTCGAGGAAGTTTTCCCTTGACTCATTAACCCTTTTGTGCAGGTTTTTTGATAGCTAAAGTCTGGATGTAGCAATTTTTAGGATGATCGGAGGTCCCTGGAGCTTCTCACCTCCTTTGACTTCGTGGGAGAGATCCAGTGACCCTTGTACCATTTTGAAGCATCTCTCCGATAGAGTACCCTGCCAGGGAGCTTTTGGACCCCCTAACAACAATGAGGATGCCAAAGAGGGGTGTTCACACTAATTGAAGCTCGCAACTGGGGAATTCTTCCATAGTTCTTGTCGATAACCTCTAGACCGTCTGTTCGCCTTTCATCCCCAGAAGCTTCAGCAACCATTCTATCATCGTCGCCTCGATTGTCGATTCCATCCATGAGATCTAATCCCTACCGTTGATCATCGAACCGTCGTTGCGCATTTTGGAGCTACCATGGGGATAAGTGGCTAGATCGCCACCGTCCAATCCCGTGCTTTGGAGGGGTAATTTGCAACAACTACCCTGCATTTGCCGCTTTATTTAGTAAACTTGTAACTCTATTTGTACGCTTTCAATATTCTGAAACATTTGCAAGTAATCTACTAGTTTTTATTATAATTGTGTTTACGACATTACCAGCGAGACTCACGTCTTATACATGTGAGCTTGGTTATTTTGTAGGCAAGCCCTTGCATCTTTTGTTATTTAGACTAGGTCCAGAAACATTCATCTATTGTTATAAAATTTTGGATATTTTGCAAGAAAGTCCTCGTAGTTTTATTAATTACAATGGAGTCCATACCACATCACATCACACGTGGTCCCACGTGAGTTGCATTCATCTAGGTTTCATTTTATGCTTTTATATTAGTGTTTAATAGAGTGTTTTAGTATAAAAACATTAAAATGGAAGTTTGTCGGAGGCTAGCACCGGCAAACATTTCTATCGTGCATTGATTGTTTCGACCCGCCTCATACAACCACATCTCCTTTCCCTCCACTTCTTCATCATATTCCACCATTCACTCAACTACATCAACCCATGATCTTGCCTATCGAAATTCCATTCCGCTGCCACACTGGAGGTCCGTCGCTTCACTCCACCCTCTGCCCATTTTGCATGCTATAGGATCGAGACAGTTTTCCCTCCTTTTGCGTAGGTTTTTGGAGAGCTAAAGTTTGGCTGCAGCAATATTTAGGATGACCGGAGGTACCTGGAGCTTCTCACCTCCTTTGACTATGTGGGAGAGATCCGGTGACCCTTATGCCATTTTGAAGCATCTCGTAGATAGAGTACCCTGTCAGGGAGCTTTTGGACCCCCCCAACAACAGTTGAGGATGCCGAAGAGGGGTGTTCACGCTAATTAAAGCTCGCAACTGGGGAGTTCTTCCTTAGTTCTTGTCGATAACCTCTAGACCATCTGACCGCCTTTCATCCCCAGAAGCTTCAGTAGCCATTCTATCAACGTAGCCTTGATCGTCGATTCCATCCATGAGATCTAATCCCTACCGCTGATCATCGAACCGTCGTTGCACATTTTGGAGCTACCACGTGGATAAGTGGCTAGATCGCTACCGTCCGATCCCGTGCTTTAGAGGGGTAATTTGCAACATCCACCCTGCATTTTGCCCCTTTGTTTAGTAAACTTGTAACTCTATTTGTACGCTTTAAATATTCTGAAACATTTGCAAGTAGACCACTAGTTTTTATTATAATTGTGTTTACATCATTGCCACAAAACTCGCGTGTTCATACATGTGAGCTAGGCTATTTTGCAGGCAAGTCATTGCATCTTTTGTTATTTAGACCGGGTCCAGAAACAATCATCTATTTTTATAAAAATTTGGATATTTTGGAAGAAAGCCCTCATAGTTTTATTAATTACAATTGAGTCCACTCCACGTCACCTCATGCGCGGTCCCCTGTGAGTTGCATTTTTGAAAATTTTGCACTGATAACTGTGCGACACTTTGTTTTTCGTTCCAATCCAGAATTACAGTTATATTATTTTGGATATTTTTCATTTTCATCCCTGAACTTTATTTTAATTGCATATATGCCCCTGCTAGTTCAATATTTTTTGTGTGTTTACAACATTTTTTAAAATATCAATTGTGCTCAGAAAAAGCCCAAAAATAGGATTACGCTCATGATTGCACACACTTTCATGGCATAATTTTATTTTTAGAATTTAGAACTTTTAATAGTTATTAAAAAAAATAGAAAAAATATTCCCTATTTAGCTTAAGAACCCATAAAATTATAAAATTATTTTGAAAAATACCCAAAAAAATAAATTTCATTTACTGAAGTATTAGAAAAGAAAATACCTAGAAATCAATAAGCCCTAAAATCCTATACAAAAATCTAAAAAAACCTCAAAAAATTCCTAAATTGTCATTTTTCTATTTTATAATTTTCATTATATAATTATTTAAATATTAAAATTGATTTGAAAAATTTTAGATATTATTTAGTATTTCCATTTCAATTCTACATATTTATTTTATCCTGATTTGGGATATTTTTTATTTTAAAAATCTATAAAAATTAGCATAATTAACTAAAAAATAAAAAAAAAGAGTAGAAAAATATTTAAAACCTAAAAAGATTTTATTTTATGTATTTTGAGTATTTTAGTTATATTTTTAATTACTTTACTCTATATTGAACATATAGTCTTATATATCTAATATCATAAATTTAAAAAGAAAAAGAATTAAAATCCAAAAGTATAAATAGAAAACTAAAATCAGGAAAAAATAAAATAATACAAAATATAAAAACATAAAAATTAAGAAATCCCACAAAAACAATAAAAAACTAGACACGAAGCACACATCACATTCTTTGCATTTTGCACCATTCTACAAGTTTTGCTCCCTGTGTTCGACCTCTACATACTAGCACACTATACACAGCTATTGTAGAGTTATAATAAATTTTAACCTCATAAAATTTTCTTTTCATTGCTTAATTATTATTATGGGTTAATTGTTGATTTTATGGGATTTCATGAGTGGCTGCTTTAGCGAAGTTGTAGTTCTCGCCTTGTGTAGACTTCTTTAGACCCTCACAAAATCTCAGTTATCAAGTACTAATGGAAAACTTGCATGTCCCATATGTTTAGGAGATATTTATTCAAACTGGCTTATATGAAGTATGAAACACTGTTATCTAAGACACCGTCGATTTTTACCAATTAAATATCGATGTTAAAGGTACGAATACAATATAGAATTTGACAGATTGTCTTGTAGTCGACATAAATCTTTATCTAGACCATATGTAATACTTTTTATGGGAGCAACAAATATAAGTAAGAAGATTTTGTTTGTGTAGACCTTTCAATAAGAAAATGCATTATATATGGAGAAAAAAGGTATTTTTCTGAGAGTTACCTTATTGGAAGGATTTACAGATTCATCACAGTCTCGATGTAAGGAATGTTGAGAAAAATATGATTGAGAATATTATGGGGATTCTTAATCTTTCGGGAAATGCCAAAGATACATTGAGAAGTAGATTTTATTTAGTTCAGTTAAATATACGTAAAGACTTGCATCCAATTGAGATGGAGAATGATCGCATTACCCTACCTGGAGCGATGTATACATTATAAAATGAAGAAATGAATAAGTATTCACCTTCTTTAATGATATTAAAGTTTTTGATGTTTTTCTTTACAATTAGGACAATGTGTTAATGAAGCAGAATGATAGATTACTATGTTGAAGAGTCATGACTATCATATCTACATGTAAGTCTTTTTTCCATTGGCTATTTGAGGAGTACTTGAAGATGATGTTACTCATTCTTTGACTGAATTAAGATAATTTTTCAAGATCATATGTTTAAAGATATTGGATCCTTCTACATTAGTTATACTAGAAAATTATATCATTGTTACATCATGCAAGCTTGAATAAATATTTACTTCTTTTTTGATATTATTATGCACTTGATTGCTCATTTATATACTGAAGCCAAAGTTACTGGACCCATTCAATATCGATGGATGTATTCTATCAAATGATATTTGAGAAAGTTAAATAATATGATTTTTAATAAGGAACTACCAAAAGGATGAATATTCGAGGGATATCTATGTCAATGGTGCATTAAGTTTTGTAACATGTACATGGAAGGGAGAAGTACACGTTTTAGATTTGAAAGAAATGCCGATGGTGATGTAGAAGATCAAGATAAATTATGGATATATCAGATATGTGACAGATCAATATTGAAGGGATCAGACGAACTATATATCCAGCACAGAAAGATATCTAATTCATTGTTACATACTTATGAAGATTAATGAAGTTGATTTGATGAATATAATGACCTATCAAGTACTCACACCCATAAATCTAAATTTATTGAGAGGTTTAAATTATACGTTAGAGACAATCATTTCATGTAATAAATTGATTATTTCTCGAACTCCACACTCACAGGTTGTTTGTCATTCGGGATACATTGTTAAATACGTTTCGCTTAAAAAAACGATCAATGATATGAAAGCAACATAGATGTATGGTGTTATTGTAAAAGTAGGACTTCAAGGTGGAGTTAATGGCTATTGATATTATAGAAATTAGTTTCATGCACGGCATACGATGTATTATGTTTAGGTGCATATGGTTTGATGTTGGTCGTGAAGGAATTGGTTGTCGAGGAGATAAGAATGGCTATATTTCTTTGAAACAGAATGACTGATTACAGAAAAATGAACTACTTACACTAGCTAGCCAAGTTGAGAAAGTATTTTATGTTCCGTATAATTCTCATAATGGGTGGATTATTCCCTTACGAAAATATCCTCCTTACATCGATGATGCATATTAGGAAGACACTTACGAGAGTTCAGGAAGGCGCTTATGAGAGTTAGACAACATTTGTAGATAGTTATATGAACATAATAACTCGTAAAGTTTGTGATAATACAATTATTAACTAAAAGGTATTACAACTAATTTTTATGTGATTTTTAGATAATTTTATATTATATTTTATATAGTATTATTGTCTAGGCGTCACAAATGTGTTAGAGACACACCACTATCAACCCCTCCACCTCTAGACCCTCCACACGTTGCTTCTGTTAGGCAGAGTGGACCCTCATAATGTAGAGAATTAGACCATCTCCCTCTAGGCACGACTTTGCAGGTGGAGAATGTTGGTGGTGATGCACTGTTTCATAGTTATCTAAGACATGTGGCACGTTCTTGTGTCCCCATCAACACGGTTGATTTCATATTGGTTCCTTAACCTATTAATGATGTCATTCCACGTGACATGGAGGTAAATAGTTGATAATTGTATAATTTTCATTAAATTTCATTATTAATATCATTGAGAATCATATATGATTCGAAACCTTTGCAAACTACTTTTACATGGGATCACAATCCCGAGGTTGATGGTCATATTTTGAGCCATGTTGGAGAAATGCTTCAGTGTTATCGATGCCACTTGAATAATATGATGAATTTATATATTTTGTTAACATTAATTGTGATAGTAATATCGATACACAATTTTTCTGTTTCACAATTCCCGTCAGATTAGTTGCTTCAAAGGGTACCACAAGGCTTTGATCCTAGCCAATAGAGGGAGCTTGTTGTATATTGTGCTGGAGAGGAACATGGAGTTTTCAAATATTATTTATTTTTTATTCACTTTAAGTGAAGGCTAGGCTTTGGACCTTAGCACACCACACAAGCGTGGATATCGCATTTCATGCGATCAAGAGCGACTACTGATATAACTTGATCGGGGAAACAAAAATTAAAATTTTTATAAAGATGAAACCATATTATATGACAACGATTCCCATATCATTTCATCAAGATCACAAATGATTAATAGAATTACCTCTTGAAGAGTGTTTGCAATCGTGTATGTCTCTAAGTGAAGAGGACCCCCTGTCTCAAGTTCAATCCGATGAAAGATGCACTTGTAGGTGAGTGGATGAGACAGATGCTTCCTACAATCCAAGTTCAAGATCTGAGCACGGAGTCTTCCGAATTCATCCCGTGAAATCAATAGCCTTCATCACGAGCAAGATGGACTGAAGAAGGCAGAGATCCAAGAGCACTCGATCCAACAACACGACTATGTCGCGATGACTGCGAGGTGCTCTCGGTCAATATGGTGGATGGTCACAATATTAAGAGAGAGAGAGGGAGGGAGGGAGAGTACATGTATGAGAATAGACCGAGAGAAAGAGGGGGAGTTACTTCTCTTCATATGGTATTGTAAAGAGAGATAGATATAGCATGTCTTTTTATAACAAATTGGATGTCCATGAATCTCAATCCATGTGCACATAATAATCAATGGTGTATATCATTTTTTTACTTTCAATCAATGATCATAATTTTATTGCATAAATTTGCAATAATAAATACTTAACTTAAAAATAAATTAAATTATCGAAGATCTATCAATATAATTTAATTTACATCAAAACAATAAATATGAAATTTCTTGGAAGGAGAGCAAGCCTCCATCCATACAAAAGGTGGACAACCACCAAGTTTTAGGACTCAAGGTTGTCATCCATTCTTTGTATGGTAAGGCGTCTCTCTCATTCCAATTATGTGGAGATCTCATATCTCCTCATATATTCCACGTGTGCAACAACGTTTGTTGCATAATTATTCATCAAAACAATTCCAAATTATTTTGTGATAATTTTAATCAAGTCGTTGACAATTATAAATAATATTCGTTGACAATTCCAAATTAATTGCTCAATGTGAATCCATTTCACATCAACCTTTAATTCATAAATAATATTTAAAATTAAATCTCTCCAACATATTATTGATGATCGGCCAAGTGACGTGAGTTAGGAAATCAAATAATCAAAAGGTCATTCCGACCCGGATCACAAGGCTGAGTCAACAAGAAAAGAAAAACCACTCAATTCAAAAGATAGATAAAACAATCAAAGCATGCAAGAAATGTAAGAGGTCTTCGCTATTTATTTTTACCTAGTATAGCAACCATGGTCGAACACAATGAGCACGAAAATGTACAAAGTAGTCGAATTTCAAAAAGATATTTTTGGTGGTTTGAATTTTGCAAATTTTTACATTTTTAATTAAGGAACAAAATCAAGAAAATAAGGGAATTAGGCACACAATAAGTCTTTTTGAATTTTTGTATAAGACTAAAAATGCTCACAAATTAAGATAAAAAATTTTTGGGTTTATGAAATTTTATTTTTTTGGTAATTTTTAGGTATTTTATGATGTTTTTATAAAAATCAAACAAAGGTTGAAATTGAAAACAGTGATAGCCATGGCAATATCGCAAGTTAAAAATAATTAAAATGCCCTAAAGTCTTGGGGAGCAATTTCATTATAAACTAGATGAAAAGAGATACAAAAAGGAACTGGAATGGAAATTTTTTATTTTTCTAGATTTTTTTATTATTTTTAGAAGTTTTTAGGTCTTTTGCAATTTTCTGGTTTTTATGAGGGGTTTTCAAACCAAACTGGTACTAAAGTAAAGCACACAAAAATACACAATCAAGAGATTTTATAGAATTTTTTGGGGTAATTTTTTGATTTTTTATGTATTTTCCAAAATAGATAGGACTCTTATTGTGGGATATTGATTTTTAGATAATATCAAATGCAATGAAATCAATCCAGAAAAATCACTAAAAATACTACATCTTAATTAAATAAGAGCCATACAGTTTACATGGACCTACTTACAATTAAAATAAAACTTCAGGCCAAACAATAATACAAGTGAAAAGCCTAAGTTCGAAGTTGTAAATTGTCCAAACAAATCACGCGCATGCTCAATAAATCATGCACAGGGGTATAAATGCAAATCTCAGAAACTATTTATTCATCAACTAACAGTTCACAAGCTCACGATATAACATGCAATAAACCCACAAAATCACGTGAACATGCACGTGTCCCAAATTCGGGAGGATGAAAATGCAAACTGTAAAAACTACGAGGTCTAGTATACAAAATATCTGTACTACAACTTTTATTTAATAAACTAAATAGTAAAATAGAAAAGTGTGAAGGTGAAAGAGCAAATTACCCCTGTAAAGGCACGCGACGTGCATGGGGGGTGTCACCATCCAGCGGCTTTGATCAGCTGGCGACCTCAGATCCGATGCTCCAGGGAAGGTCGGCTACGTACGATCTTGATGCTCTGCTACAATACGGATCTGATGACTGTGGAAAAGTTGTGGGCGTATGGTGCAGATCTGTCCTCCGCTCAAATCGATCGTTACGGATAAGGCAAGAGTGCTCGGTTAGATCAAAATTGGGAGGCGAAGCTCCTGATCGACGACGAAAGGAAGGTCTGGAAGAACTCATCGGGGATGATCTTCAATGGAGTGAGGATCGATATCCACTACTCCAATGGAGGCTCAGAGAAGTCCAACAAGGTCGTAGGTTTAGTCTGCATCTGGTGGGAGGTTCCAATGAAGGAACCAATGATTGGATGAGAGAGATAAGGTAGCTCCGCCTGCAGCTGCTCCTCCTGAGCAGCTGAGGGCTCAAATGGGTTCCTCCATGCGTGCGCGCACCTGCATATGGAATGTCAGCTCAGGGGCGTAGCTCCAGTTGGTTTTATTGCATAAATATGTAGAAGAATCGGCGGGGATGGAGTTTGACTCCTGGCAACTGTGAAGGAAGGAAGTCTAGACCTTATTCTCGACCTGAGGGTCGAGTCTAAGGGTCTGTTTGATTACTGAGTTGGGCTAGGTTGGGGTATCCACCTGTGAATAGTAGCTTTTTGGAGGTTTCAGAGGGTTGGAATGATAATTGTGTGTGATAATGATTTTGTGCTATATTAACTTTTTTAATAATTATAATATGTTCTTATATTAATAACTTTATTATAATATGGTTAAAAATTATTATACCAAAGAAATTGTAGAGTCAGTACAAGTAATCCTAACCCGGGAATGCATGGTTGGAGCTAGGGGTATGCTAGGACACCCCGGTGTACCCTGGCAACCAAACATGCCCTAAGGGTGATCAAGTTGCAGAATGAGATGCAGGGC